>CM054134.1:27531539-27554039 GCA_028751875.1 Rapana venosa | reverse complement strand
GTGCGCAGAGTTGAATCTTTAAAATATGGTTGTTTGGCAGAGTCTTTCTCGTTGTCGTTGTGTCGTCTTGTTGTCGGGTGTCTATTCTTGTCTCTCTTGTCATTGTCTGTTGTCTCGCTGTTCTTGTGTTCTCTCTGCTTGGTCTTCTCTACTCTGTTCTCTTCAGTGGTGGCTGGGTGCAGCGCGGTGTGTGGAAGGATATAATATTTTTTGCAAGTCTCTCTCTCTTTCTCTCTCTGTTCTCTCTGTCTTCTGTCTCTTTCTCGTCTTTCTCTCTCTCCTCTCTCTCTCTGCTCTTTTCTCTCTCTCTCTCACGCACGCACACACACACGCGACCACCGCGCGCATACAGCTGTGTGCGCACGAGTTAATCTTTAAAATATGGTTTGGGCAAGTCTTCTCTCTTTCTCTCTCTCTGTGTCTTTTTATGTCTCTCTCTCTGTCTCCTTCTCTCTGTCTCTGTCTCTGTCTCTCTCTCTGTGTCTGTCTGTCTGTCTCTCTCTCTGTGTCTCTCTACTCACTCACTACACTATCTATCTGTCTGTATCTTCGTTCTGTGCCAAAGAAAAGACTATGTCAACAGAACAGATAGCATCACCACGGCTTAGATGACTTATCAAGAATGTCAGCATGTCTTGGATAGGACCCTACGCGTCTGTTTGTTTTTGCTTGTCTGTTTTTCTGTTTGTCTGACTGACTGACTGATTGATTGATTGATTGATTGGTTGATTGATTGATTGATTGATTGATTGATTGATTGATTGACTGATTTGATTGGATTGGATTGGATTTATTGGTTGGTTGGTTGATTTGTTGGCTTGGTTGATTTTGGTTGGTTGTGGTTTTTTTGTTAGTTGGTTTTTGCTTGTTGTTTGACTGACTGACAGATTTACAATTGATTGATTGATGATTGATATTGATTGATTGATTGATTGATTGATTGATTGATTTGATGGATTTGTTTTGAATGTTGTTGATTTGTTGTTTGGTTGGTTGGTTGTTGGTTGTTGGTTGGTTGGTTGTTGATTGATTGATTGACTGGTGGTTGGTTGGATGGATGGTTGATTGGTTGGTTGATTGGTTGGTTGGATGAATGGTTGGTTGGCTGGCTGGTTGGTTGGATGATGGTTGATGTGGATTGGTTGGTTAGGTTGATTGATTGATTGATTGGTTGATTGATTGATTGATTGATTGATTGATTGATTGATTGATTGATTGATTGATTGATCGATTGGTCGATTGGTCGATTGATTAACAGCTGGTGGAGGGGTTGCCAGCTTCCATTAGAGATATTTTATCCTTAACTCAGTGTTGACATACGAATTCTGTTGTGTGTGGTTTTGTTGTTGTTGTTTTTTACTCTTTGTTTCTTGGCTAGATGTTGTTATCAGTATTATTTTTGTTACGTTTGTTATTATTGCTATCATCACTATAATCTATCACGAAGAGATTGAGAGAAAGTCATGCCAAAGCATTTTTGATAGTTTTTGAAAATACACTAGTGCGCGCGCACACACATACACACACGCGCGCGTGCGCATACACTGAGAGAGATTATTTGTTTTATATAATTTATTCCTTTATTTCGAAGAGAGAACTCTAACTCAACTCGAACTCGAAATTTTTATTGAGAGTAGATAGATAAGCACAGGGCTTCTTTACACCATGCTCTCACACACAAAAACAAGAAATCAAGAGAAAAAAATTGTTTTAAAAGACGAGATAAAAGTCAAGAAAAACCACACACACACACACACTCACTCTCTCTCTCTCTCTCTCTCTCTCTCTCTCTTCTCTCTTCTCTCTCTCTCTCTCTCTCTCTCTCTCTCTCTCTCTCTCTCTCTCTCTCTCTCTCTCTCTCTCTCTCATCAAACCAGAAGAACCGCAACCAAACCCAACAGCAACAAACAAACACACACCAATGCAAAAAAACTCGAAATAAACAAACGTATGCAACAGTAATAGTCAAAAGAAGAGAACTCTCTCTGAACTCTGAAATTGTTTAATGTACATCAGCCCTAAACCACAATACACATTGAGGGGCAAAAGAGAGAGAGAGAGAGAAAGAGAGAGAGAGAGAGAGAGAGAGAGAGAGAGAGAGAGAGTCTTGAGTAAATATATAATGGATAATTGCATGCTGCATATATCATGATAATAAAAGAACAAAAAGAAACAAGTCGCAGCAGCAGCAAGAACAACAGAAACCACCATCAACCAACAGCAACAACAAAGCCAACAACTAAACCACACCAACATTAACAGCAATGATATACCACTCTCACCACAAACAACAACACCAGTACCACCGTCATCCTCGCCATCACCACCACCACCACCACCAAGAACAACAACAACAACAGCAACAACAAGAAGAACACCACCAGCACCACTATTATTATCAGTACCACCACCACAACCAAGAACAACAGCTGCAACAACAACAACAACAACAACAGTACCACCATTCTCATCACCATCACCACCACCTCCAACAACAACAACACGAATAACAGCAACAACAACAAAAACAACCCCACTATCATCATCACCATGATCACAACCACCACCACCCCCCACAACCACCCTCACCACCAACAACAAAACGAAAACACCACCACCACCAACAACAACAACGACAACAACACAGACAACACTAACAACAACACAGCGAGCCTCAAAAACAGCATACCGTTCACCCCGCTCCCATTGTGGGTCATCATGACCTCATGACGACCTTCACATTTGGGTTCGTACTCCACGCAGATGGTTCCGTCATTGTTGTCGCGCACGCTCGGACCTAGTCCGTCCTTCCCAGACATCTGCAAGTGACGTCAAACCTTCAGTGACGAAATACATGACGTATACAATCTACCTGAAGTCAGTATCACTTTTAGGCGCCAAAATTTTTTGGTAAAGTTTCCAAGATGAAGGAGTGCATGCGTTAATTTCAGTTATATTGAGCGTGTTTCTTAAATAAAGAAGGGGGGAAAAATATGGCTGGTGCGATTTTTATTTTTCATGTTAGGGCAAAATAAAATGACTTTTAAAAGGAGAACATGCATTGAATTTAGTTACGAGTGCACGTGTTTAACATATAATAACTAGCGGTGCATTTTTTGCAAGGGGGAGGGGGAGAAATTATAATTGTGCAAAAATTAGGCAGTAGGTATATTATCAGGAACATATTAAGGTAACACAAAAATAAGTGAACACACTGACACCATTTTTGAAATAATAATGTGCCAGTCTTAAGCACAGGAACTGAATCACTCACAATCCCACTAAAATAATGTGCCATAAAAAAATGAGTACTACAATGTGGTGGAATGTGACATACAACGAAAAAAACTGAAGAAAAGCTGAACAAAACCACTGACAGCAAACTTTTCTTTCAATAATAAATACTGTGTGTCTACAAAAGCATCGAATATAAACAAAGGCTCTTGAAATAATAACTTTGCGGTGGAAAAAACAACTAACATTTGATTATAGAGTGAACAAAAGTCCACGTTGAACTCTTTACCAGTTATGTCATCAATCCGCACAAAAAGACAATGTCAGAAAATAGTCCGCTTTTAAATTGGTGGGGAAAAACCTGCGGTACGACAATATTTGCTGAAAAATAAACCAAACAAACAACTAATTGAGTAGCTATCACGCAGGCCAGCTAGGTGACTGACTGGCTGACTGACGGGACGACCTAGTGGTTAGAACATTGCACTCGCAATCTGACAACCTGGGTTCGATTTCCGTTCAAGGGGATATTTTCCCCTGGAGATAACATCAGTGCAGACTCCACTCTCCACAAAAGTCCTTCGGATGAGACTATAAACCGAGGCCCCGTGTGCGAACGCACGCAGAACATCTGGCGCATATGTTAAATCCTGTTCCGCTTTTCGTAAGAGTAGGCCATTGTGTTCCGGTGGGAACAGATGACAGAATTCACAAAACCGCATACACATGGGGACTGGATGTAAAAAAGCGCATATGTGCTTATTCCATTATCCAAGATATAAAAGGAAGAAAAAAAAGGAATAAAACTAACAAGCTGAGAAGTAACTGGTCCTCTTCAGATTATTCTATTACTAGCTTCACATTTTTACTAAAATGTATAACAGAACTTTTTTTTTAACCGAACACTGAAGAACGTTAAAGAAAAGAAAACAAAACAAAACAGAAATATGTAAGAGCATAGTGTAACTCAAATTATTCACACTGCAGTTTTAATTGCATTCGGTCATGCTACCAGTTGCTTATTTTTTAGATAAATTATTTGTTCTAGTTTTTCAACAGTTGTTTTTTTTTGCACAGTGCAACCATGCAGAGTGTTATGCATTGTTATTTATTCATCATACTTACTTTTCACAACATAGTTCTCATATGCTCAAGAGAACCACACATAATACTTACGTAAAATGTGAATACGTTTATTTTCAAACTCACCCTCCATCCAGTTTTAGAATTAAACACAGCAAGTAACCTTAAAAGCAGACTGAACAAAGCATTATGTACTGTGCAAGCCATGAAGAGAATAGTCAGACACCAATAACACACGATCCATGAATCCATGACCTGAGTAATACAGCATTAGACAAAGAAAACAGTGAAGCTCTAGCACACTGCAGGCAGTACAATAGTTAAAGAGTATGGCCTTTAACAAAGATAGTGCCCTTCCCTGACTGCCTGGTCTTCTGAAAAGATGATCGCCATTAACCTATTCACTACCACAGCTCAAAATTGAATCTTTGTGGAAGAAACTACCTTCCTGTGATCATTCCATTTACAGAAGACATCTTGTAATTGCATCAAAATCAATCAGCATGGGCATGTGCACCAATGTCATTTTGGAATAATAGCTGAAACACTCTAACACACACTACAGTGCTAGACAAATCATACACTGACACCTCTCTGATCTCTTCTCTACACAGCCACTCTGTCATTGGGTCATTGGGGGACCAACAGTTTCTTTTCTGCTGCAAACTAACTTCTGAAGGAGGGAGAGGTGTGGGATTTGAGGAAATGAGCAACAGTTGTGGGAAGACGGGGATAAGGTGTGTCCATTGCCCTGTGGTGTTCTGTGGGAGGTTTATATTACATGACACAGATGTACAAACTAAAAGGGGCTGTGGGGGTATACTGGCGTGGTGTATGAAGGTGGCTTTGTTCCATAGAATAAGAACAAGGCTTTTTGTAAGGTAGTCTAATACATGTCAGACATAAAGCAGGCTGGAAGACTACACAGGGGGGTTGGGGGGTCCTTTTGGAAACATGATCATCAAAAGCCATTCTCTTAATTATTTTTAATTGGCCTTAATTTAACATATATCATCCATTCAGATTGTTCTTTTTAATTTAACATTTATCATCCAATCAGATTTTTCTTTCTCTTATGGTAAAGTGTACTGCAACCTACCTATCTGTTTTTTTTTATGTATCAGGCAGGCTACAGTTTGTGCTTTTATGTTATTGTGCTTTTGGAAATGCAGCAACAACCAATCAAAAAAAAATCAAGGTTAAATCATTGGTAAGACTGGTAAACAATGTGTGTTTAAAACCAAATCTAAAGCAGAGTCTGAACTCTTCTGTTCCCTGTCTCTGTCCCTTTTCTGCAAGCCCTGAAAAGATGTGTCATGCTTATGACATAATGATACACTCAAGAGTCACACTGCCTGCCTTGTTATGTACTGGCATTAAGCGCAGTATTTAAAGCAGCTGCATGAAAATCAGCTGAAGATAGAGCACGTTCATCCAGAACTGAAGCCACATTCAGAAATAAATGTCCAAATACAGCAAAAAATGTCAAGAACTTAAGCCAAATACAGAAACAGACTACCACTTCATGTCACGGAGCATGAACACAAACTAATTAGTTTGATAGATGATGGGAATGAAATGAAGCTGATCAATGTGGGAACACGATTTCCAGAGAGCAATGCATTTACTCTAATCTTTGGAATTGTTTTATTTTTCTAACAAAGACAAGCAACAAACTTGAAATGAACACAATTGTCGGTATGAGTGATTCAGTGTCTTTGCGGGGTGAACAAACAAACAAACAAACACACACACACACACACACACACACACGCACACACACACACACACAAAGATAAACAAACAGAGTACTAGAACAACTGAATTAAGACATAGATCAGTTCTTTGCACATCCTTATGTGACACAGAAGTTTCATCAAATGTAGGTACATGGCATCTGTCAAAAAACAAGTACTGTAGGTGACGTTGCCTCTCCAAGAGCAATACATGATACCTAACTTCTTAAAGGTCTATACATGGCGTCTCTTCAAATTTCCAATCGGGTCCTTAGCCTGTTTAAAATCACTACACAGCACATGACTTCCTGAAAGAACCAGGCTTAGCCCTGTACTTCTGCAAAGATCCAGAGATGACTAGTTCTTCATACAATCATAAATTGTAATTGGCTTCTTCAAAGATATACATATGACAGGTTATTCAATCATTCATAAATTGTAATTGGCTTCTTCAAAGATTTACATATGACAGGTTATTCAATCATTCATAAATTGTAATTGGCTTCTTCAAAGGGTTTCGGTTTTCAATCATTATAAAATACACACTCATAAACGGCAATTGGCTTCTTCAAAGTCAGCATCTCTCACTCACTTTCTTTAAAGATCAGTTCATGGTTGTGAGGTTCTTTCACAAAATTCTTACTCGAGTCACTGAAAAGGTCAGTGACTCTACGTTTGCATAAAGTTCCTTTCTGTCAAGTAGGACTTGTCTTATGGTATGTGTGCTCAATAGCTCTTGCCCACGTCAAGTGGCAGACTCCAAGTTAAGATATTTTTGTTAGTATAAGAACGTGTATTCATTTTTTTCTTACTGTTTCACGAAAGCCAGATAGTGCCCACACCGAAAAGGAGTAATATCTGTATGGTTTTCAACCCTATGTGTACATTTCCTGTTCACAGAGAGTTAAACCTAAATCGCACAAGAACCCATCAAAACATGGGCAAAACATGTAAAAGGTTTCAGCCATGTACTATTAATTGGGGTTTGTAGTTTACCCAAAGATTTACTCTTTTCTGGAAAACGACTGGGGGGTAATGTGGAGAAGAAATGGTAGGGTAATAAAGGTCAAATTTCAAGAATGTGGCATTCACCTTTTCATAACCCACCCCCTCCCAATCCCTATTTCAAAAGAAAGACAAAAAAGTAAAAATAAAAGCTTCAGAGATCATAAAGATAAGTCTCATCAGCTTTTGAAAAACATCTGCTAAAATATCAGCTATCAGACTATACTGCCATAATCTTCGTATTTTTTCTCTATCAAAAAAATATATTTTTCCATTATTTCTGTGGTAGTTTTGTTTCTTTATATACCTTTTTCTTCTCCTTCTCTCACACAAAAATAGATTTTAGTGAACCATCAGTCTTAAAACTGCATTCTTTCTTTTGAAACTCCTCTTCCAACCCGTTTTCTGATACCCCACTGAATTAGAAAGACTTTTGAGGAAAAGGTGAAGGCCACAGGTTAGACTACTCTCATGGAACTAGGCAAGCAGCCAATGGCAGCTCCCATCTCACCAGATAAGACATGATGGCTGTGCAAAACACGGTCACGTGACAGGCACAGAGTGGCGAAACTCAAGTCTTTCAACGAGTTCCTTTGACAAGTCATAAACACACACGGCAAGACATGAACACGAAAAGAAACATGTCACACCAAGATGCCGGTTTGGGCTGTTTTTATCTTTTAAAAAATACACATATACATACATACAGACATACAGACATACATACATACATACATACATACATACACACATACATACATACATACATACACATACACACACGCGCACGCACGCACGCACGCACACATACACACACGCACACGCGCCCACACACGCACGCACACATCACACACACCCATTCACACAGCATACATAACACACACGCTAGAAAATTCACACACACACGCGCACGAGCACGCGTGTGCACGCACGCACACACACACATACACACGCACGCACGCGCACACACAAACGCGCGCGCACATACACATACACACATACACATGCGCGCGCGTGCACGCACGCAAACACACTCATACACACACACATACAAAAAGAATAAATCAGACAGGTACATTCATTCCATCCGTTTCCACCAAACATAAAATTCACACTCAGAGACTTTATTTTTTTATGATTAGAGAACATCTGCAATTTTCATCTCTGACAGAAGCAGAAAATATGTGCTGTATTTCAGACGAATCAAAGTGGTTACACATTTCATTTGATCACTAACACCAAAATCCTTGTAATTTCATACCTCTTGGTCGAACAAAAAACAAACATTACAAAACTGGAGGTCTAACTATCAAAGCCATTTAATACACAATCGACTGTGATGTCCCAACAACTTGCAGTTTGAAAACTAGCTCTCAAAAATGATAAATGAATGGAATAATGATGAGATAAAAACCATCGTTTCCTTTGCCTTGTTTATTTTGCTATTATTTTGTATCTGAATAGTGTCGTTATTGGTAAATTTCACTTGCTAATTTCAGCTACAAGTGTTCAAAGGATGATTCTTTCATGCCAAAAACCATGATTTGAGAGCCTTTAATCTCATAAATGTCCCTTTTGCAATGTGTTTAATAGTCTTTTTAAATTCCATTTTCCATAATTTAGCTTTAAGATGTTTGTAAATTCTGAAATAACTAAGAAAGTAGCTCCGTCTCATATTATAAAACCATATCCATCAATATAGCAACATTAATTTCATTGAAGGGTATAGCCGGTAGCTTGAACACATAATGTTCTACAATTTCAATATACACAAAAGATTACATAAAATAATACTGCCTTCGTTGAACTTCAATAACATTCAGAAAGTAATCAGGAAACATACACACACATATACATTTGTAACAATTGGACATGTTGTGTTCTACCACAGCTGTGAAAGGCATAAAAGGAAGGTACCCCATTACTTCTACATAACTCTCTCTCTCTCTCTCTCTCTCTCTCTCTCTTGTGGGCGCGTGATTCGCACGTGTGGGTGTCGTTAAATGGTTAAGTGGTTTACTTGTCCCTAACTGGATTAAGCATTGTTTTGTATCAACACACATGAAGACACGACCCCTGAAACAGAGAAATAAAAGATATCAAACAATTTTTTAAAATCTCAGTCAAGACAGCGAAGGTAAAACAGGTAGCTCCCTAACTTTCCCGGGACAATCTGTTTTTTAACTGATTTGCACGCTCACAGAGACAATAGGAATTGTCAGAGTTGGAATCGTTTGCCTCGCGATTTGTAGTCTGTGCATTAGCAGACCACCTGGTGAAAGAGTACAGCAAGGTTGTTTTCACCAGATGTTTCCAGACTGTTGAAGGAATTCAAATACACATCACCTTTAGTTTTTGACATTTTTCTCTTTCTGTTTTTCTATGTTACTCTTGCATTTGTACCACACACACTAAGGCATCCATAGAAATTTAAGAAAAAAACTGTTTGTGATAAGACTAGCCTCTGACTAAAACTTCATGTGATTTTGTTCTACTTTGGTAGGAAACATTGCACCCCCCTCAGTTTTATTTCTCGTCTTCTAGCCTCTTAACCACAATATGCATACGCGAGATCAACACTGTAGGAACACAAGTAATCCTCAATTGATGATTATTTCAACTTACTCATGACTATCTACCTGGCATTGCTCTATATCCCCAACCCCCCAAAACAAGTACACGAGTGCAATTTGTGTCCATACTTTCAACAACAACAAAATCTGTGAAAATCAGCAACACTTTTTTTTCTTGGAACGGGAAGCTAAAGATTGTAGAGTGTATCCTTCTTATCTCTGTTTAAGATTGTCCACTTAAGGGTAAAAGCCACTTTACGACACACGACACGTGTGCGCGCCTCACGCCCCTTCAGCGGCCTCATCAAAACCCCATTATCTTATTCATGACTGAGTAGGCATCCCTTGCCCTTGGTGCCACATACCACGTATACACTGTTTCCCCCACTCAACACACACACACACACACACACACATTACCCCTCCCCCCGGCGCCCCTCTCCCCCTCTCTTTGTGTGTGTACATGTGCATGTGTGTGACTGTGTGTGTGTGTGAAGGGGGGGGGGGGGTGTGATACGTGTGTTTGAGGGTGGTGGAGGGGGAAACACTCTATAACTATCCCCTTGTCTCTTTGTGTCTGTGTGTGAGTTGTGTGTGTGTTGTTTGTGTGTGCAAGTCTCTCTCTCTCTCTCCCTCCTTCCCTCTCTCCCTCCCTCCCTCTTCCTATCCCTTTCCCTCTTTCCTTCCCACACACCCGCTAACACTCGTTCAATCTCCTTCCTCCTACCCCTTCCAGACCCCTTCCATTCCCCCCCCCCCCCCCCCCCCGCCCCCTCAACACCCCCAACACCCCCACCCCTTCTCTCTCTCTGTCTCTCTCTGCCCATCAGGGTTAGTTAGTAGAAGAAGCTAAGTACAGAGAGAGACAGACAGAGACAGAGAGAGACAGAGAAACAGAGAGAGGCAGACAGACGCAGACCCAGACAGAGACAGAGAGAGAAAGGTAGGGGTGCATGGGCAGGTTAACTAAGTAAGCTAGGCTTAAGGCAGAAGACTCACCTTGTTGCAAGACAGTCAGATGTCAAGGTGGTAGGTAGGTAGGTAAGCAGGCTATGGCTGGAGCCCGGTACTGTAAACAGGCTGAACTGGGACCGAGCAATGCACAGATGGTAGATAGAGCCCAGTAGTAGTGGTAAGTAGTAGGAGTAGTCGTAGTACGCTCACACACAGCTGATAGCTTCTGGCCTGATGCTGTTGAAGAACCACAAGGGAAAAGCTTGAAGAATGAGTGATGAGTAAGAATAGAGAGAGAGGGGGGGTGGGAGGAGAAGAGAGAGAGAGAGAAGAGAGAGAGAGAAAGAGAGAGAGAGAGAGAGGGGGGGAGAAATAGAGAGACAGACAGACAGAGAGACAGACACACACCGAGACACACAGACACACACACACACACACAAGACATACAGACAGACAGACATACAACAGAGACAGAGAGAGGGTCAGAGACAGGGATGAGAGAGAGAGACAGACAGACAGACACACAGACATAGACACAGAGGGAGAGACAGAGAGAGACACACACACACAGACACACACAGACACACACACACACATACACACACACACACACACACACACACACATACATACACACGGAGAACTTTCTTTGCCAGAGTACAGGGAATGTGAGGAACTCAAGGCTATCAACAGCCAGGTGTAATAATAATAATGATAATACTAGAACAGGCCGCTGCTACGTGTTCAGGCTGGCAGTTCAATGGCTTGCAGGAAAATACCCCTTATATGTGGTGGACCTGCAGTGCCAGACAGTCAGTTTATGATCCTGTTGTGGCACTGAGAGACGACAGATGATGGATGGATGGAACAGGCTCCAGGCTTCAGGCTTCACTTTGTGCCAGGTCGACCAGCAGTAGCGGCCCATTTTCCTATTAGGCTGGTTAAACACCATCTGCTGAGGTGATCGATTGGTTGATTGATTGGTTGATTGAGGAAATACTATTTACCTCTGAACTTCATCATCCCTTCTTGTTGTTCTGGTTTTCTTTGCTTCCGGGAATTTAAGTGCGGTGTGTACGGGATGTTTTTGTATGGTTTTATGGTTGTTTGAAGAAACTTTAAGTTGCACTTGCTAAATGGATTTTCAAGAAATCAGTTCTCTCTCTCTCTCTCTCTCTCTCTCTCTCTCTCTCTCTCCTCTCTCTCTCTCTCTCTCTCTCTCTCTCTCTCTCTCTCTCTCGCTCGCTCGCTCGCTCGCTCGCTGGCACTTCTCTTCTGACGTTCGGTGCCATACCTAAAGAGCATATCCTGCTTGTTTTGACACCTTGAGAGACTGATTTTGTAACTGATATATTCTGAGAGAAAGAAAAAGACAGAGACAGAAAGACAGAGAGAGACAGACAGAAACAGAGAGGTAGACAAAGAGACAGCTAGAGACTGACAGACAGATAGACAGACAGATAGATAGACAAAAAGAGTCAGAGAGACAGAGAGATGTTGTGCATATAGATTGCATGAAGATTGCAGATTTTTAGGGTGAACTCTTACTCTGTTTTTGTAATACAGTCTAGTGGACCTAAAACGCTGACTAAAGAGATGCCAGAAGCTGCTGACTACCAATCTCTCAGTGAATTCCTTCAAAACAGAGCAAAGATCGACTCGGCATTGGACATGGGAGTTATAAGTGATCAGAAATGGTTTCAAATAAAGTTAACTCAGCATATTAGCAGCACACAAAAAACCCAATCACTCATAAACCCTAAAAGTCCACATGTCAGTTAACTTTATGCACCGTTTCCATGGGGAAAAAATACAATATGAGAGCAAAAACTGTTATTTCCAGTCTTCTAAAACTGTTATTTGATTAGCAAATACTAGAATTCCCTTTTCATAGACATTTCTTATAACCCAAGTTCTTTGAATTTACACAGAAAAGAATCTTTATATCTCTATATTGTAATTCTTAACACTGGGGGAAAAAAACATGCTCTGCGCTACGTGAACTCCCGTATAATCTAACCTTTTTTTTCCAAAAAATCTCTCTACCCGCTTCTTATAGCCATAAAAGATATTTGGGATGCTGCTTGAATGTTTTTATACCTTTGGCTCTTACTGTTTTTATGTTTTTAGGTGGCTGATGTTAATATTTTTGAAACTAACATGCTCTTCTGCAACGCTAATATAATTGTATACACCTTGCTTGAGTTGAAGAACGATAAACATAAAGTGCACACATACACGGACGAGAAACTTACTGCCACAAATACACCATTTTTCATCTTCAATATTTATATTAGAGATATCCACACCTGGAGACGCGCGCCGCCTGAACAAATACACAGTACACATTTTGGCCATGCTCCCTCTCTCTCTTCTCTCTCTCTCTCTCTCTCTCTCTCTCTCTCTCTCTCTCTCTCTCTCTCTCTATTTCTCTCTCTCTCTCTCTCTCTCTCTCTCTCTCTCTCTCTCTCTCTCTCTCTCTCTCTCTCTTTATGTTTTGGGGTTTTGTTTGTTTGGGTTTTTGGTTGGGTTTTTTTGGTGGTTTTTGATTGTTGTTGGTGGTGGTTTTGGTGGTGTGGGTTTTTTTTTTTTTTTTTTTTTTTTGTTTTGGGGGGTTTTTTGTGGGGTTTTTTTTTTTTTTTTTTTTTTGAGAGCATGGTGTAAAAAAGCCCTGAGCTTATCCATTTACTCTCAATAAAAAGTTCGAGTTTGAGTTCGAGTTCGAGTTCTCTCTCTCTCTTTCTGTGTCTATCTTCATTGTTTATCTTCTCCATATCTATTTTGACTACTATACTGTTACTCTCTCTTTCTCTTTGTGTGAGATAATAAAATGTATGAATTGAATTGAATTGAATTCTTCTCCCCCAACTTCTCCTCCTCCTCCTCCTCCTCCTCCTCTTCCATCACCTCCTCCGCCTCCTTCTTCTATTCATTCTTTCCTCTGTTCTCGTTCCCCCTTCTCCTCCTCCTTCTCTTAATACTTTTACTTCGTTGTTGTTCTGTCCGCCTTTCATTCCATTTTTACCCTGTTTTTTTCCCCTTCTCTGCTTTTAGATTTTGTTGTGAGTATGCTTTTGTTTTTTTGGTTGTTGTTTTTTAAGATAAAATTTGCATTCATTTTCTCTGTTCCCACACCTTCTCCAACTTTCTTTCTTGGTTTGAATTTGCTTTTTTTTTAAAATATTCTTTTTTGTGTATTTCGATGTGTTTTATTTTTAACTTCCTCAACAGGAATCTTACTTTAAAGAAATTGACCGGGGAAAAGAAACTAGGGGCTGCACAGTTATCTGTGAAGACACCAGCCAAGAGCTTGTGTCTACATGTATATATAATTATGCCTGTAGCCATCATTATGTTTCATTTTCCAGAGACTGCCAGCCATCCGCAATGTGTGCCAAACATATGTGTCTGGTTTGGAAGAACTTTGTGTTTGGGTTAAAACACATATAACAAAATTACTGATAATTATAATAATCATAATTATGTCAGTGTCTGTCTGCCTGTCTGTCTGTCTGCCTGTCCATCTGCCCGTCTGTCTGTGCTGTCTGTCTGCCCCACCCCCTCCCCCCCTCTCTCTCTCTCTCCGTGTTTAAATGGTCTTGTTTATTCATTTGATTGGTTAACTTTTGTGGTCTTTCATCGTCCGGGAATTTGAGTGATTCCTTTCATTGCTGTTTCACATTGTCTTGTTTATTAATTCATTGATTTATTCAAGTTTGTTTCACTTTTTTGCCATGAGGGTCTGGTGTACAGAAGCCTCTGGCTTATCCAATTACTTTCAATGTTCGAATTTGAGTTCGAGTTCGAGTTCGAGTTCTCTCTCTCTCTCTCTCTCTCTCTCTCTCTCTCTCTCTCTCTCTCTCTCTCTCTCTCTCTCTCTCTCTCTCTCCTCTCTCTCTCCTCTCTCTTTTCTCTTTCTCTCCCCCCCCCCTCCCCCCAGGGATAGATAGATATAAAGACAGAAAGATCAACATACCCTGTATAAAGGTAGATAGATAATTATACAGATAGAGAGAGAGACAGAGAGGTAACAGACAGAGGCAGACGACAGATAGATAGATAGATAGATAGATAGATAGATAGATAGATAGATAGATAGATAGATAGATAGATAGATAGATAGATAGATAGATAGATAGATAGATAGATGGATGGATGGATGGATAGATAGATAGATAGATAGATAGATAGATAGATAGATAGATAGATAGATAGATAGATAGATAGATAGATAGATAGATAGATAGATAGATAGATAGATAGATAGATAGATAGATAGATAGATAGATAGATAGATAGATAGATAGATAAAAGTTCTCACAATGAAGACAAATCTTCAAGAATTGTCGTCGCCATTGTTTTTTAATAAAAATGTTCCACTTTTCTGTCTCACTTTGCGGTTACCAATGTTTTTTTCTTATTGTGTAAAGGTTTTAGCAACCTGTTTTGTTGCTGCTATCATTGCTGTTGCTGCTGTTGTTGCTATCTCTGGTAGCGTTGGTGGTGGTATGGTAGCAATTTTGGTGGTGGCGGTAGTGGTGGTGGTGGTGGTTTAAGTGGCAGTTATGGTAGTGGTGAGGGCAGTGATTGTAACGGTTGTGGTGTGGGTAATGTTTGATGATGGTGATGATGGGTGATGGAGGATATGCTGCTGCTCATAGAGCTGTTCCAACTCATCTGTATAGTCCTTAACCTCAGGCCATTATTGACCTACTGTAACAGTGGTCTACTTATATCCCCCCACAAGACAGGTATAACTGAGTTTTCCTAGGAAAGAAAATAGTGCGCTAGAGACAAAGAAAACTAAACTTATCCTTAGACAGTCACATTCATCACTGTTCCTTCTCCGAGCATCGTTGGAGTGAACCAGTTCTTGCTGCACGTGCAAAAGCTTGTTGCTGGTTTGGAAAGCACTGTGCTCTGTGCCAATGAAAGACAACTTTTATGAGGGCTTTTTCTTCACTCCCTATGTCTTGAGCGTGTGTTACGGTTGATGCCTTAAAGCTGATGCTCTGTGAAAACTTAGCGCATTTCTAGGAATGGGAACAAACCTGTGACATCTTAACTGACTTTAGAAGATAAGGCAGGGGGGTTGTGTGACAGAGACAGACAGACAGACAGACAGACAGAAACAGAGACAGACATACAGACACAGAGATAGAGAGACAGACAGATGTCAAAACGACGGCTACTTCGTCGGATTTGATTTGATATTTTTTATGATTCCTCAGCTAGTGCTCCATAGTTCACCAATGGTCAGATTTTTCGTATGCGACCGTTTTTAACCCACAATGAAGGTAGCCACATTCTGACTTTGGGATCATTTGAATATGAATTAGTCATCTTCTGCAGACCACCAATTGGAATGTTTAACTCTTTTAAAATATTTATTAAACCGCAAAGCGAATCCATTTCTTATGAGCAAACACGAAATCTAACCGTACGAACAGCTCCAAAGCATGGCTTGATTAGCATGCTCCATATAAAACATCAACAGCCATTTGAATATAAGGGTCAGCGTTTGAAGCTTTCTTTCAGAAGTCTAGAACATCTATGAATTCAAAGGTGTAAAGAGAGGGCTGTCCTCTTCTCTGGTCGTTGTAGGGATCATTAGCCGCCATGTGAATGTTGATGTTCTACTTAAAACACAATACAAGCTACTAGCTTGTTGTTGCTGTGCTGATGATGTACTTCATGCCATACTTGTTCCATGATTAATGAATGAATAAACCCTATTTAAATCAAAGAAGGGACTGGCTGCTTAGAAGCTTTATCGAAGCGACCGCATATGTTTTCCCTTTCCTTCTGTGTACCTTTTTCTTCTTTTCCTTTCATTTTTTCTCACTTCTTTCCACATGTAAAGGACAATACCAACGTTTGCTATAGTAAAAAACAAAAACAAAATAACCATAGACAAGTTGTATACACTGTAAATACAATGAATAAGATTTACAATTCCTTAGAAAGAAATCAGAAACATCCTGAAAACGTGATACAGATGACTAGATTCTTTGTCCACAAACTTCCAAATCAATACTTCAAACCCTATGTCAAAAGTGAACTAATACAGTACTAAAACGGGAATGTGAGTTTTATCACCGTCTTTCCCTAATCATCTCCCTTTACCACATTACTATCCACTCTATACGCAGCCACCCGCCCTCCGATCCCAATGCAAGCCACCCGGCCCACCTATCCCAATGCAAGTCATCCCAACTTGGCACACTCCTTGCTTTCCCCCTGTGCTTGCCACGAACACTGAACTGGAGGAAATAACAATACGCCCGTGTCTGTTGGGCCATCAAGTTCAGTACAGGAGGATGGCAGGCCTGGCTAATTGCTTTCTCAGAAGCTGATGACGTTTTCTTAACCTAGCTTAGCTACCCATTGCCTTCATACAGCCACCAAACAGCTTTCAAATGCTAGAAAACTGCTGAGGTTAGCTAGCCTAGTCATTTTGTGTCGCTTGTAAGGAGAAAAAATGCCACGCTCATGAGCTAGGTCTGGTTACCCAAGTTTTACTAAAGCAAATTCTTGTGGGAGACTCGCTCATGTGCATCGGTATGTATACATGTTAATGTGCAACTGCACCTAACATTCCAGACAAGCACTGGTCCTGCTGTGTCGTTTCGTTAACAATAAAGCAAAAACGAACATAGATAATAGCACTTGCACTATAGCTAACACAAGGGTGCCACATAATTATTCCATCACGAACAGTAATGTGTAGAGAATCGAACACACGAGGGGCATTAGCTCATTGTGCATTGTTAAGATGACTATAGCTAATTAATATACAGAGTACCATAGAGTTACCCTACTGCGGACGTAACGTAAGTGTCTACAGCCCCACACAAGCAAGGGGTGTCAGCTTATTGTGCATTGTCTGGATGACTACAGCTTGTAATGATGCAGAGTACCATACAGTTGACCTACTATGGACAGTAGAGTATGTACAGCCCCACACACATAAGAGGCAAAGCTCCTTGCGCATTGAACGACTAACCTTTAGCATTGGCTGTCTGTGTGAAGCTGTTATCTGGGCAGAAAGGGACCAGGTAGAACAAGGCAGCAGAAGTCGGTGTGCAGACTAGTAATCAGCGTTGGCATTTCTTTGTCTGTCGTTTTCTGTGTCTTTTTTCTTACACCTGCATGCGAGTGGCCTTTTGCTTTCTTTCTGACAAAAGTAATGTATGTATGATAATAACCCAGCACTTGAGATGTGATTTTACTTTGTCACGGAATTTCACTTGTTGGGTCACTATTTTCCAGCTTTAAAAAACGACCCCACTTCTCTGGATTTGGTTAGCTCTTACCATCACTTTTTTCCGGACTCACAAGCAATAAACACGTTATCTAAGGCTGTTGTTGTTGTTGTTGTCGTCGTGTGTTTATAGTCTGTTCACATAAGGTTACCATCTTCCACGCCATCATCATTTTTCTGACTCTGTAGCCATCAACTTCATAACTAATCGTATCATCTCCCACAAACATTGTATAGAAACGTTTAGTCTCAGAGCTCTGCAAACCTATTACGCATCAAACCCCTGCTCCATCTTGTCAATGACAGCCATCAGTAAGATTGAAGAGATACCTAACTCCCTTCCAAGCCAAGAAACACATGATTAGCACTGCATCTTCAAAGGAAAAGATGGTAACAAAGATGAACCCACCGATTAGCCAGTCAAACGGTTTCCATTTCTTTTCTGATGCCTCACAGACAGCATGTTGGACTCACTTCCAGAGTAGAGTTCTGTTCTCTGCTTATTCTTCCCAAAGTTAAAGAGTGTTTCCTTTCAGTTAATTGTTTCTAAGGAGTGTTGCTGTAAATGCTTCAAAGCCGACACTTAATAAAAGCAAGCGTGGTTCTAATGATGAGACAAACCTCTGACAAGTTTTGGCTAAGCTGCTATCTGCTTCAGAAGGTTTAGATGTGGAGAGAACGCGGGGGGAGGGACAGAGAGAGGGGGAGTGAGGGAGGGAGGGGGAAGGAGAAAGAGAAAGAGAGAGAGACAGAGACACAGAGAGAACAGACAGACAGACAGAGAGACAGACAGAGCAGACAGAGCAGACAGACATATACACAGACTGCACAACACATTCTTGAAGGGCTGGGTAACAACCATCCTTGATATTACTGATCTCACATCGTACTATTAGTCATGCATGGACCAAGCACACAGGAACAAAAGATGACACTGTCACAATCGTTAACACGTGCAAAAAGAATGCCACACACAGGAAGAACACGCATGAGCATCTGTAAGCAAAAGAAACAAGTCAATAATAATAGACGGTTTTGTATTGTTCATTGTTCATGCGCCCTTTGGGTACCACTGGCACTGCTTTTCTCAAGTTGTTATCTCCGCAAGGAAAAAGGACCCAGGGGAACAAGGCACCAGCTTGTGTTTGTATGAGCAGTGGGTTTATGTCTGCCAACAATTCCAGACTCTGTAGACAACTTTGGCATTTCTACTCTCTCTCTCTCTCTCTCTCTCTCTCTCTCTCTCTCTCTCCTCCTCTCTCTCTCTCTCTCTCTCTCTCTCTCTGTTTCTCTGCCTTTCTCTGGTACCTACAAATACGTGACCTAACTGTACTTGCTTATGAATAGTATAACGTGTGTAACCGTTTTGTTCCCAAAAGTAATAACTCACGGGTCAAGTTTATTGTAGATTGCTAGTGGTTCATTCGTTTGAATCGGTTTGATGTCTGCAATATACAGGGGGCGGAGTAGCCTCTGGGGGTCAGAGCGCCGTGCTCACAATCTGAAGTCCCGGGTCTATCCTAGGGTTGAGCTACCTCCGAGACGCCGGTTCGAGAGGGATTTTTCCTCTGGAGTTAACATCAGTGCTGACCCCACTCCCCCGAAAGTCCTTCAGGTGAGACTATAAACCGAGGACCCGTGTGCTCACGCACGGAGAATATCTTGTGCACACGTTAAAACCCGTTCCGCTCTTTGGAAGAGTAGTCCATTGTGTGCCAGTGGGAACGGATAACAAAGTTTAAAAATGCGTACACAATGGTGTCGTATTTAGACATGATCCTTGAAGTCAAAATGTGGCTACCTTAATGGTGGGCAAAAAACGGCCGCATATGCAAAATCTCAAAATTTGTAAATCTTGGAGCTCTAGGAGAGAAAAGAAACAAAAAAAATTTATAAATGAAAAATAAACAAACTTACTCCTTCATAAATCTGGCAACAGCCAACAAATGTGTGTACCATGTCCATTCGTTACTGACTGACTACCTTACTACTGAAAGAAACAAAACATACATCACGTTCATCCATCAACTCTGGCCAGGCTAAGCTATGGTAGGTGTTAACGTAACCGTCAAAGAGAGAGAGAGAGAGAGAGAGAGAGAGAGAGAGGCAGACAGAGAGGCAGGCAGGCAGACAGACAGACAGGCAGACAGACAGAAGGCAGGCAGGCAGGCAGGCAAGCAGACCAGACAGACAGAACGAGAAACAGCGACAGCAAGAGTACAATACCTCAGACAGACAGGCAGACAGACAGACAGAGACAGAAAGACAGACAGACAGACAGGCAGAACGAAAAACAGCGACAGCGAGAGTACATACAATACCTCCTGGAAGGACTGATGCTTCGATTGATAAAAGCACTGGTCTCAACCCTGTCTACATGTTACCAAACATGCCAAAGATCAAAGGGTGACACTGACACAACAGCTACCACGTGTGTTGCCCCACAGTCACCCTGCTGACAGCAGCGGTATGCACAGAATCAATCAATCAAACAAACAAACAAAGGACGGTTCAAGAGCGTTCATTGCTCTCTCGGGACGCCCTCTGCGTGCTATCAGCACTGACTGCTTTTGGGGAAGCTGCTATCTCCGTAGAAAAGGAAGGACCTGAGAGAACAAGGGACAAGCTCGCAATGATAGGAGTCGATGCGTTCATTAACAACTTCTGGAATTCCAATCTTGGCAGTAAACTTTACCATACACGCAAACTTCTCACCCGGTGTACTTCCTATCTCACAGTGATTCCCAGGTGGGATGATGAGTGAGTCAGAGTGCAATTTCTGGGTGACCTCCTATGGTGTAAAGCTGGGGAACGCACAACAACAACAACAACAACAACAAGAGCGTTTCATCGTTGTCTGTCCTATGAGCGGAAATGCGTTGTGCTGCCGTTAAGCACCTGACAAGTCAGGCCCAGCGTATCCGACTTCGGCGTGTTTTTATAATTATTATCAGAGTGGTCGTTCTCCTTGACAGGTAGGTTGCTTTCACTGAGCTACAGAGTCCAGTCTATCCTTTGGACTTCAGACCTCGCACTCTGTTTTTTTTGTCTTGTTTTTTGTTGGGGTGTTTTTGTGGCTCGTTACCTCTAGGCCACAAGCATAGTCACTTTTAGCATTTTCAGAGAATTCTTGGGAGTGCGAGGAACCAGCACTGGGACAGAGTGAACTGTCTATCACCTCTCAGGGCTGGAACAGTACCTTACAGTCTGTCATTATTCCAAGGTTTGGTGCAAGATTTGGAAAGCTGTGGGAAGCTTTGGGGGGCACGGGATAGCCTGGTGGTTAGAGTGCTGCGTTCGTGAACTGCTGACCCGGGTTCGAATCTTGATCAAGAGGATTTATCCCTCTGGAGTTAGCATCAGTGCCGACTCCACTCCTCCTAAATGTCCTTCGGATGAGACTAGAAACCGAGGTCCCGTGTGCGATTGCACGCAGAACATCTTGGGCACAAATTAAAACCCGTTCCGCTTTTCGGAAGTGTAGGCCATTGTGTGCCGGTTGGAACGGATGACAACATTTACGAAAACTGCATACACACGGGGACTGGGTGTATTAAAAAAAAAAAAGCAAACGAATGCTTATTTCATTATCCTCGAAATAAAATAAAAGAAAAGAAAAAAAAGAAAAGAAAGCAAAATCTTCAGGTTGCTTGCTGGCATTGCTTCTGTTAATGTGTGGAGACATCAGATCGATTCCATGTGTCTGTTTCAAAACCTCTCTCTCTCAATTGGTGTGTGTGTGTGTGTGTGTGTTCTCTCTCTCTCTCTCTCTCTCTCTCTCTTCTCCTCTCTCTCTCTCTCTCTCTCTCTCTCTCTCTCTCTCTCTCTCTCTCTCTCTCTCTCTCTCTCTCTCTCTTTACACACACACACACACACACATACACACATATTTTTTATTCCCTCACTTTTTTTTAAACTTCACAGCTGTAACTACAACATCCATGAATTATTCCCCAACCGAACAACCAACGTCTCCGGAGAATACTGAAGGTCATCACCAGTACAGAGAGCAGCCGAGTATAAAGCCATTATAATTAAGCACCTGGTGTTTGTGCCTCTGCATGCAGTCTGGGAAACAGGACGCCCAGTAGGCTACAGCGGATTTCAGACACTCTACTTGACTAGCCCTTCTTCGGTAGTCTAAATACTACCAGTAGGAGTCAGCATCTATCTATCTATCCCACTTGTGTGCCTGCTCACTTCCAATGTGTTTGTTTGGTTTGGGGAGATGCAGTACAAAGGAACGGGAGAGAGATGGGGGAGGGAGGGAGGGAGAGGAGAAAGAGAGAGAGAGAGAGAGAGGAGAGAGAGAGAGAGAGAGGGGAGAGAAGGAGAGAGAGGGGGGGGGGGGGGGGGGGGGGGGGGGGGCTCTGCCAACTTGCCCTAGAGACGCAGCCTTAAATTCAGTGCAGTACCTCCACAGTTATGTGTGTGTGTTTGCCGATGTACTATTAAAGCTAAGTAAAAGCCCAGATGGGCAATGGTTGTTCGTTCATTGTGTTTAATAATAATAATGATAATACATGGAATTTATATAGCGCTATATCTTGCAACAACAACAAAATCAAAGCGCTTTCATTTTATCCTACTCATTCACATGCAGCCAGTTACAATTAATAGTTGTTTTTTCATAATTTATCGTCTTGCATGC
>CM054134.1:27519039-27529039 GCA_028751875.1 Rapana venosa | reverse complement strand
TGAGTGTGTATGTGTGTGTGTGTGTGCGTCGGTGGCGTGTGTGTGTGTGTGTGTGTGTGTTGTGCTTTTCTTGCTTATGTTTGTTTTATCATTTTAGGTTCTTTCTTTAATTCAGCTTGTGTGCGTGGGTTTACTGTTTGGTTTGAGGTTGGTGTGTTTGGGTTTGTTTGGGTTGGGTTTAATGGCTGGTTTGTTTTGTGTCTTTCTTGTGTTGTCTTCTTAGTTGAAATTGTTTATGCGCTTTTTAAAAAATATCTTTTCTTTATTTTTTTCTGGGGAGGAGGGGGTGGGGGAATGGTTACGCTTGTTCTTCTTGCGGAGGTTTGGTTGTTTGTGAGACTATGTTCTGTCTGTCTGTCTATCTGTCTGTCTGTCTGGCTGGCTGGCTGTTTGTAAGACTATGTTCTGTCTGTCTGCCTGTCTCTGTCTCTCTCTATGTCTCTGTCTCTGTCTCTCTCTCTACTTTAGCTCGTGTGCGTGCGAGAGCACGTGTATGTGTGTGTGTGTGTGTGGGTGTGGGTGTGTGAGTTTGTGTGTTTGTGTGTCTGTGCCTGTGTGTACGCATGCACGTGCGCGCGTATACTCACCTATCCATGCATATACATGTATGTAGATATGCCTGTTAAATATATAATTACGCACTTGTAAGTATAACATTGACGTCTAAAATGACGACATTTCTAGGACTAAAACGGATGACAAATAAAGCAACACCGCCAACGACGACAACAAAAATAGTTAAATTTCGCTTAAAAAAAACAACCTATTTTGGGAACTTCAACCGCCACTTCTCTACAGCTGAGATACAATCAATAATTATAACGTGATTCTGAACGACATAAGTTTGTCTCAGCATTTCATTATAATTTCTATTTTCGTTCTTCGGCTACAGTTCCGAGGTTCACCATATGCATATGCGACTTTTTGTTTACCATTGAGGTAGCCACATTCCGACTTCGGGGGAGCGTTTACGAATTTAATCAACTCATGAGATATACACATGTATGTATGTATGTATGTATGTATGTATGTATGTATGTATGTTTGTCCGTCGTGTCCGACGATGACCTCCAAAACAGCAGAGGAGGCAGCTGCTGTTTTGGAAACTGGGCAGAAATTTGATTATAGTGGAGATGCCTTGCCCACAGTACATCCCCACTCTCTCGGCCAAGTGGGTATAAGGACAGTCAGCGTTGGAGATGTTCTCCAAAGGCCAACCAGCCCCCAGGGCTGCAGCACATTAAGGACTGTGCGAGTCAAGCCTCCTAGTCAGAGAGTCATAGTCGATCACTAAAGACTAAGCTGTAAAGTGGAATTCTGTGAGTGGGAAAGCCACTGGTCATACAGCCTCTCACTTTGCTGTTGCCCCCAGCGTCAATGGTTTAATCAAGAACTGTGATAAACCCCAGGAGATATACACAGCCATCAGCACTAAAAAAAGATTAAAAAATAATTTAAAAAATCCGTTAATCTTCGCGTTGTCATTCTCTGGCAGATACAGCGGTTGGCTTTTCAAGCACTGATTTTTCAGCCTCATACCAAGATCAAAAAAAAAAAAAATACCGTCTAAAACAATGGCATCGTATAGTTGAGTTACGAGCAGGTTTAGTGCCATCAAGATTACGGAAGTTTACAGTGGCACTCTTGTCATCCATCCGTCTGTCTATGTCTTTTAGACTCAGTCTCTTGTCTTTTTCTCTCTGTTTCTCTCTGTGTCTGTCTGTGTGCCTGTGTGTCTGTGTGTCTGTGTGTCTGTCTATATGTCAGTCTCTCTCTCTCTCTCTCTCTCTCTCTCTCTCTCTCTCTCTCTCTCTCTCTCTCTCTCTCTCTCTCTCATAATCACCAGGCTAGCTTTACTGCAGACTCAAGACTCATATAGTCCGTCTGTCTGTCTATGTGTCTGTCTATGTGTCTGTCTATCTCTCTCACTCTCTCTCTCTCTCTCTCTCTCTCTCTCTCTCTCTCTCTCTCTCTCCTCTTCTCTCTCTCTCTCTCTCTCTCTCTCTCTCTCTCTCTCCTCTCTCTCTCTCTCTCTCTCTCTCTCTCTCTCTCTCTCTCTCTCTCTTTCTCTTCATAAGCTTCAGGCTAGCTTTACTGGTAGAACTCCAGACTCAAATAGCCAAGGTAGACAGTTTGATTCACATTCATCCCATGAATAAAGGGCGTGCGTGCATGTGTGAGTATGAATGTGTGTGTGTCTGTGTGCGTTTATGTGAGTGTGTGGTGTGTGTGCGTGCGCGCGCGCGTGAGAGAGAGAGAGAGAGAGGTGTGTGTGTGGTGTGTGTGTGTGTGTGTGTGTGTGTGTGGTGTGTGTGTGTGTGTGTGTGTGTGTGTGTGTGTGTGTGTGTGTGTGTGTGTGTGTATGAGAGAGAGAGTGTGTGTGTGTGTTTGTGTGTGTGTGTGTGTGTTGTTTTGTTTTGTTTAATGTCTATTCACTACATGGTGATTTAGACACACCCGCATTCACACCAAAGTACCTATTATTACACACCGCATCTCTCTCTCTCTCTCTCTCTCTCTCTCTCTCTCTCTCTCTCTCTCTCTCTCTCTTCTCTCTCTCTCTTTTTCTTTCCCCTACACGCACCCACATCCACACACACATAAGTATATAAATATATTACATATATATAAATATATATATATATGTATATTACATATATATAAATATATATATTATAACGTTTTTTCTGCTGATAATTCTAATCTGTTTTCTTTCATATAACTACAGAATTTATCTAATTCTTCCTGATATATTTTTTCAACATAATTGATCACTCTCTTTTTCGTGTTTTTCCTAAGTGACGTATTTATCCAAATAGCAATATCATCTGCATACTGAACAACTGAGTATTAGGTGACAAAGAGCTAGGGTGATCATGTACAAGAATAGAAAACAAGATAGGTGCAAGTACTGATCCCTGTGGTATACCCAAGTCGATAGCTTTAAAAGATGAGTACACTGAACCTAATTTAGTGCAAATTGATCTATCCGACAAGAAATTTTGCAGATATTTATATAATATGCCATTAATACCAATGTATTTTAATTTATGTAGCAATTGATCATGACAAACTCTATCATAGGCTTTCTTTACATCAAAAAATGTGGCTAACACACTTTTTCGTTTGGAAAATTGCTTTTTAATTTGATGTGTTAGTTTAACTAAGTGGTCAGAAGTACATCTTCCCTTTCGAAAACCAGCCTGATTTGTTGGGATCACATTATTCTTTTCACAAAAATGAAATAAACGCTTATGTATAATTTTTTCCATTACTTTACCCACATGAGACGTAAGAGCAATTGGCCTGTAGCTATCTATCGATGACCGCAGTTTACCTTTCTTCAGGATTGGGACTACAATCGACTGCCTCCAGATTTTAGGAAGAGCGCCATTTATCCAACAGTTCTGGAAAAATGAAAAGAGTAGCCTTTTCCATTTTAAAGGCATATGAGCCAGCATTTGATAAGATATACCATCAGCACCAACAGCCGTCTTGTTATGTGTAAATGAATCTAAAGTTTCACTAAATTCATCATATTGAATGGGGGCATTTAAATAATCAGCATTATAAGATGACAATTTGTTTGATTTATTTGCTTTTTCTAATTCGATATTTGATTGTATTCTTACTGATGAACTATTATCTGAAAACATTGAAACAAAAGCTTCTGCTTTTTCAATTATGCTTGGAAATCTATTATTTTCAAATTTGATTGGATGTGTTGGAAGCTGAAATCTATTTTTCATTTCACTAACTTTCTTCCAAACTTTATGTAAATCCTTGGATTCTGATACTTCATTTATACAGAATTCTGTCCAATACTTGTTTTTTGCCTGAGCAATTATTCTTTTACATTGAGTTTTAGCATACTTCATACAAATAAAGTTTTCTTCTGATTGATCTTTTAACCATATTTTGAATCGTTCTTTTTTATGGTTTACTGCATCCTCACATGTTTTAGTCCACCATCTATTGCCCGTATGCTTTCCATTCTTGTTGCTTTTGTGTTTGGGAATAGAAAACTCAGCTGCATGTATGAGCTTTGCCACAAAATTGGAATAAAACTGATCTACATCATCCTCTTCGATCGTTTCAATATCAATATCAGTAGCCTGAAGGAATGATTGAAAAGAACTCCAGTCAGCCAATTTATATCGAAATTTAGGAATTTTATCCTCAATATGTGTGTGTGTGTGTGTGTGTGTGTGTGCGTGCGCGCGCGCGCGCGTGTGCGTGTGTTAGTGTGTGTGTGTGTTTCTCTGAATGTTCTCAATGTGGGAATTTTACCTTTGCTCTTTATTGTCTTGTCATTGCTGAGGATATTTTTTTATGAGCTTTCCTGGGTTGGGATTTTTTGTTTGTTTGTTTGTTTGTTTTGTGTGTGTTTATTTGACTTTTCTTTTGGGGGTGAGAGTAGGGCAGAGAGATGTTGTTGTTGTTGTTGTTGTTTGCTTTAGGCTGTTTTTATTTTTGATTTTTTTGTTGTTGTTCCCTGCTGAGGGTGGTCTTTTAACCTGACTTGGCAGGCGCAGGAAGAGGGTGGGACGGTGGGGGGTGGGGGGGGGGGGGGGGACGGGGTGGGAGGGGGGTGGAGGGGGGGAGGGAGAGTCACCTGAGGATCCTTCCCTCCCTCCTCTCCGGGACCAAACATCGCTGGCTGTGTTGTGGTGCCAAGACACACTGCTCCTCCCTCTGGAAAACACACACCACACACACGTACACACACACATACGTACACACGTACACACACACACGTACAACACACACACACGTACACACACACGTACGCACACACACGTACACACACACATACACACACACACGTACACACACACACACACGTACACACACATACACACACACACATACACACACACGTACACACACTCACACGCACACACACACAGCGGATCGTGCAGTTTTCCCCCTGGAAAAAAAAAGCTAATAAATTGCTTCCCTATGAATCAGACCCACTCATCACCCTCTCTTTCCCCTATCCTCATCCTCATCTCATCTTCATCCTCATGCCGTCCCTTCCCTTCTGTTCTGTTCTGCCCTCTGTTCTTCTCTTTTCAATTCCTATCTTCTCTTTTCTCCTTTTCTTTTCTTTCTCATCTCTTCTGTTCCCTTCTTCTACTCTTCTTTTCTTTTCTTCACTTCTCTTCTTTTCTTTTCTTTTCTTCTCTTCCTTTCCTTTCCCCTTCCCTTATCTTCCCTTTTCTTCTCTTCTCTTCTCATCTCTTCCTTCTCTTCTTTTCCCTTCTCTTCTCTTCTCTTCTCTTCCCTTCTCTTCTCTTCTCTTCTTTTTCCTTCTCTTCTCTTGTTGTTGTGCGTTCCCCAGCTTTACACTCTGGGGGTCACCCAGAACGTGCACTCTGACTCACTCATCCCATCTGGGAATCACTGTGAGATAGGAAGTACACCGGATGGAAGTTTGCGTGAAGACTATTTTCAAGTACCTCGCCAAATAGGCAGCCATACTCCGACTTCAGAGGATTTTTTTTCTCCTTTAAAAGAAGAGTGCAGGTTGTTATGTTAAGAGCTTGTCATGGCTGAAGGCAATCTCAACATAACTTTTTACTTCTCTTCCCTTCTCTTCCCTTCTCTTTCTTCTTCTTTCCTTCTCTTCCTTTCCTCTTCTCTTCTCCTTCTCTTCTCTTCTCCTTCTCTTCTCTTCTCTTCTTCTCTCTCTTCTCTTCTCTTCCCTTCTCTTCCTTCTCTTCTCTTCTCTTCCTTTCTCTTCTCTTCCTTCTCATTCTATCTTCCTTCTCTTCCTTCTCTTCCTCTTCTCTTCTCTTCTCTTCTCTTCCTTCTCTTCCTTCTTTCTCTTCCCTTCTTCTCTTCCCTTCTCTTCTCTTCTCTTCCTTTCTCTTCTCTTCCTTTCTCTTCTCTTCTCTTCCCTTCTCTTCTCTTCTCTTCTCTTCTCTTCCCTTCCCTTCTCTTCTCTTCTCTTCTCTTCTCTTCCTTCCCTTCTCTTCCTTCTTTCTCTTCTCTTCCCTTCCCTTCTCTTACCTTCTCTTCTCTTTCTCTTCCCTTCTCTTCTCTCTCTTCCTTCTCTTCTTCTCTCTTCTCTTCTCTTCTCTTCCCTTCCCTTTCCTTCTCTTCTCTTCCCTTCTCTTCCCTTCTCTTCTCTCTTCTCTTCCCTTCTCTTCTCTTCCCTTCCTCCTTCTCTTCTCCTTTCATCCCTTCTTCTCTTCTCTTCCTTTCTCTTCTCTTCTCTCTTCCCTTCTCTTCTCTTCTCTTCTCTTCCCTTCTCTTCCCTTCTCTTCTCTTCTCTTCCTTTCTCTTCCTCTTCCTTTCTCTTCTCTTCTCTTCCCTTCTCTTCTCTTCTCTTCTCTTCTCTTCTCTTTCTCTTCCCTCTTCTTCTTCTCTTCCCTTCTCTTCCATTCTCTTCCCTTCTCTTCCCTTCTCTTCCTTTCTCTTCTCTTCTCTTCTCTTCCTTTCTCTTCTCTTATCTTCTCTTCTCTTCCCTTCTCTTCTCTTCCTTTCTCTTCTCTTCTCTTCTCTTCTCTTCCTTCTTCTCTCTCCCTTCTCTTCCCTTCCCTTCTCTTCTTCTTCTCTTCCCTCCTCTTCCCCTTCACCCTTCTCATCTCTTCTCTTCTCTTCTCTCTTTCTTCTCTTTTCTTCTCCTCTCTTCCCTCTCTTCTCTTCTTTTATCTTCTCTTCTTCCCTCCTCTGTTCTTCTCCTTTCTTCTCTTCCTTTTTCTTTCCTTTCTCCTTCTCCATGCTTCTAACTTGAACAGACTTTGCGTATCATGTGTGGGGTGGTTTTTTCCCCCCATTTTCATCCGTTTCTACCGACACTCGATAAAAGCCTACCTTTCCAAAAGTGCGGAACAGGTTTTAATGTGTCTGTAAGATGTACTGTATGCGTTCGCACGCGGGGGGATCTCGGTTTATAGTCTCATCCGAAAGACTTTTGTAGGGGGAGTGAAGTTGGTTCTGATGTTAACTCAAGTGAGGGAAACATCGCCTCGACTGAGCGCCTCAGTGGGTGACTCGAACCTGGGGTGGATAGATCTCGAGCTCAACGTTCTAACCACTAGGCTGTCCTGCGCTCCCCCCCCCCCCCCATCCACTCCCCCCCCTCTCCGATGCCCCCCCCCCCCCCTCCCCGCCTCCCCCTCCCCCCCCCCCACACACATAGCAGCAGCGTATACTTGTGTTTTCCATATCAACGGCCGTTTGTAGCTCGTGTCAGTTGTATTAACGGCCTACTCTACTACCTAAAAGTCAGGATGGGGAATATAATTATCGTCTGCGTGTCAGCATGGCCATGCCACAGGGGCACGGGATAGCCTGGCTGGTTAGAGCGTTGCGCATTGCGCTCGTGATCTGCTGACCCAGGTTCGAATCCCGTTCAAAGGGATGTTTTACCCTAGAGTTAACATCAGTGCCGAATCCACTCCCCCCAAAAAGTCCTTCGGATGAGACTATATAAACCGAGGTCCAGTGTGCGAATCCACGCAGAATCTCTTGCGCTCACGTTAAAATCTGTTCCGCTTTTCGGAAGAGTAGGCCATTGTGTTCCGGTGGGAACGGATGACAAAATGTTCAAAACTGCATACACACGGGGACTGGATGTTAAAAAAGTGTGCTTATTCCATCATCCTTGAAATAAAAGAAAAAAAGAATGAAATGCACTGTTAAGCAGACAGAATGTTTCTCGAGACTATTTTACAAATTTGGAAAAGGACATTGTAGGGTCTTTCCTCCCAAGTTCTTTTTTCTTTTTCTTGTCGGTCTTTGACATTTCTCTCAGAAGAGCTAAACTGTGGTTCTGCCATCATCGGCTGGGCCTCTGGAATTGTTTCATCTCTTCTTTCCTTCAGGGCCCGCCACTTATGTGCAGATTTATTTCTTCTTTCGTCTTCTTCTCAAGAGCGTTTGTCTGGTTGTATTGTATTGTATAGAGTTGCACTTCAACTCACCTCCCTTTGTTTCTGTCTGTCTGTCTGTGCGTCCATCTCTCTCCTCTCCTCTCCCTCTCTTCTCCTCTCTCCTCTCTCTCCTCTCTATCTCTCTCTCTCTCTCTCTCCTCCTCTCCTCTCTCTCCCCTCTCTCTCTTCTCTCTCTCTCTCTCTCTTAACTATCTATCTATCTATCTATCTCTGTCTCACGCTTTCTCTCTGTCTCACTCTTTCTCTCGTGTATTTTTTTAATTTATTTATTTCGTTATATTATTCTTCATGCTATGTATTGCACGTTAATTACTTTCGTTTGCTTTTTGCTTTTGCTTTTTTCGCAGAGGGCTGCATGTAAGAAAAAGCTATTGTTATGCTTATTCTATAACCCTCTATAAATGAAATTTTTTAATTGTTCATTGTTCATTCATTGTTCTCTCTCGATCTCTCTCGATCTCTCTCGATCTCTCTCTCTCTCTCTCTCCTCTCTCTCTCTCTCTCTCTCTCTCCTCATCTCTCTCTCTCTCTCTCTCTCTCTCTCTCTCTCTCTCTCTCTCTCTCGCTGTCTCTCGTGTGTGTGTGTGTGAGTGTATGTATGTGAGTGCGTGCGTGCATGCACGCGTGCGTGCATATGTGTGTGTACATGTTTGCATGTGCGCGTGTGCTCGTATACCTACGTATCTGCATGCACGCGAACCTGCATGCACGCGCACCTGCGTACGTGCATGTATGTGGCGTACGTGAACGCATGCATGCACCCACAAAAGCCGTGATTCAGTCTTGCTCTCGAAACAATAAACACATCACAAGATGAAGGGGTGTGTCTTTCTGGCACCTTCAAACACGGCTTCAGGCAGAGAAAGGAGGAAAGCACAGCAGCAGCAGAAAAAATGACGCTTCCCTAACACCCTTCCCATCCCAGCCTACAGTTGGCAGGGAACCGTTAGATCCGCGGCTGAAAAATCGTCTGCTTCCATCCATCCATCCATCCATCCATCCATTCATGTTTGCCTTGATATTACTTCACCCACCCTACCTTCCTGCCTACCTGCCTGTCTGTCTACCCCCTTTACTGTTTCTGCCTGAAGCAGTGTCTTGCATTCTGAAGTCATCAGGTTCGCTGATGATTTGAGTGCAACGGCTAAGTGAATAATGCTAAGAGTATTTTAAGGGGGGATGGGGGGATGGGGGGTGGCCGTTGATTTGGGGGTCGGGGGAGGGGGGTTGGTTGTTTTTGTTTTTGTTTTCGTTTGGTTTGGGTGGGGTTTTTTTGTTTTTTGGTTGTTGTTGTTTGTTTTGTTTTGTTTTGTTGTTTGTTTTTGTTTTGTTTTTTGTTTTGTTTTTGTTTTTTCTTCTGCTTTTTGTTTATTAGGGTGGGGGGGGGGGGGGGGTAGTGGGGGCTAGTACTATGATGATTATTGAGTTGCAAATCACTATGGTCAAATCTCGGCAGTTCTTGATGGCGAAATATAGTAGTGGTAGTGGTGGTGATGGGTTATAAACGTCGGGGAAGGGGGAGGGGGGAGGTTATATCGAGCAACACAAGTCAATAGAATGCATTTTAATATACCAGTATGCATTATAACACAATTCAGTTGAATACAATACAGCGCAAAATGGCACAAGAAAGTACAATTCAGCACAGTACCTTGCACTATATAAATCAGTACAGCACGGTATAGTACAGTTAAGAGTAGTAGGGCACAACACAGTGCTAGCTACTACTACTACTATAGAACCATCTCACGTAAACCTGCCTCTTTATACCTAACCACATCCCTCACCCACCTCGAGGGGATACGGGGGCATGGAGGGGGGAGGGCTGTCAGTATAGATACCATCCCCACCTTCTGGAAATTCTGTGCTAGGACTTCCCTCTTTTCTATCCCTCTCTTTGCTTCTGCCTTGTTCCTTTTCTTTCTGCCACCTCCTCCTTGTCTATTTTCTGCCCTTCTTGGTCCATTCTCCTATCTCTTTTTTTTTTTCTCCAGAAAACATAAAAGATAAACATTCTTGCCCACGCTGAAGTCGGATGCGCAGAGCCTGACTTGTCGGGCGCTTAACGGCAGCGCAACGCATTTTCGCTCACATGA
>CM054134.1:27499039-27511539 GCA_028751875.1 Rapana venosa | reverse complement strand
ACTGAAACTTTCATTTAATAATGATCTCCTCAGCAAAGTGAATCTGGCTGCTATACCCCATTCTCTTTCCAGGTGAAAATAGCAGGCTATGTTGTGTGCGTGCGTGCGTTTCGTGTGCGCTGTGTGTTGTGTGTGTGTGTGTGTGTGTGTGTGTGTGTGTGTGTGTGTGTGTGTGTGTGTGTGTGTGTGTGTGTGCGTGCGTGCGTGCGTGCGTGCGTGCGTGCGTGCTGTGTGTGATGTCTGCCAACTGCCAACGAGATAAGGATCAGAGATGCCTCCAGGATTTGTTTTTTAAATGATTTTGTATCGCCACAGAGCAGCACAGGGGGCCTGCCTACTTTTGAAAGATTTTTTGTTCACAAACAGGTTATCTGTGCGCAAGTTCCACTTTTTATCAAAGATGTTGACCAACAAAAAACGATGTTTTGGTGCCGCGGGCCCTTACACTTACTAGATGTGTAACACAACCTGACCCGGCTTTATGATCTCATCCGAAAGGCTAGTCTTCAGATCACCTGTCATGGTCAGGTGGAATGGGAGAGATAGTATGGTTTTCAACACATTCTTCTTCTTCTTCTTCTTCATCATCGAATGCTCAGACAGCGACTATTGTTGTCTGCCATACTAGTCAAAAATGCTGTTGCGCTGCCGTTAAGCTCCTGACAAGTCAGGCACAGCACATCCGACTTTGGCGCGGGAGAGAATGGTTATCATAATATAAATGTGTTTTTTCTGAGGGGGGGAAAAAGCTGAAGAATGGACCAAGAAGGCGGAACATAGACAAAGAAGTGATGGTAACACGTTCAAACCAGGAGCCTCCAAATTCCTTAGGCCAGATAAGAAAGAAGCTTAGTGCAGTGGAGAAGAGAGGGCAGCACGACATCTGTTGATGAAGCCACTTAGCACAAGCTGGGCCAAAATAAAGTGAAATCCAAAGCACTTTGATGGGCAATGTTGTTTATAACAACTTAGTCAGAGGGAGGCTTCGGGAGGAAATGCGCTACATGACGTTTACATGTCGGATGAATCATATCTTATGATTCTCATGACAGCTGACTCCACCTCCCCTAGCCCTTAACCCTTCATCTCCACCCCTTTTTCCCACCTAACCCCTCCCCCCACTATTTTGCTACACACAGAGCGACACACGCACCTGCACGGCACCCACGCACGCATAGACGCGCGCGCACACGCACACACACACACGCACGCACACACACACACACACGCACGCACGCACGCACGCACGCACGCACACACACACACACACACACACACACACACACACACACAGAAAGCTATTCTGTCATATGTTTGGTTCAGCCTTTTGCTTCGTCAGAGGAAATAATAATAATAATAATAATGTATGGAATTTATATAGCGCTGAATCTTGTAAAGCAACAAATCAAAGCGCTCAGATTTTATTTCATACCACTTTAAGTCACGGCAGATTTCTCTCCGTGAAATTCGGGCTGCTCTCCCCGGGGAGAGCGGGAGAACGCGTCGCCACTTAGCGCTGCGCCACCCTTTCACCCTTTTTTTTTTTTTTCTGCAGCTGTATTTGTTTCCCTATCAGAGTGGCTTTTTTCTAAGAATTTTGCCAGGGACAACTCTCTTGTTGCCGTGGGTTTTTTTACGTGCGCTAAATAATTACGTGTAACACACGGGACCTCGGTTTATCGTCTCATCCGAAAGACTAGCGCCCAGACCACCACTCATGGTCTAATGGATGGGGGAAAAATTTCCGGTCCAAACGGGGTACGAACCGCCGCACACTTCAGACCCGGACTTTTCGCTTTCTAGACAGGCGCGTTACCTCTAGACCACCGATCCACATGAAATGTGTTTTTGTCATCACTACAAGGATAGAAAGTGAGAAAGCTGCGTTTCTTTAATTGCAAAGTGACAGTATTGTGTTGTGTTTTGTTAAATTTCAAGTACCCCTTGTGAGGGTTCTTGAAATAAAAAATTTGTATCTTGACAATTTAAACCAAATTTATTAAAGTTAATCTCTCTCTCTCTCTCTCTCTCTCTCTTCTCTCTCTCTCTCTCTCTCTCTCTCTCTCTCTCCCTCCCTCTCTCTCTTTCTCTCTGTACGTGCACGCACTCTTCGTGAGCGTGCGAATTGGGGTATAGTAAAGCAACAGATTTTCCCCGGAAAGTTAAGCAGGGAGTACTCGTTTTACGATCGCAGTCTCGAATAAGTTTTTATTTATGTAATATCTTTTTTACTGTCTTTGTTTGGGGCTGCGTTTTAATGTGTGTCGATTTAAAACACACACACACACACAAAAACCGATGTGCTAAACAGTTTAAACAAAATTTCAAGTTACTTTTTGACTAGGATAGCGCAGTTGAACGTCTTTAATTCAGACAGCGACAAGGAATCTATTCAACAACAACACCACAAAAGTTCACTCCAGGAGAAAAGCCTCTTCATACGGAACCTGTACCCTCACCTGCTACCACAGAAGGGGACGTCGACTGGATAGCTCAGTGGTCAGAGCACTAACTTTCCCCAAGCCAATGATCAGCAGCACCGAGCGTGGTTTACCAAGTTGGATGGATGACCGACCGTTTGCGCCCTTCGGCTTCAGTACAGTCCCGCAGTTCACCCAGCTGTAACTAATTAGGTACCTGCCCTCTTTAGGGTCAAGGAAGGTACAGTAGTGAGGGAGAGGAGATGGGCGCCGCCCTCAATATGCTGGCCCCTAGCGAAGCTGAGGTCTCTAATGCCTCGCTCCCCTACGACCACATAGGTTGTGGGACACCTTTACCTTTTTTACATTTTTACAGCCATAGGATCACAAGTTCTACGTTCTAACCACGAGCCCTCCCCCTCCTCCACCCCCCCGCCACCACCACCACTCCTCCTCCTGCTTAACGGCAGTGCAACGAATGTTCACTCAGTTGAAAGACAGCAACAGTTGCTGTTTGGTGTGTTCGACAACGACGACGACAACGTAAACGCCGACAAAGAGGAAAAAGAAGAAGAAGGAGGGGGAGAAGACGTAGAAGAGAAGAAGAAGAAGACAAAAGAAGACGAAGAACAAGTAAACGAGACAAAGAGACAACAACAAAAAACAAGTGTGAGAAGAGTAGAAGCGAAGAGATGAAGAAAAAGAAAGAAGAACAAGAACGAACAACAACTAACAACACAAAACTGTGAGAGAATTGGAGGTTGCGAAGAAGAAGAAACAACACAAAAATGAAACAGAAGAAGAAGGCAGAAGAAGAAGAAGAAGAAGAAGAAGAAGAAGAGAAGAACAAGAACAAGAAGAACAATGACAACAACAACAACAAAAACAATTGTGAAGAAGAATTGCGAAGAGTTGCGAAGAAGAAGAAGAAGAACAACAACAACAACAACAACAATAACAACAGCAACAAGAATTGTGCAGAAGAAGAAAAAGAAGAAGAAGAAGAAGAAGAAGAAGAAGAAGAAGAAGAAGAGAAGAACAAGAACAAGAAGAACAACGACAACAACAACAACAAAAACAATTGTGAAGAAGAATTGCGAAGAGTTGCGAGAAGAAGAAGAACAACAACAACAATAACAACAGCAACAAGAATTGTGCAGAAGAAGAAGAAGAAGAAGAAGAAGAAGAAGAAGAAGAAGAACAACAACAACAACAACAACAACAATAACAACAACAAGCACTGGGCTAGGCTAGGCTACTCCCTTCCAGCTTATTACCATGTAGAGAGAGAAAGAGAGAAAGAGATAAGAGAATTGGCTCTGTCAGAAGACCAGGGCAGAGAGACCAACCCAGCTGATTGGGCCCATCAGGCCAGTTATGTAAATAGCAGGCATCCACCCTCCCTTACTTACACCTGTTTAGGTTAGTAAGTCGAAAGCTAGAGGGGCCAGTTAGGCTATATGTGTATGTAGGCTGGTTCTTCCTCCCACCCCCCACCCCCTCCTCGTGGCTTATTTGTAAAATTGGCCAGTGTGTGTGTGTGTGTGTGTGTGTGTGTGTGTGTGTTGTGTGTGTGTGTGTGTGTGTTTATTTATTTATTCTTTTATTTCGAGGGTAATGTGTCTGTGTGTATGTGTGTGTGAAAGAGAGAGAAAGTATTTATTTATTCTTTTATTTCGAGGATAACGTGTGTGTGTGTGTGTGTGTGTGTGTGTGTGGTGTGTGTGTGCGTATGTGTGTGAGTGTGTGTGTGTGTGTGTGTGTGCGCGCGCGCGGGTGTGTGTGTGTGTGTGTGTGTATGTGAGAGAGAGAGAGAGAGAGAGAAGAACGATGAGCAGAGAAGAGAAGGAGAGAGAAAAAGAAGATCAAGAGAGATCAGCGAGAGAGAGAGAAGAGCAACCACATCCGATTTCTGATTTGGCAGAAAGTCTACATCAAAGGCCCACATGCAGGAACAAACACTCCATAGATATCCCGCTTATTTTTCCCCAGCCTCTGTGTCAGTGTAACAGCTAAGGCTTGTCACGGTCAGGGGTCCCTTAGCATTGTTTTGTCATGCAGTGGGCGGCAGGGCTGGCACCACACACACACTATCACACACACTCACACACATACACACACATGCACACACAAACACATGCACACACATGCACAAACACACACATACACACACCGCATACACACGAGGACTAGATGTAAATAATTTTAAAAGTACATAATATGTGCTTATTCCATTGTCTTCGATATAAAATAATAAAATTAAGATTGAATTAAAATTTTTAAAACACACACTCACATTCACACACACACACACATTCACACACATTCATACACACACAAACACACACATAGGCACATTCACCTTACTGGCCAAGAAGACTGCTGAAAACATGGCTGGTTTGTCTTTTTTGTTTCAGGGAGATATTTTTTTATGGTTTGTGCTTGTGAAACATTTCATATTATACACTGCATTTGCCGTGTGATACAAAGTGGCAGAAAGATAAAAGACTGGGTTAAAATATATTAGGACAATCAACTTAGCAAATACATGGTCGATCCTCAGCATGAGGCAATGGGCAGGACTCAAGGTGGGTGTTTTTTAACAAATCTATTTACTACCAGCTACATAGTCCTGTATACATGATGTGTCATTGTGTGTGGGAGGGGGGAGGGGGTGTTGTGTTGGGTTTTTTTTCATTTTATTCTTTTATATCGAGGATAATGGAATAAGTACTTAAGTGCTTTTTTACATCCAGTCCCCGTGTGTATGCGGTTTTATAAATTCTGTCATCTGTTCCACCGGCACACAATGACCTACTCTTACGAAAAGCGGAACAGGATTTAACGTGTGTGCAAGATGTTCTGCAACGCACGGGGCCTCGGTTTATAGTCTCATCCGAAGGACTTTTGGGGAGAGTGGAGTCTGCACTGATGTTAACTTCAGGGGAACATATCCCCTTGAACGGGAATCGAACCCCGTGTGTGTGAGTGTGTGTATGTGTATACATGTGTGTACGTGTGAGTGTAATTTTGTCTGTGACTTTCTCTATATCTGTGTGTGTGTGCATGTCTATCTGCCTGAGAATACTTGATACAAATCCAAAACATGACCTAGCACTTGTGATATGCCTTGATCAAAAGTCTGCCAAGTGAATTCAAAAACCACATCCCTATTTTTTTCTTCAATCCCCACGTCATATACCGTCTTTTTTCTCTTCTTTTTTAAAAAAAAAAGCTTTCTCACTTGCTACCTCTGAATATACACAGTGTAGTGCCAATAAAAAATGCTTCATGGGCACTCACATCCTTCTGTGTGAAACCAACACTGATATACTAGGAAGACAAAAGGGCCCACATGCAGGAAACAAAACACTCCATAGATATCCCGCTTATGTTCCTCCCAGCCTCTGTGTCAGTGTAACAGCTAACGCTTATCACGGCCAGGGGTCCGTTTGCATTGTTTTGTCATGCAGTGGGCGGCAGGTCTGGCACTCACACACACACTCACACACGCACGCACATGCACACACAAACACATGCACACACACATGCACACACAAACACATGCACACACATGCACAAACACACACATACACACACACCACATACACACGAGGACTTGATGTAATTTTTTTTTAAAGTACATACGTGCTTATTCCATTATCCCCAATATAAAAGAATTTTTTTTTTAACTTTAAAATTTTAAACACACACACACATTCACACACACACACCTTACTGGCCAAGAAGACTGCTGAAGACATGGCTGGTTTGTCTTTTTTTTTCAGGGAGACATTATCATTTGTGGTTGTGAAACATTTCATATTATACACTGCATTTGCCAAGTGATACAAAGTGGCAGAAAGATAAAAGACTGGGTTACAATATCTTAGGACAATCAAGTTAGCAGATACATGGTCGATCCTCAGCATGACGCAATGGGCAGGACTCAAGGTGTGTGTTTTTTAAAGTCTTTTTATTACCAGCTACATATCCTGTATACATTAATTGTCATTAGTGTGGGAGGGGGAGGGGTTTGGGTGTGAGTGTGTATGTGTGTACAGTGTGTATGTGTGAGCCCTGGCTGCCTGTAATTGCAGATGATCTTAGAGAAAGGCATAAATAAGGAGAAGCTCAAACAGAGAGAGATGGAGAAGGCTAATCAATGTCAAACATCCCTTGGAGAAACATGACAAAAAAGAAGAAGAAGAAGAAGAAGAAGAAGAAGAAGAAGAAGAAGAAGAAGATGTGTGTATATGTAAGTGTAATTTTGTCTGTGACTCTCTCTATATCTGTGTGTGTGTGCATGTCTATCTGCCTGAGAATACTTGATACAAATCCAAAACATGACCTAGTACTTGTGATATGCCTTGATCAAAAGTCTGCCAAGTGAATTCAAAAACCGCATCCCTATTTTTTTCTTCAATCCCCACGTCATATACCGTCTTTTTTCTCTTTTAAAAAAAAAAAGAAAGCTTTCTCACTTGCTACCTCTGAATATACACAGTGTAGTGCCAATAAAAAATGCTTCATGGGCACTCACATCCTTCTGTGTGAAACCAACACTGATATACTAGGAAGACAAAAGGGCCCACATGCAGGAAACAAAACACTCCATAGATATCCCGCTTATTTTCCCCCAGCCTCTGTGTCAGTGTAACAGCTAAGGCTTATCACGGTCAGGGGTCCGTTTGCATTGTTTTGTCATGCAGTGAGCGGCAGGTCTGGCACCACACACACACACCACAACGCACGCACACACACACACACATATACACACACGCACGCACACACAAACACATGCACCACACACATGCAACACAAACACATGCACACACATGCACAAACACACACATACACACACACCGCATACACACGAGGACTGGATGTAATTTTTATTAAAAAAAAGTACATACGTGCTTATTCCATTATCCCCAATATAAAAGATTTTTTTTTAATTTTAAAATTTTAAACACACACACACATTCACACACACACCTTACTGGCCAAGAAGACTGCTGAAGACATGGCTGGTTTGTCTTTTTTTTTTCAGGGAGACATTATCATTTGTGGTTGTGAAACATTTCATATTATACACTGCATTTGCCAAGTGATACAAAGTGGCAGAAAGATAAAAAGGATTGGGTTACAATATCTTAGGACAATCAAGTTAGCAGATACATGGTCGATCCTCAGCATGAGGCAATGGGAAGGACTCAAGGTGGGTGTTTTTTAACAAATCTTTTTACTACCAGCTACATAGTCCTGTGTACATGAATTGTCCTTGTGTGTGGGAGGGGGAAGGGATGTTGTGTGTGTGAGTGAGTGTGTGTGTATGTGTGTACATGTGTGTATGTGTGAGTGTAATTTTGTCTGTGACTCTCTCTATGTCTGTGTGTTTTTATTTATTTATTGTATTTAATTCTTTTATATCGAGGATAATGCAATAAGCATTTATGTGCTTTTTTACATCCAGTCCCCGTGTGTATGCCGGTTTTGTACATTCTGTCATCTGTTCTCACCGGCACACAATTGCGTACTCTTACAAAAAGCCGAACAGGATTCAACATGTGCACAAGATGTTCTGCGTGTGTGCGTGTGTGTGTACATGTGTGTATGTGTGAGTGTAATTTTGTCTGTGACTATCTCTATATCTGTGTGTGTGTGCATGTCTATCTGCCTGAGAATACTTGATACAAATCCAAAACATGACCTAGTACTTGTGATATGGGTTGATCAAAAGTCTGCCAAGTGAATTCAAAAACACATCCCTATTTTATTTTCTTCAATCCCCACGTCATATACCGTCTGTTTTCTCTTTTAAAAAAAAAAGAAAGCTTTCTCACTTGCTACCTCTGAATATAGGCAGTGTAGTGCCAATAAAAAATGCTTCATGGGCACTCACACCCTTCTGTGTGAAACCAACACGGATATACTAGGAAGACAAAAGGGCCCACATGCAGGAAACAAAACACTCCATAGATATCCCGCTTATTTTCCTCCCAGCCTCTGTGTCATTGTAACAGCTAAGGCTTATCACGGCCAGGGGTCCGTTTGCATTGTTTTGTCATGCAGTGGGCGGCAGGTCTGGCACCACACACACACACTCACACACGCACGCACACACACACACACATATACACACAACACATGCACACCAAACACATGCACAACACACACATGCACACACAAACACATGCACAACATGCACAAACACACACACCACACCTACACACGAGGACTGGATGTAATTTTTTTTTTTAAAAGTACATACGTGCTTATTCCATTATCCCCAATATAAAAGAATTTTTTTTTAATTTTAAAATTTTAAACACACACACACATTCACACACACACACACCTTACTGGCCAAGAAGACTGCTGAAGACATGGCTGGTTTGTCTTTTTTTTTTCAGGGAGACATTATCATTTGTGGTTGTGAAACATTTCATATTATACACTGCATTTGCCAAGTGATACAAAGTGGCAGAAAGATAAAAAGGATTGGGTTACAATATCTTAGGACAATCAACTTAGCAGATACATGGTCGATCCTCAGCATGAGGCAATGGGCAGGACTCAAGGTGTGTGTTTTTTAAAGTCTTTTTATTACCAGCTACATAGTCCTGTATACATTAATTGTCATTGTGTGTGGGAGGGGGAGGGGGTGTTGTGTGTGTGAGTGTGTATGTGTGTACATGTGTGTATGTGTGAGCCCTGGGCTGCCTGTATTGCAGATGATCTTAGAGAAAGGGGCATAAATAAGGAGGAAGCTCAAAACAGAGAGAGATGGAGAAGGCTCATCAATGTCAAACATCCCTTTGGAGAAACATGACAAAAAAGGAAGAAGAAGAAGAAGAAGAAGAAGAAGAAGAAGAAGAAGAAGAAGAAGATGTGTGTGTGTGTAAGTGTAATTTTGTCTGTGACTCTCTCTATATCTGTGTGTGTGTGCATGTCTCTCTGTCTGAGAATACTTGATACAAATCCAAAACATGACCTAGTACTTGTGATATGCGTTGATCAAAAGTCTGCCAAGTGAATTTAAAAACACATACCTATTTTTTTTCTTCAATCCCCACGTCATATACCGTCTTTGTTCTCTTTTTTTTAAAAAAAAAAAGCTTTCTCACTTGCTACCTCTGAATATACACAGTGTAGTGCCCCAAAAAAATGCTTCATGGGCACTCACATCCTTCTGTGTGAAACCAACACTGATATACTAGGAAGACAAAAGGGCCCACATGCAGGAAACAAAACACTCCATAGATATCCCCTTATTTTCCTCCCAGCCTCTGTGTCAGTGTAACAGCTAAGGCTTATCACGGCCAGGGGTCCGTTTGCATTGTTTTGTCATGCAGTGGGCGGCAGGTCTGGCACCACACACACACACTCACACACGCACATACACACATAATTATACACGCACGCACGCAAGCACACACACACGCACCATACTGGGCAAGAAGATTGCTAGTGTTGCTATCAGTTTCAATTTCAGTTTTGTGAGAAAAATATCACTAGGTATGCTTGTGGAGCATTGGAAGGTGTTGGGGTTTTTTTTTAATCAAACAGACAATTGCATAAACAATTCCTAGGGGGAAAAAAGTCCTGGTCTAGCTTTGAGTGGCTGTGAGGATATAGCACAGACGCACATGTACACACACGTACGCGCGCACACATACATACACACATGCGCGCGTGCACACACACACACACACACACACACACAACACACGCACACAAAACAGATAGTCATAGAGACAAACATAGTTGCTGCTGCTGCTGCTACTACTACTACTACTACTACTACTACTACTAGGCCTACTACGATTACTGCTGCTGCTATTACTGCTCATGCAGCAGCAACAGCTGTTGCTGCTACTACTTCTAGTACTGCTACTGCTAACACTACTACCACTGCTGCTGCTGCTGCTGCTGCTGCTGCTGCTGATGCTACCTCTACTACTAGCCTACTACTATTACTACTACTACTACTGCTGCTGCTGCTGCTGCTGCTGCTGCTGCTGCTGCTTCTACTACTACTACTACTACTACTACTACTTCTACTACTACTACTACTACTACTACTACTACTAACACTATAATAATCTTCATCATCGTTATCATCGTTGTCTTATCGTCGCCACCATCATCATCATCATTTATAACCATCTTCCTCCTTTTCTTTTTCCCACCACCTCCTCCTCTTCCTCCTCATCCAAATCATCATCATCATCATCATCATCATCATCATCATTCTCACCACCACCACCACCACGAACAACCACCATCACAACCACAAGAGACTGTTGCTTTCACTGCTGTGAAGAAGCGAAAGGCATGTGAAGAACATTGTGCAATTCCCCAAGGTACGTGGCATTTGGCAGGGGGAAGGTCAGGCAAGGAATTGAAGGCTGTAGCTTCTGCAGGCAGGCAGGCAGGCAGGCAGGCAGGCACACATCCATCCATCCATCCTCTTTACCCTGTGCTCGTCCTGTGTGCCGGTTGTCTGTGTGTTGATGTGGTTCTTTCTTTTTCTCTCTCTCTCTTTCTATTTCGCAACGTTCAAGTCGTTGTCTGTTGTGTCTGTCTCTCTGTCCGTTTGTCTGTCTCTGTATCTCTCAGCAGGTTTGGGGGTTTTTTTTGCAGGCATCTTAATCGTAGTCACTTGTGACATCCTGTCTGCTTCTGGTGGGGTGGTTTTTTTTCTCTCATTTCGCAATCAGCAGGCCTTGCCTCTCTCTCTGTCTGTCTCTGTCTCTGTCTCTGTCTCTCTCTCTCTCTCTCTCTCTCTTCTCTCCTCTCTCTCTCTCTCTCTCTCTCCTCTCTCCTCTCTCTCTCTCTCTCTCTCTCTCTCTCTCTCTCCCCCTCAACTATGCAACACTATGTTCTTTGCTTTCTTTACAAAGAATATGTTTAATTCTCCTGAAGTTAGGTCAGGTGTAACATCATCAAAAATATCCACAAATCCCCCCCCCCCCCCCCCCACCCCCAACTCCGTCATTGAAAAAGCAGACAACTAAGAAAAAAAATAGGTTTCGAAAAGTTTACATAATAACTTTCTTTGATTTCTTTCTTTGATTTGTTGCTTTACAAGATTCAGCGCTATATAAATTCCATACATTAATTTTTTTTTTCAGTGGAAAAGGGAAAATGTACACATTTCTCCCTTCAAGGAGAAAAAAAAAGGGGGGGGGGGTGAAATACACTGATGACGTCACGCTCCTTTGACTTTCGATGCATCGCACATACGTCTCTTTGCAAGACGTCACGTACCAGTTCTTCCTGTTTTCGTTTTTGTTGCACACAACATCAGCTCAGCCCCTAATGTGTATGTTCAGCAGATGGAGCAGCACCAGCTTTCCTGCAGTGCCACATGAATCAGCATGGCGTTTCTTTCAATGCAATCATAATGTGCTTTGGTATTCCGCTAATGGTTTACACATTCGTCCAGAAAATCAGAATTCTGTGGTTCACATTTTTCTTTTACGAATATGAATGTTCTTTGATTTTGAGTGCTTGTCTTCATGCTAGTTTTTCTTCCCTCACTTCACCTTCACCTATCCTGTAGTTCTGAGGGCCGTGGGTGCACCAATAAAGATTTTACAACCAGCTTCCTCCACTACCTGCGGTCTTCTGCTTTCCGTTTTTTCTTGCGAATCGATAAACTGATATCTGTTGTACAAAGTGCATGTAGTACATTTAGAAGAACCCATGGCAGCTATCGAGTTGTCGTTGGCAAGATTATATATTGTAAAAGCTCATTTTCGTTGACAGAAATACCTTGCAAGCATTTACTTAGAGCCAGGCAGGAAAGGGTGCTCACTTCTGTAATGGACTGTGATACATTGTAGTTGTTGAAAAAAAAAGTTAAGAAAAATGATTACAGCACCAAACCAAAATTCAACCAATCTATGTAGCACAATACAAAAAAGTACCATATAAAGCAAAAGTATGCACTACGACATAAGAGAATATAATGCACCAATAAGATGCAGTGCAGCACGGCTAAGGTATATAATGCAATACATCACAGCACAGTGCGGTTCTGTACAACATTGTGTATTATTGCTGTGTTAG
>CM054134.1:27486539-27494039 GCA_028751875.1 Rapana venosa | reverse complement strand
GAAAGACCTGGGTGCAGAGCCGTTACCATAATGCACACGGGTATGTATGTACGGTATGTATGTGTGCATCAGGCAAGAGAAAGTGCCACTGGCTTCAGGCATGGTACGGAAAGGGGGATGGAGTGAAAGAGAGAAAGAGTGGGGGGGAGAGAGAGAAGAGAGAGAGAGAGAGAGAAGGGAGAGGGGGAAGGGGGGTGGAATGGGAAGGGCCTTTTATGTTAACTGCCAAAGTATTGTGACAATAAGGATGGAAAAGGTGAGAGGAAGGACGTAAGATGATGCTAGGAGAATCAGGAAGGAGGGAGAGGAAGCCGGGAGGCAGGCAGCTTGCTTGCATTCATGCCGTCAGGCGGATAGGGGTGATGATTTGCAGCTTTTCGTTTCTTGTCAATGTTCACGCAAGTTCCTGTGTTGTTGCTTTTTAACTGCAGGTGGAAGAGAATGCAAGACGATAGCACAACACCTCATCCATAAATGGCAAAAAAAAATGAAGAAGAAGAAGAAGAAGAACGAAAAAGAAGAAGAAGAAGAAGAAGAAGAACAACAACAACAACAACAAGGAGGAGAACAAGAAGAACAACAACAACAAGAACAAAGTCTGAGATCTGTTCAATTAATGGCTGCTTGATTAAAGTGTAACCAGTTCGTTGGCCAAGCCTTCAGTTTCCACTATCTGTGGAGCAATACTTCGTAACTTAAAACGGTAAAGGTAAAGGTGTTCCCATAATATATGCTGTCGTTGGGGAGCGAGGTGTCATGAGCCTCAGTTTCTCCAGGGGCTATCATATTGAGGGCGGCGCCCATCTTCTCTCTCACGTTGTTTACCCTCCTTGTCCCTAATGAGGGCAGGGACCTATTAACAGCTGGGTGAACTGGGGAGCTTTACTAAACACAAGGCGCGAGAAAGGCCACCCACCCACTTGGTAACCAAGCTCAATACTGCTTAATCACTGAGCTAACCCGTCGGTCGTAAATTAGGTATGCATAAATGTTTGCATGTAAATCAAGCGTGCATTTGCATGTATGCGTGCAAGTATGTGTCGTAGTTCATGCTCTTGTTTGAAACTGAAGATGTGTATGTACTCGTGCATGAATGTGTATACTATGTGTAAGCACTTATTTGTGCGTTTTAGCTGGTGTTTGCGTGTGGAAAAGCCTTATAAATAGACAGCTCTTAAAGAGAGGAGAAATAATGCTTAAAATGCCGCAGTTGAGACAGTAATCGATGTTCTAGAAGCATTTCGGTTATGAAATTACTATATCATATTTATGATCTGACAGCGACATTACACGATGAAGCATATGTCGATAGAGTCACCTGTCACAGTATTTACGACACTTTCTTACAGCATGTCATTGCTACTGGCTTGTTGACAACTTCAGCTTAAGGTTTTTCTCCAGTTTTCCTAGGATATGTTCCGTGCCATCGTGCAGAATGTCCATTCACGCTACAGTGTACTACCCCTTGTCATGTTCAAAATCCTCTAGATAAATTAACTGCATGTCAGGGAAATGTAGTGCTTTTTTAATCATTGAGTGCATGCTGGAGGTGTTTGTATTTCCGAAACGCACAGAATCTGAAAAGAAAGACGAGATCCTAAAATGTATACTTGATCTTCTAGAACATTTGCACACAAAACTGAGTAAGGCGCTGGCAATTCTACATTGCCCTGGATAATCGTCCCAAATTCCTGCACACTTAATCCACCAAAACATGTTTGAGATTTAAACACACAACTTTGACTTCAGTGTGATTAGGATTAGAAACTCGTCTATTCTGTTCCTTCATGGCGGCTGCAACTACTGTCTTTTTTTTGCTTTTAAAAGCAGACCCTGCGTTCATGTGGTGCCTTAGCTGCTTCGAGTCTGGAATTCTTCAAGAGTTACTGCCGGACGCCAGGTGTTTTGAAAACATCTCTCTCTCTCTCTCTCTCGCTCTCGCTCTTCTCACTCACACCCACCATCACTCTCCCACACACACACACACACACACACACACACACACACACATAATAGAATCATAACATCATCATAGAATAAAGATATTTACAAACATTTATATTTATTTAATCTATTCACACACATAAGTAACAACTCAAGAAGTAAGTCCAACATTACAACACAAGTCAGCTCGATTAGTGCCTCCTTAAATCACCAGCTGCGTCCTTCATTCACAGCTTCTTGGCTGTAAAATCTCCTTGGGTGTAAAATCCCATTAGCTGTAAACGTCCCACTGGCTGTAAAAAGCCAGTGGCTGTAAAATTGACGCATCGTAAACGTTTAGTGCCTCTCCTCTCTCTCTCCTGTGTGAAGGGGGTGGAAAGGAAGCGCGTGTCAGCTTTCGCTTCATGTACTTGATTGATTCGGGTCATTACCACGTCATGTTTCCTTATCTCTGTGTGTGCGTCCGTGCGTGCGTGCGTGCGTGCGTGTGTGTGTTCGTGTGTGTGTGTGTGTGTGTGTGTGTGTGTGTGTGTGTGTGTGTGTATTTGTCTGTCTGTCTGTGTGTCTCTGTTTCTGACCCTGTCTCTGTCTCTCAAATTTAGAATCCATTTCCTTCTCTTTTTTTGTTTCGTTGTTGTTGCTGTTACTGCACTAACGGATTATTGTGCGCTATAGCCCATGCACACTGCCCACTCTATTATCAGCTTGTCCATGAAAGTCAGGAACAGCCCTGACATTTGGAGCTTAGGCCATGCAGGGGCGAGGCTGTTACTCAAAGCTTGAAACTTTGTCAACCAAGGAAGCTAAAGGTTTATGAATGTGCCGAAGCTTACTTATGGATATTGAGGTTGAGGCCTCCTGGTTAGCCAGGACGTTGATACAGGGAACGACAGTAAAGTTGGTTGCATACCTTATTTCAATCTGTACATATTTGTCCGTCAGCGCCTGAGCTTTATCACAGTTCTTGATTAAACCATTGACGCTGGGGGCAACAGCAAAGTGAGAGGCTGTATGACCTCATGGAATTCCACTTTACAGCTTAGTCTTTAGTGAATGACTATGACTCTATGACTTGGAGGCTTGACTCGCACAATCCTTATGTGCTGCAGCCCTGGGGGCTGGTTGGCCTTTGGAGAACATCTCCAACGCTGACTGTCCTTATGCCCACTTGGCCGAGAGAGTGGGGATGTACTGTGGGCAAGACATCTCCACTATAATCAAATTTCTGCCCAGTTTCCAAAACAGCAGCTGCCTCCTCTGCTGTTTTGGAGGTCATCGTCGGACACGACGGACAAACAATCATACACATACATATACATACACATATTTGCACGGTTTTAATCTGAGATTAAAAAGTTGACGAGGTGACAGCCCTGATATGGCCTCTGTGGTCGGCGGGGCTATAAAACAGCAGGAATGGATTGGATTACATTGGATTGGGAGCCTAGGTCTTGAAATGTAATGCCTGTGCATTGGATCCTAGAGCCTACCCTTGAACTCCAGACTGGAACTTACGCCTTGATTATGATGTTATTCTAAGACTCTGAAATCCATGTCTTCGTTTTTATGTACTAGAGTTCAGGTTATCAAACCTGGACTTTGAGTCATACACTCCGAAGCCTAGTTAGGTTTTTCACGTTTGGAGCGTAAGCTATGAGAAAGTGTTTTGGATTTTGTCTTGACTTAAGCCGTCACAGTTGAAGCGTTGAGTGTATACGTGTGGAGTTCAGGCCACAACAGCCCGGAGTAGATCAGATATGTGCTTTGAAGCTTGTTGCCCAGGTCATGAAGTTCTGGCTCTCTCTCTCTCTCCTCTCTCTCTCTCCTCTTCTCCTCTTCTCTCCTCTCCCGTGTGTTATTTTAAGCTTTAACGTTTGCTGTGTTGGGGTTGGATAGGCTATACAGTGCAGGCAGAGACATCTTGGGGGAAACAGATGTGGAGAAAGAAAGAAACACAGACAGAAACAGAGGCACAGAGAGAGAGAGATGACAGATAGACAGACAGACAGACAGACAGACAGAGAGACAGGCAGGCAGGCAGGACAGACAGACAGACTGATAGAAGATAGATAGAAGATAGAAAGATAGAAATAGATAAGATAGATAGATAATAGATACAGACAGACAGACAGACAGACAGACAGACGATAGATAGATAGAAATAGATAGATAGATAATGATAGATAGATAGATATAGATAGATAATACAGACAGACAGACAGACTGACTGACTGACTGACTGACAAACAGACAGAAACAGAGATAGACAGAAAGACATACATACAGACACAGAGGAGAGGAAAGAGAACAGACAGACAATACACAGATATATAAACAGACATATGAGAAACATAAACAATGACAAAGCTAGAGAGAAAGAAACACAGAGGCAGCAAAAGATACAAGGGAAAAAACGAGTTCACCAGAAGTCACACACATTGTGAAAAATCGCTACAGATAAAAACTGATACCAAGTTCCCAGAATGTCAAGACTAAGCACCGGCACCCACTGATGCTGTACCGCTTTGAAGACAGGTGTGTGTGCCTCAAGAAGAATGTCCCTAAACGGTTTTCTTGTCACTAATTGGATGAAGCCTTGAATTGCGCAAACTCGGCCCAAAATTAATGCAACGCCAAATCATTTTCAAATTTCGTATCTCTTCATTTGCTATTAGCACACATGAAAACACGACCTATAATGATAACAATAACAAGATATTACATAAATAAAAACTTAGTCTTCTTCTTCTTCGTCGTCGAAAGCTCAGACAACTATTGTTGTCTGTTATATGAACAGATGACAAAATTTACAAAACCGCATACACACGCATAACTTTTATTTAAAAGTCATCTGAGCGCTTTGATTTGTTGCTTTACAAGATTCAGCGCTATATAAATTCCATACATTATATTATTATATGAGCGAAAATGCGTCATGCTGCCGTTAAGCGCCTGACAAGTCAAGCCCAGCGCATCCGACTTCGGCATAAGAGAGAATTATTGTTACTTAGTCGAGACTGCGAACGTCAAGCGACTGCTCTCTATAACTTTCCCAGGACAATCTGTTGTTGAAACCTGATTTGCACGCTCAACAAAGACGATAGGAATTGTATATATATATAAACATATATTATAATATAATATATAATATATATATATAAATATCTGCTGTTTGTCTTGCGATTTGCAGTATGTGCAATGTCAGCTGAGCTGGTGAAGGATAGGAAACGCCAAGTTTCCACAGGGAGTTTTCAGATCCTGAGAGAAGGGTTGTTGTTTTTTTTTATCTCCGTTGAGCCTGTGAACTTTACGACTGTAACCACTTCACGACGCCACAGTCACAGACGTAGCATCTGTCGACGTGTCCCTAGCAGATAAGGTTGTGAACTGTATAGCTTGGTAGCTTTCACTATGCTATGTCTTCCTCATCTGCCTTCCAGCCTAACTCTCTAAATGCTCCCCTACCCCCTCTCCCAGCCCCTCTACCTCCTTTCTTCTTTTTTCTTCGACCTTCCATAAAATTTAATAGTTGATAGTGATGTGACTTAAAAGCAAAGGGATAAGAAGGTATATTCACTCACAGAGAGAGACACACACACACAGACACATACATACGCGTGCGCGCACGCACACACGCACACACACACGAGTACTGAAGTGTTTGATTCTAATCTTGCATTGTCGTCTTATGAAATTCATTCTAAGTTAATGAAATGCATACATTCAAAGATTATAGAAAAACAATATCACAGTTCACTGCCAGACGAGGAAATAGAAATTCAATACAAAACTGAGATTAAAATCATGAATACTAAAATAGTCAAAAAAGTAACATTTGTTGTCTATCAACTGTCAGACCACCATTTGTTGTTTAGATGCCAATTCTTCTGACATGTATAAAGGAGAGGTTTAGATATTCACTAAGAAATATGCCCTAGTCAAGAAGTTTTAGAAGTAGAACTCTCAGCAATTCATGTGAATGTTGCATGAAGTCATATATTCTCACCTGTAAAACCTTTACTGTATATTACATATAATAATTATAATTCATTAAATATATATATTTGATTATGATATACAATATATAATAATATATATATTTTATATATGTATAATTTATATACTTATGTGTTGTGGATGATGTGCGTGTAGGGGAAGAATAGAGAAGAGAGAGTAGAGAAGAGAGAAGAGAGCTAGATGAGAGTAGATGAAGAGAGAGAGAGATGAGATGCGGTGTGTATAATAGGTACTTTGGTATGAATGCGGTGTGTCTAAATCACCATGTATGATTAGACATTAAACAAAACAAACAAACAAAACAAAAACACGCGTGCACGCACAGAGAGAGAAAGGATGAGGAGGATGACGACACGACTGTACGACGAGAAGAAGAAGAAGAAGAAGAAGAAATAGAAGAAGAAGAAAAGAAGAAGAAAGAAGAAGAAGAAGAAGAAGAAGGAAAACAACAACAACAACAACAACAAAACAAAACAAGAACAAGAACAAGAAGAAGAACAAGAAGAAACATCCAACATACAAACAAAGAGACAAGAGACAAACAACATCAAACAAAGAGAGGAAAGAACAGAGGCACAAATAGGAAGAAACAAACAGAAGCGAGACAGGCAAGACGTGTAACAGACAGACAGACAGATAAGAACTAGAAAGGGATGCAGGTTTACATGCACACTGCTATCACGATCTCTGGCACACACAGGCAGTAAGTAGAAAGAAGAGAAAGCTGTGGGCGTGGGCCAAAGAGACACACCTCCGTGAGGCTAGGTTCTGATGAAATGCATTATACAGCTACCTGATTCTGCTGAAACCCTTCTCCTTTTTCGCCCCAGATAACATTTAGACCTTCATTCACGAATCTGATGAAATCGCTGGATTTGACATGACACTGATAAAAGTTAACTATTTGGTTTTGGAACCACCAGACACCAAATCTGAAGAAATGTATGTATTTTGATACATATATGCGTTTTGATGAAAGTGTCCTGTTTGATGTCTTTCCTTTGTGAATTTCCCTTGCTGTCTGTTGATCAGAATCAGGCATTATGTTGGAAAACCTAACAATAGAGATTGATCACTTGCATTTTGTAGATCTCAGGAACGTTTCATCTCCAGGCAAAAGTAAATCAGGTATATCCTCTTTTTTTCTGTTATTTCTTTAGTAAAAGTTTGGCATTTGTGACGAATATGATTTATAATAATAATAAAGGAATTTGTATAGCCCTATATCTTGCAAAAACAAATCAAAGCTCTTGCATACAACACATCCATACACATATGACCAATACTAATTAACAGAGTTCACAAATTCAAATGTACACACACGCGCGCGCGCGCGTGCGCGCACGCACACACACACACACACACACACACACAGGTTATACATTTTGGCAGGGTGGTGGGGATTTCGGCCGTTGAAGGCAGGGACAGATTTGAGATGAAACAGAAGGAGAAAATATTAGGTTTGGAATGAATGTCTTGAGGCTGGATTTAAAAGTGTCATAAGTAGGCTTTGGTAAAGGGAGAGAGGGAGGTCATTCC
>CM054134.1:27476539-27481539 GCA_028751875.1 Rapana venosa | reverse complement strand
TCTTTCTCTCTCTCTCTCTCTCTGAAGTCTGAAGTGTGTGTGTGTGTGTGTGTGTGTGTGTGTGTGTGTGTGTGTGTGTGTTGCGTGTGTGTGTGTGTTTCTCTCTTCTCTTCTCTCTCTCTCTCTCTCTCTCTCTCTCCTCTCTCTCTCTCTCCTCTCTCTCTCTCTCTCTCTCTCTCTCTCTCTCTGTCTGAAGTCTCTGTGTCCGTGTCTCTCTCTCCTCTCTCTCTCTCTCTCTCTCTCTCTCTCTCTCTCTCTCTCTCTCTCTCTCTCTCTCTCTGTGAAATCTGAACTCTCTCTCTCTCTCTCTCTCTCTCTCTCTCTCTCTCTCTCTCTCTCCCCTCTCCTCTCTTTCTCCCTCTCCCTCTCTCTCTCTCTCTAATGGTGGATACAGCTTGTTGTACGAGGAGCTTGATGTGGATGAAGACAATCCCTGCATACCGTTTTAAAAGCATAACAACATTTTGATGTATGGGGTGGCACATTGTTTACGTCAACAAGAAGACAAGACATGTTCATGTAGGCCCTTCGCACTTGAATTACGTCAGTGTAACACTTGGCACTTTGCTTACATCAGTGTAACACTTGGCACTTTGTTTACATCAATGTAGGCCTTGGCATTTTGCTTACGTCAGTATAGCACTTGGCACTTTGCTTACATGAATGCACTTGGCACTCTGCTAACATCACTTGGCACTTTGCTTACATCAATGTAGCACTTGGCACTTTGCTTACATCACTGTAGCACTTGGCACTTTACTGACGTCAGTGTAGCACTTGGCACTTTGTTTACGTCAGTGTAGCTCTTGGCACTTTGCTTACATCACTGTAGCACTTGGCACTTTGCTTACGTCAGTGTAGCACTTGGCACTTTGCTTACGTCAGTGTAGCACTTGGCAACTTGCTTATGTCAGTGTAGCACTTGGCACTTTGCTTACATTAGTGTAGCACTTGGCACTTTGCACACACCAGGGTAGCACTTGGCACTTTGCACACATTAGTAAAGGCCTTGGCACTTTGCTTTAATGAAATAATTGACCAAGTTTTGGGCCTGGGCCAACAGAAAACTTAATAATATGTACAGACAAACATGTCAGTGCAAAGAAAACTACCAAGCTAAATCAATGGCATAGCTAGTGTGAGAGGTCTTTCAGATGACAGCAATCTGAAAAACCTCTCACGTTGTATTGCAGTATGTTGTAGTTTTCTTTGTACCTTTCTTTACCTGTCGTTAGTTTAGTTTGTCTACTTTGCCATTTTGAAAGCAGAAGGCCAAAAACAAAAACAAAGTGTCAGCATACCACATTAATTTTGTGTGCCTCCGTTGGAACTCTTACAGACCTGTCTCTGCAGTTTACATTCCCAGGGGAAAGTACAAGTTATTTGTATTGGCAAGTGGGTTTTTCTGCTGTTGTTCGGATTAGTGTGACATGAAGTGTTGCGTGTGTTTGGGTGCATAATTATGTGAGTGTAGGTGAGTGTGTATGCCTAAGCGTGCGCGCGCACGTTTTTAGATATACATACATGTGTGTGCATGCGTGTGTGTTCCGTGCGCGCGTGCGCGTGCGCACATATTTGCAAACGTGCAGTGTGCTTGAGTTGGGCTAAGTAGGCTTATGTGCATGCATCTATTTGTCTGAATGCGTGTGCATACAACGAGTTAGTTTTCTGGTATATGCATGCACGATGGTATATCGTATAAACGTAAATATTTGTCAACAAATATATATGATCGAAACAATGCACGAAAGACACCCTGTATATCCAAAAATCACACTAAAAGACTGTATACTATATATTCACCCCCCACCCCCACTCCCTTACCCCCCCCCCCCCCCCAAAAAAAAAAAAATCCCAAATAAACATCAAAACAAACCACCACCACCCTTACTTCTAAAATACAAGTTAAAAACCAAACCCATCAAACACACACCACCCCACCCACCACACCACCACAAAAAAGCCTACACACAATCACAAAACAAAACACATACTAAAAAAAAAAATTCCCCAACACTTACCTGATTGTAGGTACAGAGAGAGAGAAAGACAGTGAGTGAGTGAGATGAAGAGCGGGGAGCCACGAATGAAAGCCTGGCTTCCAAACTGAGAAGTCTCTGCTCTGCTCTGCTCTGCTCTGCTCTGCTCTGCTGCCACAGCCCCACTGCCTTGCCTAGCCTTAGCCTAGCTAGCCTAGCCCACTGCCTACCCCGGTAGCCGAGTACCTGCCTGCCTGCCTGCAGTCTGCTGCTACCTCCAAGGAATGGAACGCCGGTTCCAGAGTAAGCAACAGCAACCTCCCTCTACCTTCTTCAAGACTCTGTACCTCAAAATAAACCGCACCCACCCAGCCTACCTGTACTACCCCACCACACCATCCATCCACCACCACCCTATCCACCCACCCAGCCCTGAAGCTCCCTGCGTCCTCGGTTTCTACGCATGCGCAAGAAAAATTTGGCTTTCTTTTTTTTTTCTTTTTTTGGGGGGGCTCTCCCTTGAGAGAAAACCTGCCAGGGTTTTGAGAACAGGTGAGAATTGGAAGATGTTTTCAGAGTACACCTACGTAAAGCTCTGTCAGGAAATTTTGTTTTAGGGGAGGTTGGCAGAGGGGGGTGGGGCGGGGGTTGGGTGGGAGGGGGGTAGGGGGTTGGGGGTTGGTGGTGGGTGGTTAGGGAGGGAGGGAGGGGTGAGTGAGGGACGTTTTAGAAAAAGGATGGGGAGGGGGAAAGGGTGTTAAAGAACGCTGGCACTATCGAAAAGGGAGAGAACTTTGACATGTTCTCTGATCCTGCACAGTGTTGCATGTTTGATCTGTGGGCGTAGTCCTTTTTTCAACAGGAAAATGAAAGTTTGAGTAAAGCTTTTGGAGGCAGCGAGTCTATTTCACGATGGTCTTCCGTTCACGATGAAATATCGAAGGTATTAAACTTAAAGAAAAATTAATCACTAAAACAGATAATGACTCTCTAAACAACCTCATGGCTCTATCTCATTTCCTACAAAAATCTCTCATCTCTCTTCTATTCTTCTCTCTCTCTCTCTCTCTCTCTCTCTCTCTCTCTCTCTCTCTCTCTCTCTCTCTCTGACTGGGTGTTAAAAAAACAGCATAATGGGTACCTTATTCATTATCCTTTACAAAAGAATTGGTCTATTGTCATGTCAATTTAACCTCTCCTCTACTTCTCATTCTACCTGCCGTCTATCTTCACTCAACTTCTCAAATCGTTGCAAAGTTTTAAAAAAAGCACTGTGGACTTATTCATTATCACTTAACATAAAAGAATTTGTCATTGTTACTGTCACTAACAAAGCTAAAACTCCATAAAACTCCTCAGGTCCTCACTCTCCATCTCGCTACTCATCAACATACCTCACTCTGCTCTCAACTCTCTCTCCCTTAATCTGAACTGGTGTGTTTTAAAAAAAGCAAAGGGGTACTTATTCGTTTTCCTTTAACATAAAAGTGATGTGGTCTTGTCTGTCAATGTTACTCTTCTCGTCTCTCTCTCTCTCTCTCGGGGGGGCTCGTCATCTCTCCGGTGGCTTCTCTCTCTCTACTCATCATCTCTCTCTCTCGGAATGGTGTAAAATAAATTTCACATGGGTCTTATTCATTATCCTTACACATGAAAAGAATTTGTCATGTTACTCGTACATTGTTACTCTCTTCTCTCATCAGATATCTTGTTTCTGTCTCTCTTCTCTCTCTCGATCTTTAAGGGGCTCAGTCATCTTTAAGGACGGGTTGTAAGAAAAGAAAAGCCATGGGTATTTTTCTTGTCCTTAACAAAAGAATTTGTCGTTGTCTATTGTTATTGTTGCTCTCTCTCTCTCTGCTCTTCTCTCTCTCTCTCTCTCTCTCTCTCTCTCTCTCTCTCTCTCAGCGCGCGTAACATGTGTATATTCGTGCATTTGAGTCTGAAAACGCGCACACAGACTTGCATTTGTGCAAGCGGTACGTCTGCACAAATACGTTAACATTCGTCTGCAAATGTTTCTGATAACAAACATCTACAATCAACGTATACTAACTATATCGAGAAACATGTCTAGTCTGCACACACACACAAACCAAAAGGTAAACAAACGTCCAATAAAAACATCGCTCAGGTTTCCAAAACAGATGCAGCACATCACGGATAAGTACAACACACGCTGAACTGACAGATACAGTAAGCAAAGAAATGGCAGCAACAAGCAATACATGGTTTTTAAAAACATCAAGGGAGGAGGGTTGTTATTGTTGTTGTTTGTAGTGATCGTGGTGGTGGTGATGGTGGTGGTGATGGTGATGGTGGTGGTGGTGGTGATGTGGTGTGGGGGGGGGGGGGAGCGGGGAGGGGGTGTTGTACTGTTAGCTGACGATCGAAGGCCCGTCCTTCTACAAATAGTAAAGTACATTGTTTGGTGTGTTCCTGTTCTTACACCAACGTGGAACAGTTTTAACGTGTGCACAAGATGCTGTACGTATGGTTCACACATAAGATATCTAGTTGGGTTTGTTTTTTATCTCATATTGAGGACTTTAAGGGGAGCAGAGTCAGGGTCAATGCTAAACCTCAGAGTGTATGTGTGTGTGTGTGTGTGTGTGTGTGTGTGTGTGTGTGTGTGTGTGTGTGTGTGTGTGTGTGTGCGCGCGCGCGCGCGCGCGTGTGTGTATGGAGGGGGGAAGGGCGGTCTTCTGAAAAAGACAGTTTAACGCGGACTCCAACTAGTGGCCTCAATCATTTTTAGACCAAGAGTACAAGGGATACAGTACAGTACAGTACAGGATAGCCTAGTCAGCGTTGCACTCGTGTTCTGACGGCCCGCGATCGAGCCACCACCTATTCGAGGGGATTTTTTCCCCTGGAGCTAACATCAGCTCTAACTCCACTCCTCCGAAAGTCCTTCAGATGGGACTATAAACCGAGGACCCCTGTGCAAACGCTCGCAGAACACACACGTCAAAACCTGTGTCGCATTTGGGAAGAGAGTAATCATTGCATGCCAGTAGA
>CM054134.1:27449039-27466539 GCA_028751875.1 Rapana venosa | reverse complement strand
CCACGCACGCCCGCATGCGCGTACGCACGCACACACACACACACACATACATATTTGCATGCGCGTGCACGCACATGTACACACACACGTGCACACACGCACACGCGCACACACACACACACACTCACTCACACATGCGTACATAAATGCATACAAACATATATATTTGCGTACATACATACAAACAGACAGACAGACAGAAAGACAAACATTCACGTGCTCTCGTGAGCACATGATACTGCACGCACACTGATATGGTGGCACTTCTGCACACGCACACACACACACACACACACACACACACACACACACACAGACATAGCACAACAGCAATGGGAATTATTTATAAAGCCATGAATATATTTTTTTTATAGAAGAACGGACAAACGAACCAATGATTTTCTTTAAAGGATAATGTAATACGTAAAAAGACTTCTTACATCCATTACTCGAAAATAAAAAGACCATCAAATAAGCAAGCAAAAAATACAGAGAATTTTTTTTTAACTTCGATTTCAATTCTCTCATTTCGAGGATGATAGGAAAACACTGTGTTCTTTATTTTTCTTCATTCAGTTCTTATGTGTATACAATTGTGTAAATGTTGTCCTTCGTTCCCACCAGCACAAAACCTTCTCTTCTGAAAGGCGGGCCATGTTTTAATCTGTGAACAAGATGTTCTGAGTGCGTTCACACACACACGGGACATAGATTTAAAGTCTCGTCCGAAGAATTTTCAGGGGACATAATTCTCGGCACTAATGATAACACCCCAGAGTTAAACTTCCCTTGAACAGGGGTCTCGGTGGAGGCTCGAACTCAGACTCAGATGGCCAGCGTAACGCTTTAACCACGAGGCTATGACGAACCCAGAGAGACAGACAGAGAGAGACAGACAGGCAGACAGACAGATTTTTTTAGTTGTAGAATAATGGATTTAGCTCTAATGTGTTTTACATCCAGTCCCCATGTTCATGCGTTTTTGCCGTACATACGTGCCTTCACTTTTCAATACAATAAAAACACATCTTTTCGGTTTTTTAAATAAGTATCCTGCCTGGTAAAAAAAAAAAAAAAAAAAAAGATTAAAGCAGGACAATGAATATCACCAAGTATAAACCATCACTTATACTATAAACCCTGGAAAACAAAACTTGCCGTTATAAAGACGTTAACCAAAGGAAAATGATGACATGCAAGCATACCTTAATGAAAGTCTACTGAAGTTTAATTAAAACTTTTGTTTGGTTTCAGCTGACACTGATGACGATGTCAACAACGTCAATAAAGGTAAAAATGATAATAACAACAGCCATAAACATGCTTTTCCACACGATATACACCGGATTTGTCCAGGCATTGAATATCTCATTAACACAACGGGAGTGTACTCTGTTCAGCAGACCAACGTGACAGACTGCGAGGAGAACACTTTGCCCGGGTTTCCAGCCCAACCAGGGGTGGTGTATGGCCGGTGTGGGAAGGCCAGCCCATTCTGTCGTCTGCACGTAAAGGTTCAAAGAGGCAAGTTTGTTCTAGCCCATATTCACAGAACAGACTATCTGTGTCATGCAGAGCAGTGGTCTACGTGGATACTCTTCAGTTCTCGGTATGAGAACTTGAACTTGATATCCTTTATATTGGAATGCTTATCACATTCCGTTGAGGACAGATGGATTGTTTCACTTCAAAACGTTCTGCTGCTAACACACATTCTGAGGCCTGGAGTACAGATTCACATTGAAGCCAGTGAAGAGCGTAGTTTCTTTGTGAGATTTACTTCATCCTACTCTGGACATGTTGTGCTGCCATCTCAGGGTAATGAGCTGCTGTGTGCTGGGAGTGAGTACAGGACACAGCTGACAGCACCCGGAGGGTACTTCATTATGGTCAGCTTCCGGGGAACATCGGCACAGAGTTGTGATACCTACACAGAGTTAACCTATAAAGACCCAAGTAATGGCCAACAAACCCTTGTCTCTGTGTGTGATGCCTACACCATATCCGCGAAATTGCTTCCTGTATCAGACACCAATGTCTCCGTGCAATGTCAAGGTCAGCGGAATACCTTGTGGTACACACCACTGACAATCATGTTTACTTTTATCAGCAAGAAAAAAGCACCGAAAACATTGAAGTCAGGTTTGTTCAACTGCTCAGGAGGCCACTATTCTAGTCTCCGGCATCATCTCCACTGCAACCTGAAGGTGGAGTGCCAGGATGGGCGGGATGAAACAGAGCACTGTCCGTTCAGCAGCTCTGGGTGTCGCGGTTTGGTCGCTTCCCGAAACAAGTGCTTCCATTTTGTCAGAATGGACGTTCGTGTCTCGCACACACTAGCAGGATATGAGTGCAAGAAATTAGGCGGAAAATTAGCTTCAATAAAGACACAGACTGAAACAGAAGATCTTGTGCCTATTTTCAAGACACACGAAAGTATATCCTTTATGTTAGGATTTACATCAGGGTGGTATTTTGTTCCTTTTATGTACAGTAAGTGTTTTACATGGTCTGAAGAAGCGTTTAGCTACATCATGTTTCACCTTGTGCTGTTGAACTATAGTGAGAAACGTTTCTACCCATCAAGGTCTGTGGGGTTTGCCTACATGGATTCGTTGGTACATCTGAATCTAAGAATTTCAAAAAGACTGTCAAGACACGAGATATTGTGTGAAGTAAAACCACAAGAAGGGAGTGCATTACTACACCGTTCTATTCAGTTTCCCTTGACATGTCCTTCTCGTTTACAAAGCAGGCAGATCTTAATCATTTGCTCCAGCGGTCATATGACACAGGCTGGTCTGCTGTGTGACTCTCCTGTGAATACAGACTCACATCCATCTTGGAGTTCCGGTATACTCCACAATGCTACCAGCAACGCACTGACACTCTCCGGCAGTCATGTCCATAGCAAAGTTCCGCTGTTCGTGTGTGACGATGACATGCCCCCCATACCCTACAGTCTGGTCTGTGATTTCCATGCTGACTGTCCAGAGGACAGTGATGAGTTCTTTTGTGAACATTCCTCTTGTAGTGGCTTTCTTTGCCATAATGGCCAATGTGTATTATTCAGCCAACGTTGTAACGAATTTTCAGACTGTGTGGATGATTCTGATGAAAAGGGGTGTCCTGGCAACAATGAGTACCATGAACTGATAGATGAGGTAGCTAAAACTAGTCAGTTTCTCTTCAACTTGAATGGGGCTGGCTACTTTACTAAGTGGATCATGGACATCAATGCTTCGTGCCCTGAAACTCATTATCATTGTTCAGGTGAATGGTTCTCTTGTCTCCCCCTCTACACCAGATGTAATGGATTTTCTGACTGCATTTACACTGATGAGGACGAGCAAGGGTGTGATAGAGCACTGTGCCCTGGTTTTTACAAGTGTCGTGGCTCCAAAGTGTGTGTGCATGAAGATCATCTGTGTGACGGCTGGAGCCAGTGTCTGCAGAGAGATGATGAATGGCTGTGTGACTTGACTTGTCCTGGAGGGTGTTTGTGTCAAGGTCATTCGTATCTGTGCTCTGTGCCTTTTGCTGCACAGCTCTATCCAGACCTCCGTTATTTGGATGCCACAGGCTCCGGAATGAGTTTAACAGAGTTAGAGAGCAATGTTAACCTGATTCATCTAAAACTGTCCAAATGTTTTCTTAGAAATATTTCATCTGTAAAGCTGAAGAACGTGCAGTTTATAGATCTGACTTTCAATTATCTAACAAGCATCAACATGTCTGTTTTTGTGCACCTGCCAAATTTGAGGTGTTTAATACTGGCAAACAATCCTGTCAAATCTTTGATGGATATATCACGTAGGCATATCTTTTATAACTTAAAAAAGTTAGATTTGTCAATAACACAGCTTCCCACTTTAGGACGTGAGATATCAATGCATTTGACAGAAGTACAACATTTAAATCTATCCTTCTCTAAATTAATAGCAATACCACCAGTTGGTTTTAAGGCTATGAAGCACCTACAAGAATTAGATATTCGTGGAAATCCATTTCTCTATTTTTCTTTAGATATGTTTCATGATTTGAGGCATCTAAAAAGTCTGTATTCATCTGATTATAGATTGTGTTGTAAACGTATTCTTCCACACAAGTCAAATGTTGTAAAATGTTTAGCACCAAAGCCCATGCTTTCTTCATGTGAACACATGTTATCCATAGAGTTATACAGAATTTTCTTCTGGTCAATAAGCCTGTTTGCATTATTTGGAAACATGCTTTGCATTAGTTTATTCCCATTAGCAAAAACAAACTGGTGTAATAATTTCGGCACTTACCTTGTCCATTTACAATGTGCAAATGTCTGTATGGGTATCTACAATAGCATTATTACACTAGCAAATGAAACTTTGCATGGCAGATACATCCTCTGTGAAAAGCTGTGGCTCAATAGCTTTACTTGCAAGCTAGCAGGCTTTCTGTTTCTCTTGTCAAGCCAGGTGTCCACTTTGGTCATTGCATTTACAACCCTGGACCTTTTGTTGCGTATCTTTCTCTCTGGACCACCAAGGTTTAGCAGAGCTGTGAACATTGCAGCCTGTGCTGTAACATGGTTTACAGGACTGCTTCTATTGGCTGCTCCTCTTCTACTAGGATTACCTTCAGCTGCAAACAAACAGTCTGGTTTGTGTCAGGGCCATTTTTCTCATGACGTTTACTCCTCCAGCCAGCATTTCAGATGGTACATCATCCCTGTAGTCTTCAACAGCATGCTAAGTATAGTCATCCTGGCTGGGCAAGTCACCATCATCAGGCTAACACCAAAATACCTAACAGTAGTTGATCCCTCACAGAGATCTGTGTACTCCTCCTCACGCCTGTTGACAAAAGTGGCTGTGACGGACGCTGTTTGTTGGTTCACTGTCTGCTTTACCAGTCCAGACGTGGCGGGGAGCGGTGGCCTGCAGAGAGCCACCCAAACACTGTCTGCCTTCCTGCCACCCTTCAGTGCCGCCCTCAACCCCCTGCTGTATCTGTGGGCTGCTGCAACACACAGACAAATGCAGGCAAGAGCAGACAGGTTGCTACACATGCTGAAATCCCGACTCAAGCAGGCAAAGTAACAATTTGAATAAACAGACACTAGCCCGCATGTTTTGAATGATTACCAATATATTTCTTGTAATCTTTCGATGTGTTCGATTTTTGACATTGCCTAACATACATTGTGGTTAGAACATTGCGCTCGCATTCTGATGACCCGGGTTCGAATCCCGTTCAAGGGGATATTTTCCCCTGGAATTGACATCAGTGCAGACTCCACTCTCCCCAAAAGTCCTTCGGATGAGACTATAAACCGAGGCCCCGTGTGCGAACGCACGCAGAACATCTTGTGCACACGTTAAATCCTGTTCCGCTTTTCGTAACAGTAGGCCATTGTGGGTCGGTGGGAACGGATGAAAAAATTGACAAAACTGCATACACACGAGGACTGGATGTAAAAAAAGCACATAAGTGCTTATTCCATTATTCTCGATATAAAAGAATAAAATAAAAATAAAAAATACAAAGCTCTGACCAGTGTTTTAAAACTGCAACGTACGTATGTAACATTTTAAGCTCTACTTACAGTCCATTAACATTGTAAAGTGTCAACAACATGTAAGGTAATTTTTAGAATACTTCTTTTTATTCATTTGTCAACATAACATGAACGTACAAAGATGTAAGTGTGCGTTATTCAAAGAGTCAAAAAGAAAATGATACATATGAGGTAGATTCAACCTAAAAGAAAACAAATTTCTCCATGCTTCTATAGACCCCATGGCGTGTTGATGAAAACTGCTAGTAGAGTGATGCATGTGCAGAATACACACCCAGCAGTTGTTTCTGTTCTCTAAGCTGTAAGTAAGTACTGAAATGTCCTGGGCAAAGTTATAACTGAGTACTGTAATGTCCTGGGCAAAGTTATAACTGAGTACTGTAATGCCATAGACAAAGTTTTCGTTGATTCCTGCAATGACTTGGACAAGGTGGCCAGATACAAAAAAATAAGTTTGGAAAGGCTTCAGAGATGCCACTATACTGTAAAGCCACCAGCTTGGAGAAAACTATCGACCAATGCATCCCTCCTGTTTCCCTAGCAATCATCTAGATCAAAGGACTGATGATGATGAGGAGGAGGAGGAGGAGGAGGAGGGGGAGGAGGAGGAGGAGGAGGAGGAGGACAAGAAGAACAAGAACAAGAAGTGTTAACTTTTCGATACTGATAAGGTTTTAAGTCTGTAGACCCTATATGAGATTGTCACTGCTGTGGGTTTGGGGATGCAGACCTTAAACTGGGTTGTCAAAAATATGTTTCTGACATGGTTGTAGGTCTGCAGACCTTGGCAAAACACCGAGTCTATTGCGTTTAGAGAATGCTCATGAGCTGTGTATGAAGGCACAGCAACAGATGACCTGGAAAAGAATCAGTATAGCAATCAATAAGGGAATATATGTATTTGGAAGAGTGAAGTCCAGACACAAAATCTAGACTTTTCTTTTTGTTTTTGTAGGTTTGCTTCAATGGCATTCAGGTAAAACTATGTTTACATATATGCAAGTGCACGCATATGTATGCACATCATTATTTTTGTCTCTCTCTCTCTCTCTCTCTCTCTCTCTCTCTCTCTCTCTCTCTCTCTCTCTCTCTCGCTCTGCCCCTCTCTCTCTCTCTCTCACAAACACACACACACACAATACACACATGCGCGCGCACGGATGTGCACGCAGAGAGGAGAGAGAGAGAGAGAGAGAGAGAGAGAGAGAGAGAGAGAGAGAGAGAGAGAGGAGAGAGAGTTTACTGTATTCAAATGTATGCCATCCGAAACTTCTTCACGATAAGCTAAGGTGTAAAGTAAAGTAAGGCATTCTATATCACAGACCCGGTGATACGCTGTTGGAAGAAAATCAAAGGGAGGGAAGTTGATAATTATTATTCTGGTGCTATCACTGGTTCCCTGACTCCCGAGACAACTAAGTATGGCCTTCACTTTCACAAGGCACACAGCATCTGTTTGTTGACGACACAGTGTTGGAAAACTCAAATGGTGCTAGCCACACGTCACCATAACCCACTCCGCTCACCAATACTGCCTCCTGCCTGCCTTCAGTCTCAGTGACTACAATGACCAGTAGCCATTGCTCTGACCACTCCAAGAGTCCTTTCTGTCGGCAGACTGCGACTGGACTGCAGTCACCAGTGACTCTCTGCCTGTTGTCTGGCAACCACGTGACGTCAAGTGGAGCTGGCTTCTGTGAGGTGCTTCAGCTGGCTGGTTGGTTGGATAGACTGAGACAGGAGTGCACTTGGAGCGCGCCATTAGCTATGAACTCCTTGTATGCATGCGAGTCCTGGACATCGAATACAGGTCTACAAAGGCAGATCCAGGCTTTGGAGACGAGATGCCTCGGAAGACTCCTTGGCATTTCATACACGAGCCAAATTACCAATGAAGAAGTCCGACAAACCATCAGCCAAGAATAAAAGCACTTCGAAGACCTGACGACCACAGTCAAGAAAAGGAAGCTCAGATGGTATGGGCATGTGACCAGATGGGCTGTCCAAGACCATACTGCAAGGAACAGTGCAGGGGAAAAGAAGGCGAGGCAGGCCGAAGAAGAACTGGGCAGACAACATCACTGAATGGACCGGGAAGAGCTTCTCCACAACCCTGGCACTTTCCCACAACCGCGCAAATGGAGCCAGCTGGTGCAACTTTCGTCACTGCTGAGCCCCTACGACCCCGGTGGGGGTTATGGGAGCAGATGAGATCAGATCTGTAACTTGCTTATCCTTTTAAAGTAAACATCTTTTCTCCAAAGGAACATACCTGTCACTCTATGGCTGCCTCAAGAAGGACTGTGCAAGTTCAGAGGAGAGTGGAGTGTTAAGAAAATTCCAGGACAGATGTTAAGGGTTGGATGATGGAAGTGAGGGGGAATACGTAACTGAGTTCTATCAACAAGTCAGTAACCGTTATTCTTACAGTTTGTCTGATCAAGTGAGCCACATTATGGTTGTAAATTCAAACCCCCAAGAAACATTATCGAACTGTTTATAAGATCAAAACGCCAAGATTAATAACAACCATTCAATCATTCCTTGTATTGCTTTCGTGTTACATTATTTTGACGACGTGGATATTCGGGTCTAGGATAGTAATCAAATGAGGTCTGCAGTTGTGATTTTGATCAGGCCTGGTACATGTGAGGTGTGTAAATACGGGGTCATCTTGGTTGGTACGATCTTGAGTGGATCATTTTGGAAGACGTTTGTTGTGTTTGTTTGTTATTTTTCTATCTGGTGAGAAGAGATACTTAGTCCTACAAATCAGGCCCTTTGTTTTGGCTGAGAAGTATTGCAAGTGCAGAGAGAGCCAGTTTGGTGCACCTTTTCTAAATGCTAAAACTCTTATCGTGATTTACATATTCCATTCTCAAGTTCTTGCCAGGTTTCTTTTGTACCTGTTTTAAGTATATCTTGTGTAGATGCAAAAAGGAAAACCCAAGCACTGGGCAGGAATGAAAGAGAAGAGCTGTAGCTGTTCTGCGTGAAGCACTGTCTGGCATTTGGCGATAAGACTTAGACCCCCACCCACAGTCTTTGGGACCACCGGTCTGATTTTATGCTGGTGTCTATGTGTGTTCTGAGTTTTCCTGCACAACAGTCACAGACATCAGCATGAACTCTGATATCTTTCACACTGTGGTGGTGGTGGTGGTGGTCAGGGGGGGTGGAGGGGGTGGGGGGCTAGGGGGGGGGGGGCAACTCAGGTCAGAGACTCTGAAGTCTGCAAAATAGTTTAGGAGAAACATCATCAGCTGTTGGAAAATTATAATAATAATAATAATAATAATAATGTATGGAATTTATATAGCGCTGAATCTTGTAAAGCAACAAATCAAAGCGCTCAGATTTTATTTCATACCACTTTAAGTCACGGCAGATTTCTCTCCGTGAAATTCGGGCTGCTCTCCCCGGGGAAAGCGGGAGAACGCGTCGCCACTTAGCGCTGCGCCACCCTTTCACCCTTTTTTTTTTCTGCAGCTGTATTTGTTTCCCTATCAGAGTGGCTTTTTTCTAAGAATTTTGCCAGGGACAACTCTCTTGTTGCCGTGGGTTTTTTTACGTGCGCTAAATAATTACGTGTAACACACGGGACCTCGGTTTATCGTCTCATCCGAAAGACTAGCGCCCAGACCACCACTCATGGTCTAATGGATGGGGGAAAAATTTCCGGTCCAAACGGGGTACGAACCGCCGCACACTTCAGACCCGGACTTTTCGCTTTCTAGACAGGCGCGTTACCTCTAGACCACCGATCCACCAAAATTATGAGAGATATCCAGTCCTCTCTGTACAGTCGCCAAGCTATTAAGATCTTAAAGAGATATGAATATTAAACAGATTGTCACCTTTCACTTTATTGTGGAATAATTCTAGACGACATCCTCAATTGTTTTCACCTGTCTTTTCTCTATTACCACAAGAGTACTTTGCGCATATGTCTGAACCTGAGGAGAGAGAGAGAGAGAGAGAGAGAGAGAGAGAGAGAGAGAGAGAGAGAGAGAGAGAGAGAGAGAGAGAGAGAGAGAGAGAGACAGACAGACAGACAGACAGACAGACAGACAGACAGACAGACAAGCAGACAGACAGACAGACAGATTTTCTTAGAAGCCATTGACACTATATCGTATCAGGATCACATGAACCGGATTCCTCCAATAGTTCACTCAAACACGTGTCTTTTGTGCTGACGTCAACACTAACGGGATATGTCATTATGAATGGAAACTATTGCTCGCACAACTACTCACCTCAACCTGTGAACAAAATCATTGTTGTCCCTGTGGGACATGTCATAATGGTCAGTGTCAGAGAGCTTGCCCTATCCTCCTGCTGTGCAGAACTGGGCCTGTCTGTACTGGCCTTGAGTGGGTCTGAGCATTCAGACAGTGACTTTATATATGATTACAACACAGCTAACCTGTACAGAGCTCCAAAAGTGACTGTCAGTGTGGATCCAGACACTCACACAACCAACTGTTTTCAGCTTTTCTTTTCCTTCCATCTTGAAAGTGATATGCCTCAAAAACTGCGGAGTGGTTCGCTCAACTGTTCAGTGGATCACTACACCAGCTTTCAGCATCATCTGCAATGTAATATGAGAACAGAGTGTGAAGATGGCCGCGATGAAACGGAAGTGTGTTCCTACAGTAGTCCTGACTGTCAGGGTTTAGTGGCGTTATGCAACCGTTGCTACAAATTCACCATGAGTGATGTTCTTCATGCCTTTCCTGCTAGTGATGAAAAACACATGTACAAAAAAGCCAGGAAATACTGCGAGTACATAGGAGGTGTTCTGGGAATGCCGAAGTGTGAGTTGAACTGGTATCAAGCCGTTCTAAAGCTGACATTGCCATATGTGTATCTCTGGAGAAAAACTGTCATGGTTGGCTTGTACCTGGGGGATACAGCATTGCCCACCATGTACAGACGGAGCGTGGTCAGTGAAGATAACACTGTTCTCTTTCATTCTGTGCCATTTGCTGATCACTGGGGAGGCGTGGACAAAGCGCCACTCCAGTGCATCACAAGTGCAGCAGGTGAGTTTTACAAGTGGCCATATCAGCAACGTGGATTTACACCACAGAGGAGAGCAACGCTTTGTGAATCAAGGACGAAGAGCCAATCTAAGGGCAACAACCATCTGAAACCAGTCAAGCTTACCAGCTCACAATTTTCGTTTGATACAAGTTCCTTTCTGACAATCTGTGCAGATGGTCATTTGACGTTAACAATCCTCACATGTGGTTCACTACAGAGGAAACTGTGTGATACAGAACACCCAGCATGCATTTTTCCCAGTCTCACATCCACTACACCAGACCCACTTGGCCCTCAGGATCAGCATGCCAGGCTGGTCCCCTTGTTTTCCTGTGGTAATGGTCTCAGTGTGCTGTCCCACAGCCTGGTGTGTGACTTCCAGCATGACTGTGCGGATAGCAGTGATGAATCTTTCTGTATTCACCCTCCTTGTGTCACAAGCTTTGCGTGTGACAATGGTCAGTGTGTGCCATTTGATAATGTCTATGACCAGATACCCCACTGTCAAGATGAATCTGATGAAAAAGACGCTGATGTAGGCTCCTTCAGAAAGCAGTACAAGCACACGACACAATATCTTCCATCTCCAGTTCTGATCAAATTTGATAATGTCAGACACTTCACTTCCAGTCCAATGAAACTAAACGAATCGTGTCCAGACAGTCATTACCGCTGTCCTGGCCAATTCCATGACTGTGTGCCGGTGTATACTTTATGCAATGGAGTGAACGACTGCTTGGATCATGAGGACGAACACGGGTGTGATGACTTGACGTGTCCAGGGTTTTTCCGCTGCAGAACTTCCAGAATATGTCTGCACAGTCAGCATCTGTGTGACGGGTGGCCTCATTGCCCTCTGCGGGACGACGAGTTGTGTTGTGACGTGACCTGTCCTGAGGGCTGTCTGTGTCATGGTCACACCGTTGTCTGCAGTCACTCCTTTGCTGCTGACCGTTTCCCTCAGCTGCGGTATCTAGACGCCTCTAGGTCTGGGATGACACTGTCTGATGTGTCAGGGAACAGTTACCTGACTCATCTCATTCTGTCCCAGTGTTCTCTGCCCACCCTGCCTCCTATAGCGTTGCTCAATCTACGAGTGCTTGATCTTTCTGGTAACAGGCTGCAACAAGTGAATGTGACACACATTCAAAACTTAAAGAATCTGAAAGAGCTGTCTTTGTCTAACAATCCTCTCACCGTGTTGTACACTGATCTGTCATCAATTGAACAACAAAATCAGCTCATGACCATTGATCTGTCATACACCATGCTGACTGTACTCGACACCGAAGTCTTCTCCAAGTTCTGGAGTTTGAAGAGGATGAATCTCACATTTACCACCATCCATGCTATCAGCGATCGTGGGTTTCGCTTCACACCAGCGCTTGCAGAATTACACTTGTCTAGAAGTCCTGTAAAAGTGTTTCCACCAAATGTTTTCAAACAGCTTTACCATTTCCGCGTGCTATCAACAGACAATTACAAGCTATGCTGTGGTGAAAATCTTCCGGACAATTTTGACACAGCCTGCTGTTTTTCCCCAAAGGACGAGATTTCCTCTTGCAGCGACCTACTGCAATCAGGAATATATCGAGCGTTCCTCTGGGTCATCAGCTGTCTTTCAGTGACTGGCAACGCTGTCTGTTTTCTGGCACGTTTGTGCATGAAGAAGCTGGCCTCGAAAAAGGGCTTCAGTATCTTTGTCATGAACCTAACATTGGCAGACTTTTTCATGGGCGTCTATATCGCTATTATTGGTGCCGCTGATGAAACATTTCGCGGCAGGTATCTCCATTATGATGATGTATGGATGAACAGTTCAACTTGTAAGATTGCTGGATTCCTTTCCGTCTTTTCTTGTGAAGTTTCTGCTATGACCATCTGGCTAATTACGCTTGATCGCTTTATTGTTCTCCGATTTCCATTCAGCCCCTTACGATTTGGAAGAAGATCTGCTGCCCTGGTGTGTCTTGTCGTGTGGGTGAAGGGCTTTCTTCTTGCCCTTGTGCCATTACTGCCCATCACGTCTCACTGGGCGTTTTACAGTCAGACGGGCATATGCATTCCTCTTCCAGTGACCAGACGTGACTTTAAAGGAAAGGCATATGCCTTCAGTATTTTCATTCTGTTCAATTTCGTTCTTCTTTCCATGATCTCTGTGGGTCAGGTCTTCATCTACTTGTCAATAAAGAGGAATGCATTGGCTACGAACACGACAAAGGTTTCAAAAGACATGACGATTGCTCAACGACTTATCACGGTGGCTATCACAGACTTCCTGTGCTGGTTTCCAGTAGGACTGTGCGGAATGTTGGCGCTGGCTGGAGTTGCAGTCCCTGTAGAAGTGAATGTGGCCCTGGCTATATTCGTTCTGCCTTTGAACTCCGCCCTCAACCCTTTTCTCTATACTTTCAACACCTTGGCTGAGAAACGTCGGAAATCTACTGAGGCTAAGTTGTTGACATGGTTAGAGTCCAATGCTAATGTCGACAGTCTTTGACAATCAGCAAACTATCCTTGCCTGTACCTGTTTTCTTTTTCATTCTTCGTGTGTGTGTGTGTGTGTGTGTGTGTGTGTGTGTGGCGTGCGTGCGTGCGTGCGTGCGTGCGTGCGTGCGTGCGTGCGTGCGTGTGTGTGTGTTTGTGTGTGTGTGTGTGTGCGCGCGTGCGTGTGTGTGTGTGTGTGTGTGTGTGTGTGTGTGTGTGTGTGTGTGTGTGTGTGGAAAGACAGACAGACAGACAGACTAGACATACAGACAGAAAGACAAACAGACACACAGACAGAGACAGAGAAAACTTCCTCATTTACACCCTTTTCTGTTTTAGTCATAGAAATCGTTACGACATCATTAGCACAGTAATGGAATTGTGACTAGTGGTATGCATTTTGTTGGTCTCAATTTCTTGATCAAAAAATATTCTTGGTCAAAAGTAGCGCATAATTATCATCCCTGATGAGAGACAAGCAGAGGTGTTTTCTGTTTTACATTGTTTGCCTTTTGTCAGCCGTTCCTACCTGCATCCAACTGCCTACTTTTCTGAAAAGCAGAACGGGTATCAACGTATGCACAAGATGCTCTGCGTGCGTTCGCACTCGGGGCATCGGTTTATAGTCTTATCCCAAGATTTTTTAGGGAAGTGGAGTCTTGTTTTTTTAAATCAAAGATTCACAAATATGGTGGGTTTTGTTGTTGTTGGGGTTGGGTTGTTTATTTTTACAGATATTGAAACCGTTGTTGGCATTCTGCATTTCTTTTTCTCCAATACTGACATATCGGGTGAAGAAATCATATTATAAAAGAAGGCATCACACTACTAGAGCCACGATTCGCTGTAGGCTGCTGCAGAGTGAATCCTTTATTCAAGGGAGACACTAAAATATCCTGGCTGCATTTCGATTTGGGGTTGCTTCCCTTAGACTTTCCACAACGCACGCACCCACGCGCACTCTCTTTGATTTGTTTTGGGGTGGTTTGGGTTGTGTTCTTTTTCTTTTATTTTTGGGGGGTTGGGAGGGTGGGGAGTGGATCTGTCAAAGGTTTGCTTAGACTGAACAATATAATCTTTTTCTGTTACATATTTTGTTCAGATGATGTTAAGTTGTTGTTTCTGCATATAGATTTATTACTCTGCATTTCTTTCTTCATGACAGTACTCTTTTCTTCCGTTCTCTTCTACAGGTTCAGCGTTAGCGTGAAAAGAAAGGAACAAATAAAAAATGTTTGTCATGAGTACTTGTATCAGAGATGTCTGTTTGTATAGTTGCAGTCCTGTATTTTTCATGATGATGATGATGATGAGGAGGAGGAGGAGGAGGAGGAGGAAGAGGAGGAGGAGGAGGAGGAGGAAGAAGAGGAGGAGGAGGAGAGGAGGAGGAGGAGGAGAGGAGGAGGAGGAGGAGAGAGAGAAGAAGAAGAAGAAGGGAAGAAGAAGAAGAAGAAGAAGAAGAAGAAGAAGAAGAAGAAGAAGTGGGCTTCGTTTTGCGGTATATCTGTACGTTGTGTTAGGTAAAAGAGCTTGAGCTACCTCTGAAGAAATGAAGGAAAGTTCTATATAAATATCCAGGAGTAGTAGTGGTAGTTGTGGCAGCAGTAGCAGCAGCAGCAGCAGCAGCAGCAGCAGCAGCAGCAGTAGTAGTAGTAGTAGTAGTAGTAGTAGTAGTAGTAGTAGTAGTAGTAGTAGCAGTAGTAGTAGTAGTAGTAGTAGTAGTAGCAGTAGTAGCAGTAGTAGTAGTAGTAGCAGTAGTAGTAGTAGTAGTAGTATAGTAGTAGTAATAATAACAATAACAACAACAACAATAACAATAATTTTAATTCAGTTTTTGCAGGCCATATGGCCCATAGGAACAACAGTTAATCATATACTTTCATGTAAGGTGAACATCCTTACTTCTGATATCTAAACATTTAGTAAGAAATAATCCAACTTTAAATATCAAACTAGGTTTAGTGTTCATACAAAGAAGCTGCACTTTCAGATTCGATGGAAATCTGTAATAATACAGAGGAATACATTTTCTTCGCAATACAGCATATTTTGGGCATACAAGTAAAAAGTGACAAACATCTTCAATTTGTTGGCCATCACACTGAGAGCAGAATGGATCAGTAATCGGTTTGCCATAACGTGAAATTCCATTTAAAGGTAATCTGTTTGACCTCAGTAAACATATACCTCTACGGTATTCTAAAGATTCTACTTCACATACATAATTTGCTCTACAAATAATCGGGTGATAATCTGAGTAGTCAGGGTATGCTGATAGAGAGTCATGCCATTTTTGTTGGTACACATCTTGTATTCGTATTTGGAATTCTTTCATGAAGGATGAGGAACTACCACAATTTTGCATTGTCCAAACATAACCAAATCCGTGGGTGCATAAAATCTTTCTAACATGTGTTACCCAATTTATTCTCCCTGCTTCATCCTGTCTACACAACATATTGTAGCATTGTCTGGGATATCTATGATCAGGCATATCCAAAATTTTTAGCCAATATTTGATTACTCTGGTAACAGTGTCAACAAAAATGGGATATCTACCACAATCGCCAAGGCAAATATTATTTTTAACATATCTGCCAACCCCCAGGACCATTTTGCAAATTTTTACCTGTATTTTTTCAATATCATGATACTGCTGAAAACCCCAAATTTCAGAACCATAGAGGAGGATTGGTTTCACTTTTGTATCAAAAATACTAAAAACTGTAGATGCCGGAAGATTCTTTAACCTGAAGTACAATCTTTTGATACCAGCAACAGCCTTCAATGCTTTTCCAGAGAGATTTTCGATACATTTTGACCAGTTCAGTAGTAGTAGTAGTAGTAGTAGTAGTAGTAGTAGTAGTAGTAGTATCATTATCATCAATACCACAACTATTCATTAAAAAGAGGGACCGTTCTGCTACCCAGTCTGTATAATTTATGACACAGGTTTTAAATATTTGATATGCTGCCATTCGGATTAGATCAAACCCAGAGGAAATTTAGGGGAGTATTTCATTTCTCTTATCGTGTTTCTTTGACTTCAGTTGACTCCACTGTTACAGTAAACTTAGTCTTCTTTATGACTTGTTAAGTTTCTGTTGACATTTGCTGCTGCTGCTGCTGCTGCTGCTGCTGCTGCTGCTGCTGCTGCTGCTGCTGCTGCTGCTGCTGCTGCTGCTGCTGCTACTACTGCTGCTGCTGCTGCTGCTGCTGCTACTGCTACTACTGCTGCTGCTGCTGCTACTACTACTGCTGCTGCTGCTACTACTGCTGCTGCTGCTGCTGCTGCTGCTGCTGCTGCTGCTGCTGCTGCTGCTGCTGCTACTGCTGCTACTACTACTACTGCGTCTGCTGCTGCTGCTGCTTAGTGTGGGTTTTGTTTAGTTATTGTGATCGTTGTTGGTGTTGTTGTTGATCTTCCCCTCCTCCTCCTCCTCATCCTCCTCTTCCTCCTCCTCCTTCTTCTTTTTCACATTCTTTCTCATCGCATTCTTCTTCTTCTTCTTCTTCATCGCATTCTTCTTTCTTCTTCTTCTTCTTCTTCTCTTTTTCTTCTTCTTCTTCTTCTTCTTCGCATTCTTCTTCACATTCTTTGCATTCTTCTTCTTCTTCCCCTTCTTCTTCTTCGCATTCCTCCTCCCATCCTTCTTTGCATTCTTCTTCGCAATTCTTCTTCTTAGCATTCTTCTTCTTCTTTTTCTTCTTCTTCTTTGCATTCTTTGCATTCTTCTTTGCATTCTTCTTCTTCGCATTCTTCTTCTTTGCTTTATTCTTTGCATTCTTCTTCTTTTTCGTCGCATTCTTGTTTTGCATTCTTCTTCTTGGCATTCTTCTTCTTCTTCTTGGCATTCTTCTTCTTCACATTCTATTTATTTGCATTCTTCTTTTTCTTCCTCTTTGCATTCTTCTTCTTCTTCTTCTTGGCATTCTTCTTCTTCTCATTCTTCTTCTTCTTCTTCTGTTTCTTCCTCTTTGCATTCTTCTTCTTTTTGGCATTCTTCTTCTTCTTCACATTCTTCTTCTTCTTCGCATTCTTTTTTTCGGATTCCTAGCGTTTTTTTCTTCTTCACATTCTTCTTCTTCGCATTCTTCTCCTCATTCTTCTTCTTCTTCGCATTTTCCTTCTTCGCATTCTTCTTTGCATTCCTCTTCGCACTCTTCTTCGCACTCTTCTTCACATTCTTCTCCTCATTCTTCTTCTTCTTCTCTGCCTTCTTCCCTTTCAGCAGTACATTTCGACCACACTTTCTGCGACGTTCCATTCTGTTTCTCCCACACTTCTCACCCAAAATCTGACCACTCACAACCACACACAAGCTCTCTCTCTCTCTCTCTCTCTCTCTCTCTCTCTCTCTCTCTCTCTCTCTCTCTCTCTCTCTCTCTCTCTCTCCTCTCTCTCTC
>CM054134.1:27424039-27444039 GCA_028751875.1 Rapana venosa | reverse complement strand
GCGAAAGAAGGAGACATAAGGCCAATTTCAGTCAACTGCATCAAGATCATATTCTTGCACACACAGCCAAAAGAAAATGAGACTGTGTGAGTTAGCCATCTTCAAACATGTATACAAAAGGAGAAGAAAAGAAAGGGAAAAAAAGCAGACAGAGGAAGAAAGGAAAAGGGAGGTAATATGTAGAAAGATGTCACAGCGTGCTTCTTTGCCCTTTGCAGTTTTGACCATTTTGGATTAGAAGAAATCCAATCTCTTTTCGCTTCATATTGTCTTTGTCTGCTGCGCCGGCGCGAACACGATATAGTTTTGATTTAGGGTTAGGGGCTTTTGTTGTTGTTGTTGTTGTTGTTATTGTTGTTTTGGTTTGGGTTTTTCTGTTGGTTGGTGGGGGGGTTTCCGGCCGGGGGTGGGGGTAGGCTTTCTCTTTTTCTGAAGGCCAGGTATGCATGTGAGAGTGTGTATGTGCGTGCGTGCGTGCGTGTGTGTGTGTGTGTGTGTGTGTGCGTGCGTGCGTGTCTGTGTCTGTGTCTGTCTGTGTGTGTTAGCGTTTATCCACTAGAAAGTGATGTTAGACAAAAATAATCATGCAGCGAGCCAAGTTTATGGAGCTACTATGTACACTCTTTTTTTTTTAAGTACATGCTCACAGTATGTAAGCATGTACACACCTGCTTACGCAAGCGCGCGGGCGTGCACAGAGAGAGAGAGAGAGAGAAAGAGAGAGAGAGAGAGAGAGAGAGAAGAGAGAGAGAGAGAGAGAGAGAGAGAGAGAGAGAGAGAGAGAGAGAGAGAGAGGCACGTGCGCTCGTATAGTTAATTAGTATTTCAGTCTATCACGTTTTCGTGCACACATCATGTCGGTAACGTCACAGTGTGTTTGTCACGGTTTTCTGTGCGCGCACATATGTGCATGACCGTGCCTCTGTGTGTGTGTGTGTGTGTGTGTGTGTGTGTGTGTGTGTGTGTGCGTGCGTGTGTGTGTGTGTGTGTGTGTGTGTGTGTGTGTGTACCTGTGTGTACCTGTGTGTATATTCGCATGCACTGTTATGAACTTGAGCGCGCATGCGAATTCACATGCATGTGCCTGCCTGTCTGCAGATATGCATGCATTCCTGAGCTGTATGCACATGCGTGCTTGCATGCGTGTATGCAGCGTATGTTCATGGTGTGTATATATAAATTTGACATCTGATATGATCTGCTCAGCTCTTGAGGAAACATAATGATTGATCGCTAACACGTTTAAGTAGTGTTTTTGTTATGCTGAGCTAATATATGGGACATACAGTATAAAAATATATATATATATAATAAATCATCAGGTTTTGTATGAGGCTTTCGTTTTGTTTTGGTTTTGGTTGGTTTTTTGTTTTTTCGTTTACGTTGCTATTTTCATCTCTTGCTTTTCATGTACAAAACAGAGAGAAAAAATAAGAAATAAAGAAACAAAACGAAGACAGAAAAAATGGCCTGTTGAAGTTTACATACATATTCTCTCATCTCTCTCTCTCTCTCTCTCTCTCTCTCTCTCTCTCTCTCTCTCTCTCTCTCTCTCTCTCTCTCTCTCTCTCTCTCGTCTCGCTCTCGCTCTCGCTCTTTCACATGCATAGATATATATATGTATTGTTCATGTGTGTTTACATATATAGAGACAGACAGAGAGGGGAGACAGACAGTCAGAGAGACAGAGACAGGGAGACAAACAAACAGACACAGACAGAAAAACAAACAGACAGATAGACAGACAGACAGGTAGACAGACAAACAGAGAGATAAATAGATACACACAATGCCTGCTTGCACCACCGCACAAAAGAGAAGTAGAGATCATAGGAAAGCACACAGACAAACAGACAGACAGACAAACAGACAGACAAACACACAGACAGCCAGACAAACAGACACACAAAAAGGCAACAGAGAACACAGAGCACACAACCGAAAACGTCACCACAAACTTTCCAAGCAGCCTAATTCCTATGCTCGTCGTTTTTTTAACCACTCGCCAACCTGCCCTAAAACCCTTTTTCCTACTTTTTGATAGCTTTTAAATTCTGCGTTACGCTTCGTCGTCAATCTATGAAACTCCCAACTGATGGGAATGCTCTTCCCATATCTTGCCTGCATTTCGCTTTATGGCTGGTGAGTCAGGGGCTAGTGGACTCTTGCGTTCGTTGTTTACGCTTCATGGCCCAACTTTAAACCTTTGGAATGCTGGCAGGAAATATGGAGCTACGCGGATGAAATCATATTCAGAGACTGGTGGGGTTTAGAGCAAAGGTATACGTTCCGCCGTCAGCGCTTGGGATTTTATCACAGTTCTTGATTAAACCATTGACGCTGGGGGCAACAGCAAAGTGACAGGCTGTATGACCAGTGGCTTTCTTTCCCACTCATGGAATTCCACTTTACAGCTTAGTCTTTAGTGATCGACTATGACTCTCTGACTAGGAGGCTTGACTCGCACAGTCCTTATGTGCTGCAGCCCTGGGGGCTGGTTGGCCTTTGGAGAACATCTCCAACGCTTACTGTCCTTATGGTCACTTGGCCGAGAGAGTGGGGATGTACTGTGTGGGCAAGGCATCTCCACTATAATCAAATTTCTGCCCAGTTTCCAAAACAGCAGCTGCCTCCTCTGCTGTTTTGGAGGTCATCGTCGGACACGACGGACAAACATACAAATACAAATATCATTACATTGTGGTGAGCTGGCTTTAATTCAACGGTGATGATCATTAGAATTTGGTGTTGATTGATCCTGGATGTCAGGTTTAGGGTCCGCGTGTAAGATTAGGCATACTAGATAGAGCAGTATAGTAGCGGGCAGGGTTAGAGTAACGGAGCAGACGAGGCGATGCAGAGGCTGGTGGTGGTGGTGGTGGTGGTGGTGGCGGTGGTGGTGGTGGTGGTGGTGGTGGTGTGTGTGGGGGGGAGGAGGGGGTGGTGGTGGTGGTGGTGGTGGGGTGGTTGGTGGTGGTGGTGGTGGTGGTGGTGTGTGGGGGGGAGGAGGGGGTGTTTATGTGGTGGTGTGGTGGTGTGGTGGTGGTGGTGGTGGTGGTGGTGGTGGTGGGGGGGGGGGGGGGGGGGGAGGGGGGGGGTGTGTTTATGGTGGTGGTGGTGGTTTGGTGGTGGTGGTGGTGGTGGTGGTGGTGGTGGTGGTGGTGGTGGTGGTGTGGTGGTGTGCGTGGTGTGCGTGTATGTGTTGTGTTGTGTTTGTGGTTTGGTGTGCGTGTGTGGGGGGGAGGGATGGGTGGGGTGTTTTGTGTGTGTGTATTTGTGTGTGTGTGTTTGTGTGTGTGGGTGTGTGTGTGTGTGTTTGTGGGTGTGTATGTGTGTGTGTGTGGGAGGGGGGGAGGGTTGTGTTGTGATGTGCTGTGGTGTGGTGTGGTGTGCGTGTGGAAAGGGGTATGTTTGGTGGTGGTGTGGTGTGGTGGTGTGGTGGTGGTGTGTGTGGTGGTGGTTGGTGGTTGTGGTGGTGGCGGTGATGGTTGAGGTGGTGTGTGTGTGTTGTGGTGTGGTATGGTGTTGTGTTTGTGGTGTGCGTGCGTGTGCGTTTGCGTGCGTGTGTGTGTGTGTATGTGTGTGCGTGTGTATGTGTGTGTGTTCAATACGGTGTTAGAATGCAAGATCGTGTCATTATGACACATGTGTAGTTTCTGTATCTGAGGAGATTTCCCGTATGTAGTGTGACCTGATGTGTTACTGTCTTGTTGTTTTACATTATTGATGTTAATGTGACCTGATGTGTTACTGTCTTCTTGTTTTACATTATTGATGTTAGTGTGACCTGATGTGTTACTGTCTTGTTGTTTTACATTATTGATGTTAGTGTGACCTGATGTGTTACTGTCTTGTTGTTTTACATTATTGATGTTAGTGTGACCTGATGTGTGACTGTCTTGTTGTTTTTACATTATTGATGTTAGTTTATTTTAATGTGTTGCTGTTTTGTTCTTTTACATTATTGATGTTAGTGTGACCTGATGTCTTACTGTCTTGTTGTTTTTACATTATTGATGTTAGTGTGAACTGATGTCTTACTGTCTTGTTGCTTTTATATTATTGATGTTAGTGTGACCTGATGCGTTACTGTCTTGTTGTTTTTACATTATTGATGTTAGTGTGACCTGATGTGTTACGGTCTTGTTGTGTTTACATTATTGATGTTAGTGTGACCTGATGCCTTACTGTCTTGTTGTTTTTACATTATTGATGTTAGTGTGACCTGATGTTACTGTCTTGTTGTTGTTTTTACATTATTGATGTTAGTGTGAACTGATGTGTTACGGTCTTGTTGTGTTTACATTATCGATCTTAGTGTGACCTAATGTGTTACGGTCTTGTTGTTGTTTTTACATTATTGATGTTAGTGTGACCGGATGTGTTACTGTCTTGTTGTTGTTTTTACATTATTGATGTTAGTGTGACCTGATGTGTTACTGTCTTGTTGTTGTTTTTACATTATTGATGTTAGTGTGACCTGATGTGTTACTGTCTTGTTGTTGTTTTTACATTATTGATGTTAGTGTGACCTGATATGTTACTGTCTTGTTGTTGTTTTTACATTATTGATGTTAGTGTGACCTAATGTGTTACTGTCTTGTTGTTGTTTTTACATTATTGATGTTAGTGTGACCTAATGTGTTACTGTCTTCTTGTTGTTTTTACATTATTGATGTTGGTGTGACCTGATGTGTTACTGTCTTGTTGTTTTTACATTATTGATGTTAGTGTGACCTGATGCGTTACTGTCTTGTTGTTTTTACATTATTGATGTTAGTGTGACCTGATGTGTTACTGTCTTGTTGTTGTTTTTACATTATTGATGTTAGTGTGACCTAATGCGTCACTGTCTTGTTGTTTTTACATTATTGATCTTAGTGTGAACTGATGTGTTACTGTCTTGTTGTTGTTTTACATTATTGATGTTAGTGTGTCATGATGTGTTACTGTCTTGTTGTTTTTACATTATTGATGTTAGTGTGACCTGATGTGTTACTGTCTTGTTGTTGTTTTTACATTATTGATGTTAGTGTGACCTGATGTGTTACTGTCTTGTTGTTGTTTTTACATTATTGATGTTAGTGTGACCTAATGTGTTACTGTCTTGTTGTTGTTTTGACATTATTGATGTTAGTGGGACCTGATGTGTTACTACTGTCTTGTTGTTGTTTTACATTATTGATGTTGGTGTGACCTAATGTGTTACTGTCTTGTTGTTGTTTTTACATTATTGATGTTAGTGTGACCTGATGTGTTACTGTCTTGTTGTTGTTTTTACATTATTGATGTTAGTGTGACCTGATGTGTTACTGTCTTGTTGTTTTTACATTATTGATGTTAGTGTGACCTGATGTGTTACTGTCTTGTTGCTGTTTTTACATTATTGATGTTAGTGTGACCTGATGTGTTACTACTGTCTTGTTGTTTCACATTATTGATGTTAGTGTGACCTGATGTGTTACTGTCTTGTTGTTTTTACATTATTGATGTTAGTGTGACCTGATGTGTTACTACTGTCTTGTTGTTTCACATTATTGATGTTAGTGTGACCTGATGTGTTACTGTCTTGTTGTTTTACATTATTGATGTTAGTGTGACCTGATGTGTTACTGTCTTGTTGTTTTACATTATTGATGTTAGTGTGACCTAATGTGTTAATGACTTGTTGTTTTTACATTATTGATGTTAGTGTGACCTGATGTGTTACTGTCTTCTTGTTGTTTTTACATTATTGATGTTAGTGTGACCTGATGTGTTACTGTCTTGTTGTTTTTACATTATTGATGTTAATGTGACCTGATGTGTTACTGTCTTGTTGTTTTTACATTATTGATGTTAGTGTGACCTGATGTGTTACTGTCTTGTTGTTTTTACATTATTGATGTTAATGTGACCTGATGTGTTACTGTCTTATTGTTTTTACATTATTGATGTTGGTGTGACCTGATGTGTGACTGTCTTGTTGTTGTTTTTACATTATTGATGTTTGTGTGACCTGATGTGTTACTGTTTTGTTTTACATTATTGATGTTAGTGTGACCTAATGTGTTACTGTCTTGTTGTTGTTTTTACATTATTGATGTTAGTGTGACCTGATGTGTTACTGTCTTGTTGCTGTTTTTACATTATTGATGTTAGTGTGACCTGATGTGTTACTACTGTCTTGTTGTTGTTTTTACATTATTGATGTTAGTGTGACCTGATGTGTTACTACTGTCTTGTTGTTGTTTTTACATTATTGATGTTAGTGTGACCTGATGTGTTACGGTCTTGTTGTGTTTATATTATCGATCTTAGTGTGACCTGATGTGTTGTAAAGTCATGTTCTTTTACATTATTGATGTTAGTGTGACCAGATGTGTTACTGTTTTGTTTTACATTATTGATGTTAATGTGACCTGATGTGTTACTGTCTTGTTGTTGTTTTTACATCATTGATGTTAGTGTGACCTGATGTGTTACTGTCTTATTGCTGTTTTTACATTATTGATGTTAGTGTGACCTGATGTGTTACTGTCTTGTTGTTGTTTTTACATTATTGATGTTAGTGTGACCTGATGTGTTACTGTCTTGTTGTTTCACATTATTGATGTTAGTGTGACCTGATGTGTTACTGTCTTGTTGTTGTTTTTACATTATTGATGTTAGTGTGACCTGATGTGTGACTGTCTTGTTGTTGTTTTTACATTATTGATGTTAGTGTGACCTGATGTGTTACTGTCTTGTTGTTGTTTTTACATTAGTGATGTTAATGTGACCTGATGTGTTACTGTCTTGTTGTTGTTTTTACATTATTGATGTTGGTGTGACCTGATGTGTTACTGTCTTGTTGTGTCACATTATCGATCTTAGTGTGACCTGATGTGTGACTGTCTTGTTGTTTTTACATTATTGATGTTAGTGTGACCTGATGTGTTACTGTCTTGTTGTTTTACATTATTGATGTTAGTGTGACCTGATGTGTGACTGTCTTGTTGTTTCACATTATTGATGTTAGTGTGACCAGATGCGTTACTGACTTGTTCTTTTACATTATTGATGCTATTGTGACCTGATGTCTTACTCTCCTGTTGTTTTTACATTATTGATGTTAGTGTGACCTGATGTGTAACTGTCTTGTTGTTGTTTTTACATTATTGATGTTAGTGTGACCTGATGTGTTACTGTCTTGTTGTTGTTTTTACATTATTGATGTTAGTGTGACTTGATGTGTTACTGTCTTGTTGTTGTTTTTACATTGTTGATGTTAGTGTGACCTTATGTGTTACTGTCTTGTTGTTTTTACATTATTGATGTTAATGTGACCTGATGTGTTACTGTCTTGTTGTTGTTTTTACATTATTGATGTTAGTGTGACCTGATGTGTGACTGTCTTGTTGTTGTTTTACATTATTGATGTTAGTGTGACCTGATGTGTGACTGTCTTGTTGTTTTTACATTATTGATGTTAGTGTGAACTGATGTGTTACTGTCTTGTTGTTTTACATTATTGATGTTAGTGTGACCTGATGTGTTACTGTCTTGTTGTTTTACATTATTGATGTTAGTGTGACCTGATGTGTTACTGTCTTGTTGTTTTACATTATTGATGTTAATGTGACCTGATGTGTTGCTGTTTTGATGTTTTTTTACATTATTGATGTTAGTGTGAACTGATGTGTTACTGTCTTGTTTTTACATTATTGATGTTAGTGTGACCTGATGTGTTACTGTCTTGTTGTTTTACATTATTGATGTTAATGTGACCTGATGTGTTGCTGTTTTGATGTTTTACATTATTGATCTTAGTGTGACCGGATGTGTTACTGTCCTGTTGTTTTTACATTATTGATGTTAGTGTGACCTGATGTGTTAAAGTCTTGTTGTGTTTACATTATCGATCTCAGTGTGACCTGATGTGTTAAAGTCTTGTTCTTTTACATTATTGATGTTAGTGTGACCTGATGTGTTAAAGTCTTGTTCTTTTACATTATTGATGTTAGTGTGACCTAATGTGTTACTGTCTTGTTGTTGTTTTTACATTATTGATGTTAGAGTGACCTAATGTGTTACTGCCTTGTTGTTTTACATTATTGATGTTAGTGTGACCTAATGTGTTACTGTCTTGTTGTTGTTTTTACATTTTTGATGTTAGTGTGACCAGATGCGTTACTGACTTGTTCTTTTACATTATTGATGCTATTGTGACCTGATGTCTTACTCTCCTGTTGTTTTTACATTATTGATGTTAGTGTGACCTGATGTGTTCCTGTCTTGTTGTTGTTTTTACATTATTGATGTTAGTGTGACCTGATGTGTTACTGTCTTTGTTGTTTTTTACATATTGATGTTAGTGTGACCTGATGTGTTACTGTCTTGTTGTTATTTTTACATTATTGATGTTAGTGTGACCTGATGTGTTACTGTCTTGTTGTTGTTTTTACAGTATTGATGTTAGTGTGACCTGATGTGTTACTGTCTTGTTGTTTTTACAGTATTGATGTTAGTGTGACCTGATGTGTTACTGTCTTGTTGTTGTTTTTACATTATTGATGTTAGTGTGACCTGATGTGTTACTGTCTTGTTGTTTTACATTATTGATGTTAGTCTGACCTGATGTGTGACTGTCTTGTTAATGTTTTTACATCATTGATGTTAGTGTGACCTGATGTGTTACTGTCTTGCTGTTTTACATTATTGATGTTAGTGTGACCTGATGTGTTACTGTCTTGTTGTTGTTTTTACATTATTGATGTTAGTGTGACTTGATGTGTGACTGTCTTGTTGTTGTTTTTACCTTATTGATGTTAGTGTGACCTGATGTGTGACTGTCTTGTTGTGTTTTTACATTATTGATGTTAGTGTGACCTGATGTGTGAACTGTCTTGTTGTGTTTTTACATTATTGATGTTAGTGTGACCTGATGTGTGACTGTCTTGTGTTTTTACATTATTGATGTTAGTGTGACCTGATGTGTTAAAGTCTTGTTACTTTTACATTATTGATGTTAGTGTGACCTGATGTGTTAAAGTCTTGTTGTTGTTTTTACATTATTGATGTTAGTGTGACCTGATGTGTTACTGTCTTGTTGTTGTTTTTACATTATTGATGTTAGTGTGACCTGATGTGTTACTGTCTTGTTGTTGTTTTTACATTATTGATGTTAGTGTGACCTGATGTGTTACTGTCTTGTTGTTGTTTTTACATTATTGATGTTAGTTTGACCTGATGTAGTAAAGTCTTGTTGTTTTACATTATTGATGTTAGTGTGACCTAATGTGTTCCAGTCTTGTTATTTCACATCATTGATGTTAGTGTGACCTGATGTGTTACTGTCTTGTTGTTGTTTTTACATTATTGATGTCAGTGTGACCTAAAGTGTTACTGTCTTGTTGTTTTTACATTATTGATGTTAGTGTGACCTGATGTGTGACTGTCTTGTTGTTTTTACATTATTGATGTTAGTGTGACCTGATGTGTGACTGTCTTGATGTTTTTACATTATTGATGTTAGTGTGACCTGATGTGTTACTCTCTTGTTTCACAATATCGATCTTCTTTTCTTCAAGCTGAGAGTGATAGAACTTCTAAATGTCCGCCCTCAGTGATTTTTTTTCCCTTTTGCGCCTCTTTCTTTCTTTCTTTCTTTCCTTCTTTCTTTGTTTCTCTCTCTCTCTTTGTTTGCTGTGGCTATGTTTGGTTCGTCTGTTTCTGTGTCTATGTGTGTATCTGTGTGTCTGGCTGTCTGTCTGGCTTTCTGTTTGTGTGTGAGTGGGTGGGTGAGTGGTTGGGTGTGTGGGTGTGGGTGTATGTGTGTGCTGTCATTGTCTGTGTCTGTGTGTCTCTTGTATGCAACTGTCAATCTGTCGGTTTGTCCCCATCTGCCTATTTTTGTGTATCTCTTTCTCTGTGTCTCTGTCTCTTTCTCTTTGTCTCTCTCTCTCTCTCTCTCCCTCTCTCTCTCTCTCTCTCTCTCTCTTTGTCTCTCTCTCTCTCTCTCTATCTGTCTCTCTGTTCTCCCCTCTCTCTCTGTCTCTCAATCTCTCTCTCTCTCTCTCTCTCTCTCTCTCTCTCTCTCTCTCTCTTCTCTCTCTCTCTCTCTCTCCCCTCTTCCTCTCTCTCTATGATCTTTCTTCCACCCACTCCTCCACCCACCATAGACAGAGACAGACGAACATGCAGACACACCTAGGTAAAAGACAGAGCATTAGTTTTCAATCATAAAGAAAGACCAACCCCCATCAAATCAGTAGGCGAACATTGATCGCTTTCTCCCCAAAACCAAAACACAACAAAAGCAAAAGCAAAAAGAAATTAGCACTAAGATGACGAGCGCATCTTCTTCGAAATACATACTAGTTAGAAAAGAGAGTTCTAAATCTCACTGAATATATCAGAGAGAGGGAGGGGGGGGGGAGTGCTGGGAGGGAGGGAGAGAGGGGGTGAGAGGGAGGGTGGGAAGAGAGAGAGAGGGCGGGAAAGAGGGGGAGAGAGATGGGGTAGAGAGAGAGGGGAGAGAGAGGGTGTAGAGGGAGGGAGAGAGAGGTGGAGATGGGGGATAGAGGAAGGATAGAGAAGGAGAGAGGCGGGGAGAGAAAGGGCGGGAAAGAGAGGGGAGAGAGAGAGGCAGAGAGACAGAGATACAGAGACAGACAGACACACAGACAGAGACACAGAGAAACAGGCAGACAGACAGACAGGGAGAGAGGAGGGAGAGGGAGAGAGGGGGAAGAGAGAGGGGGAGAGAAAGGGGGAAGAGAGAGGGAGAGAGAGAGACAGACAGAGATACAGAGACAGAAAGACAGAGACAGAGAGAGACTGACACAGAGAGAGAGAAGCAGAGAGAGAGAGAGACAGGCAGACAGAGACAGACAGACAGAGAGAGACCGACAGAAAGAGAGACAGACACGAACAGACAGACAGACAAACAGACAGGCAGAGAGAGAGAGACAGACAGACAGACAGGGACAGACAGACAGACAGACACAGACACAGACACAGACACAGAGAGAACGCATGCACTGTCATTAAAACTACAACAACAAACGACAAACAACAAACAACAACAAAAAGAGATAAGCGTTGGCTGACAGACCACTAGTGTACGAGTCTGGCCACAGCCAGATAACACGCACTAACAACACCTGGCGCCCAACGAAATCAGCAAGCCGAGATTGTATTGTATGTTAGTCCGTCGCTTTCGACGATGACCTCCAAAACAGCAGAGGAGGCAGCTGCTGTTTCGGAAATTGGGCAGAAATTTGATTATAGTGGAGATGCCTTGCCCACAGTACATCCCCACTCTCTCGGCCAAGTGGGCATAAGGACAGTCAGCGTTGGCGATGTTCTCCAAAGGCCAACCAGCCCCCAGGGCTGCAGGACATAAGGACTGTGCAAGTCAAGCCTCCTAGTCAGAGAGTCATAGTCGATCACTAAAGACTAAGCTGTAAAGTGGAATTCCATGAGTGGGAAAGCCACTGCTCATACAGCCTCTCATTTTGCTGTTGCCTCCAGCGTCAATGGTTTAATCAAGAACTGTGATAAAACCCAGGCGCTGAAGCAAAGCCGAGATCAAATAAAACGCACAACGTACATCGTGGACCAGCGTAAAGATTTCAACCATATAATAATAATGTTGGCCAACCTGGTGTTAAAAAAAAGAGAGAGAAGCCCTATATGTTCCATACACACACACACACACACACACACACACGCACGCACGCACGCACACACACACACACACACACACACACACACACACACACACACACACATACATGATTATGTTCCAGACACGTTAATCACTGTGCAAAAGTGCAGAAATTCTAACCTTATGTATCGTTTACACTTTATTTCTGCCTTTTTTTTTTGGGGGGGGGGGGGGGGAGGGGGTTGGGGGAGGGAGGGGGGTTGTCATGATAACATTTCGTAAAGTTTCATGCAATTTCCAGGTAGGGGTTTGTTAAGAGTGTCGTTATGTTGTGAATATACTGTTCAGTACTTTGTTTACATGTAACGTCTGTTCACAGAAAAGTGATATTAAGACTGTCCCATCTTGGCTTTTAAACGTTCCATCTTCCTCCCTTCCCTCCCCCCTCCCCCCCCCCCCCCCCCCTCCCCCCATCCCGTGGAAATGCCGGGGGACCTGTTGGTATAAATAGCATCTCTAACTTCTGGAAATTTTGTGCGCGGAATTCCCTTTTTTTCTACGCCTCTCGTTGTTTCTGCTTTATTTCTTTTCTTCCCTTCAACTCCTTCTTGTCTTTTTTTGTTTTACCTTCTTAGTCCATTCTCCTGCCTTTTTATTCCAGAATGATTTAAAAGATAACAAATCTCTCTCACGCCTAAGTCGGATGATGCGCTGGCCTGACTTGTCAGGCGCTTAGCCGCAGAACAACGCATTTTCGCTCATATGGAAGTCAGGATTAGAGAACTCGTTGGGTTTATTCCATTGGCTGCCTGTTGTTCTGTGTTGTTGTGTTGTCTTGTATAGCGTTTGCGCTACACTATACTACACTATGCTAGACTACACTATACTACACTACACTACGCTAGACTACACTATACTACACTACACAGCATTGCACTGCACTGCACTTCTTTATACTATATTACAGAACACTACACTATACTGCTATGCACTATGCTACACTACACTGCACTACTACACTACACTACACTGCACTATACTACGCTAGACTATACGACAATGCACTCCGCTGCAGCTCATCATGCTAAACCGCACTGCACTGCACTGCAGTTCATTAGACGATATCACAGAACAGTACAGTACAGTACAGTACAGTACAGTACAGTACAGTATAGCACACTACACCACTACACTGCGCTACGCTACGCCACACTACACTACCCTATACTTCGCTACGCTGCACTACACTACACTACACTGCACTACGCTACACTACACTACAGTACACTACACTATAAAGAATATTTTACTCGACACTACACTACACTATGCTACACTACACTACACTACACGACACTACACTGCACTGCACTGGACTACACTACACTACACTACACTACTTTACACCACTACACTGCACTACATTATATGTACCCCTGGCTTAGATCTGTTCGCGTATCATTATGTTTAAGGCAAAACTGCCCTTTAGAACTATTTGTAATAAATGCCAACTTTCTCATGAAATCATACATCAATGAAACAAGTAGTCGTTTTCAAGATTTAAAAAAAGCAACCGATATTCTCGCTTTATTTTTACCTGTCTTTCTGGCTCCCACTTATTCATGAATGTTTTTCAGGTTGGCATGTGCACTGGAACAGATCATAATTTTCAGTGTTATCAGAAAAGATATTTACTCTTCCTCTCATTATCTTACCTGAGAAGAAAACAACAGGCACGCTTTGACCTATAAATGCATCATATACTTTTCAAGAATTGTTGAACACCTCGTTTTCTTTCCAGGCCTATGATTTCACCAAAAGGGCATACAGCATGTGTGTGTTGTTTTTTCTTGTTTGTTTGCTTGTTGGTTGGTTGGTTGGGAGGTTTGTTCGTTCATTTGTTTGTTTGGATTTGTTTTTAGTTTGTTTTTTGTTTGGGGTTTTGTTGTTGTTGTTGTTGTTTTTGGGGGGGAGGTTATTCCATGGTTAGAGCTCCAAGGTTCACCAATGGTGAGATTTTGTGGACGCGGCTGTTTTTTGCCCGCCAGTAAGGTAGCTGTATTCTGACTTCGGGCATATGAGAGCATGTTTTAATCACAGCTCTTTCTGGGTGATACTTATCAGAGCATATCATATAACTGTGACTGGCGTGATTCTTGTGTGTGCTGCATTATTACGTTGATGATATATGATGCTGTCAGTGAAAACAAAAATTATCAGAATAAATCGGCAACAAGAGCCACAGCATAGCAACAGAAGCAACAACAACATCGACACCAATAACAACAGGCAGGGAAACGCACACCAACATCCATAATTTCTCTGCCTGTTGTTATTGGTGCCGATGTTGTTGTTGCTTCTGTTGCTATATAATGTTGATGTGCGTTTCCCTGCCTGTTATTGGTGTCGATGTTGTTGTTGCTTCTGTTGCTATGCTGTCGATGTTGCTGCAACAATGACAACACCAACAGAATTCAAAAGTTATTGATACATAAAAAGTGTTGCAAAAGTATACAATGTGATTGCTTTACAATCTCTACTTCGCTGTTTGGCTTTTTTGCTTGTTTGTTTTTTGTTTGCGGGGAACTTTGTTGTTTGGTTTTTGTTTGGTTGCGTGTTTTTTTGTAGGGGTTGGGGTTGGTGGGGTTGAGTGCTATGTTTTGTTTTAGGGAGGGGGTGGTAGGATGGGGTTTTTTTTTGGTTGGTTTTGGGGGTGGGGGTGTTTTGGTGTCAATCGCCATTTTCTGGCTTTAAAAAACTATTATCTTGTTTTATTCAAATGTAGTAGCAGTAAGCTTTTAACAAAGCTGAACTCTTCACAGAAAACAACTGTCTTGGAAGAGACAAGAGTTAAAAGTACACGACTTTCTGAACAGGTTAACATTATATCTTAGCAAAGTGGTAAATAGTGACCTGCACTTGTTTCCTTCCACTACTATTTCTGCATTAATATCTTAACAAAGTGGCGGAGAACTGAACACTGTCATCAGTAGCAAAACAAAGTGAACCATCTGTGTGTGTCAACAATGTAATTCCACCCGCGAGAGAAAATACATCACACGCTAGATAACACCCACTTACTTTTTTTTTCTTGAGTCCAATCAGTCTATATGACTTTTCTGGCAATAAATAATTCCCGATTCTTATTCTGATATTAATTCTGATTCTGATTTTGATTCTGATTATGACATGGATTCTGATTCCGAGTTTGATTCTGATTCTGATTTTGATTCTGATTCTGAATCAGTGCAAGCTGAGATGCTCAATGGATGTTGCGGAGTATAGTCACAACACCTGTTGTTGCTGCTGCTTTTGCACTCGGTTTCAGAAGCTGGCTTGGCTTGGCTTGGCTTTACAAAAGCACCTAATCTCTCTCCCCGCCCCTGGGATTGGCGGCTTTAATGGGGACAGTGCGGACTGCACTGACCCCTGCGTGTTGATGTTGACTGACCCGTCTTGACCCTGCCACTGAGTGCCCGCTTGTTTTGCTTGGCTGCTGTTTAAAGAACCCTCTGTCTCTGGCTCTGTGTGTGTGTGTGTGTGTGTGTGTGTGTGTGTGTGTGTGTGTGTGTGTGTGTGTGTGTAGGGGGGAGGGGTAGCAACAACAAAAAGGGGGAAATTATTGAAGGATTAGCCCAGTTGACGACTAGCAGCTTGTTTAATTTTCTGGCAGATTTTAGTGAGGAGGAGGAGGACATTATATGACGTTGATGTACTGGATTTGTGTATTGTAGTTTTTATTATTTTGCAAATACTTTAAGTTTTATTTGTTTATGTTTGAGTAACTTATACATTATTTAGAAGGAGAAAAAAGCGTGTTTAATGTAAGCTATGGTGATTGTCGCCGTGGGTGTTGATTAATTCTGTTGAAAACAAAAACACAAAAAACCCGGAATGGTTACCAGTAATGTGTATGTAATAAAGTTAATCAACGTATTTACCTCTGTCATTTTTTTAATACAGAAAGGAATAATGAAATCACCTCAGAAGAAATCAAAGGGAAATAATTCCTATGAGCTAGATGTGAAAAAGATCTTTTTTTGCAAAACGAGACAAAGAAACAAAATCTGAAACAAACAAACAGAAACACAACAGAAAACTATCAATAACTTAATTTGTGTATCCAAAGTTTTTGTTTGTTTTTAAGTCAGTACTGCCTACCTGCGCAACGACAATAAACTAAAACGAAAAGATAAACATTTAGCACAGGTAGAAGGACCCATGGCAATAATAAAATTGCTTTTCGACATTTTCCGACGAAAAAATGCCACTTTCAAAGGAGTACAATGACACCTACAGACAGAAAACCTTTGGATGTTTTTGTTAGTGGCACATCATATGTGGCGACTCGCCTCCCTGGAGAAAGCGCTCTAAATATTACGCTGAAAAATCTTGCAGTTACTGCCAAGCACAAGACAATACAACACAACACAATACAATACAAAATACAATACAACACGATATAATAAAATAGAATATATATCACAATACAATACAAATATAACACAACACAATAGAAAACACGATGCAAATAATAAAAAAACAACGTAATACAAAACAAAGACAAAACATTGCTGACGTGCACATTTGGGGAGGGGTGTGTGTGTGTTTGTTTTATTTTTTGTTTGGTTTTTTGTTGTTTGTTGTTTGGTTGTTGTTGGTTGTTGTTGGGTGGGGTTTTGTTGTTATTGTTTTTTGGTGTGGGGTTGTTGTTGTTTTTTTGTGGGGGGGGGGTATTTCAGGCCACAAACTGTGCCTAGAACAACGATGTAAGGCTAACAGAAAGGCAAGCAGGTTCTATCTAACCCCTAGTATCAAGGAAGCCACACACAAAAATTATACCCTTCCACAATGATTATATAGCCTAGTAGCACGTACTCAATGTACCCGGTATCCTAAATGTAGGACATCGTGACAGCTGCCAGGTAAACACATGACTTCGTGCAGGAGAGGGAAAAACAACAATGATGAGCGAACAGACGATGTCGGTCACTAATCAACAGAAGAAGAAGAAGAAGAAGAAGAGGCCATAATAGTATTAGCTGTGGTCAGTTCGGACGGAACTCCTTCATCACAGTCTTCTCTTGTGTTGTGTTGTGTTGTGTTGTGATTGATTGGTCGGTTTACCAGCATTGTACTTTGTTGTTTGTGTGTCTGTGTCTGTGTGTGTGTGAGAGAGAAAGAGAAGGGGGGGGGGGGAGGGAGTGGGAGAGAAAGGGAGGAGGTGGTTGTTTTTTTGTTTGCTTGTTTTTGTTGTTGGTTGTTGTTGTTGTGGTGGTGGTGGTGGTGGTGGTGGTGGTGTGTGTGTGGGTGAGTGGGAGATAGGAGTGTTTGTTTGTTTCCTTAGTTGAAAAATCATATATACATAAATACATACATATCACACACACAAACACCAAACACACACACAACACAACACAAGACACACACACTTGCGAAGCTCATTATTTTCAGTGGGAAAAAACCCACTATCACAGCCCTTTAACTCCATCTAAAATTGTTCTTCCACCCTCATTCCCCTAAACCGTTTGTTTGATCAAGCAGATGAGGTGTAGTGTATATAATATGACCTGTTCTGCACACAGAAACACCTCGTTAAAGAATGGAAACAAAACACGGTCAATCTGAGCTCAATAATCCCTGATATGCGGGGACGGGATAGCTCAGTGGTCGGAGCACTCGCTTTCCCCCAGCCAAGTTAAGCAGCGTCGAGCGTGGTTACCAGTTGGATGGGTGACCGTTTGTGCGCCTTGGCTTCAGTACAGTTCCCCCAGTTCCCCCAGCTGTAAATGGGTACCTGCCCTCTTTAGGGTCAGGGAAGGTAAAGCAGCGAGGGAGAGGAGATGGGCGCCGCCCTCAATATGCTGGCCCTAGAGAAGTGAGGTCTCTGACGCCTCGCTCCCCTACCACCTTATAGGTTATGGGACTCCTTTACCTTTCCCTTTACCTTTATGCGTCCTCTAACCCTGCAAACCAAGCTGTACGGCCCACTAGTGGAGCTGGAAAGGACTTGATGCCATTACTTTTCCCAAACACATATCTGACGGTGTAAAAAAAGCGAACGAGAGTTAGAAGAAGAAATCTTCTAAAAACGGACGCGACAACATGCATCGTCTACACTAATGCACTGATTTCGTTTTCAGATGCACTTGATTTCTGTCAGTTCCTCAACACACACACACACACACACACACACACGTCATCCAACTGGATTAAGCCACAGTTAGCCTAAAAAAAAAAAATTTTAAAGGACGCCCTTCCTTAATCGTGATGTCTTGGCACGTATTGTCTGGGTCCAAACAGGACACGCTGAGTTTGTTGAATTTGGCAGGTATTTTGAGAGAGGGAGAGAGGTGGGGGGGGGGAGGGGGGAGGGGAGAGGCGGTGTTTGCTGCTCACCCACGATTAACTTTGCTCTGATCCAATCCAATCCAATCATGTTGTATAGCTAAAGCCCCCCATCCCTCCCCCTCCCCCCCCCCCCCCCCCCCCCCCCCCATCCTGAGTGCAGAGGTCATGTCAGGGGCTGTCACCACGTCCACCTTTGCTCACTGTCCAGACCCTGGGGTCGTATGGGTGCTGAACTTTTTGTCTTTTTCTTTTTCCTTCTTTACTGTCGGTTGGTCTGCAATTTTCCGTCTGTGCACATAAAAGTGATATGTCCACATACATGTTTAGCTGCTCGCCGTCAAACACCTGATGTACTCTTCACACCGGATCAAGAGAATTTAAATATTTTATCATAATTATTATGGTCGGCGACAGACAACAAAGCTTAAATGATAGCATTAATGTTATTAAAAATAGTGCGTGAGTTTCTTGATCAATCTCAAACGAATTTAGAACAATAAACAGTTCTGTAATGGAGTGCTCTTTTTCGTTTGTTTGAAATTAAGTGGGAGAAAATTAGCATTAAGCTGCCGTAAATAACAATGGTGTTTTTTTCCCATTGGGCTCAGCAATTGCTTCCTAGTGTGTTTGTATCTTCTTCATTATATGTCTTTGGTATGTTTGTATGGGTGGGTTTTTTTTTCACTTTTTTGTGTAGTGGTTGTTGCACCTATGAAAACGTGATTTTTTTAAAGTGTTAAAGTCACTGGTCACAGCATAAGCAACAATGACAATGACAAATTCTTTTATTTCGAGGATAATGTGCTTTTTTACATCTAGTCCCCGCCCCTTAGGGATATATAAGAGACAGAAACAGAGAGAGAGAGAGCGTGTGCGTGTGTGTTGGGGTGGAATTGAACCTAAGACTGTTCGAGTTTTTTGTGCACCTGCTGGACTAGACTAACAAATGTGAACAGACTATGGTGTGCGGCTTTAAAAAAGTTGTAGCTTGAAGCCTTTATCTGGCTGTATTGTTACTCGCTTAAGATGTATGTGTATTGATTACATCGTGTTTAAAAACACCACTTTATCTGTTGCCCTTGAGGGAAGAGACACATAAGGATTGGTTCCCTCCTTTAGGAAAACAAGACGAGTGTTTGTTAATAATAATTATCCACTTTACTCTCCATTTGAAAGTGAAAAAGAAAATGTATGTGTGTATGTGTGTGTGAAAGAGGGAGAGAGACAGTGACAGAGAGACTGTAGTGTGAGTACGTGTGTGAGAGGGGGAAGTGGGTGTGTGGGTGTATGTGTGTGTGTGTGTGGGTGTGTGTGTGCGGGGTGGGAGGGGGGGGGTGGTCTTTAATCGGAGAGACATCTAGTGACATACAAGAGAGGCTTTCTATCGCTCTTCATTTTCAATCAGCAATAACTCCTGTTTACTTTCTCCTTCGATTGCCCTTTATCTCGCTTGGTCGTTACACACACACCACACACACACACACACACACACACACACACACACACACACACACACACATCTTCTGGAAATTATGTGCTAGAAATTCCCTCTCTTTATTCCTCTCTTTGTTTTTATGCCTTGTTCCCTTTTTTCCCTGTCACTTCCTTGTCTATTTTCTTGGTCTATTCTCCTGCCTTTTTTCCAGAAAGATTTTAAAGATAGAAATTCTATCCCACACCGAAGTCGGATACGCTGGGCTGGCTGAACGACAGCGCGATACACTTTCGCTCATATGACAGACAACAATAGCTGCTGTCTGAGCGTTCGAAGAAGAAGAGGAGGAGGAGGAGGAGGAGGAGGAGGAGGAGGAGAAGAAGAAGAAGAAGAAGAAGAAGAAGAAGAAGAAGAAGAAGAAGAAGAAGAAGAAGAAGAAGAAGAAGAAGAAGAAGAAGAAGAAGAAGAACAACAACAACAACAACAACAACAACAAGACAAGAACAAGAAGAACAAGAACAGGAAGAAGAAGAAGAAGAACTAGAAGAACAAGAAGAACAAGGAGAACAAGAAGAAGAATTA
>CM054134.1:27399039-27414039 GCA_028751875.1 Rapana venosa | reverse complement strand
ACATATTTATTTCAAACCTAAGATTGTCCTCTCCTGCTTCATCTCATAGCTTTTCCCTGCCTTCAACAGCCGAGATTCTATCGCCCTGCCAGGGCGTGTGACGTGTGTGTGTATATGCGTGCGTGCACATTTGGACTTGTTGGAGCTATTAATTGTTACTGGTTGTATGACTGTGTAAGAATGAGTTGAGTGCAAGGACTCTGATTTGTCTCTGCAAGATATAGCGCTATACAAATTCCATTTATTATTATGATCATCATCATCATCATCATCATCATTATTATCATTAATATTATTATTATTATTATTATTATTCGATAGATAGATAGATAGATAGATAGATACATACATACATACATACATACATACATACATACATACATACATACATAGATGGACAGACAGATAGACAGATAGGTAGATAGACAGACAGAGATAGATATATAGACAGACAGACAGACAGGTAGGTAATAGACAGACAGACAGACAGACAGATAGATAGATAGATAGATAGATAGATAGATAGATAGATAGATAGATAGATAGATAGATAGATAGATAGATAGATAGATAGATAGATAGATAGAGACAGACAGACAGACAGACAGATAGACAGACAGACAGACAGACAGATAGATTTGATAGATAGATAGACAGGGCAGACAGACAGACAGACAGACAGACAGATAGATAGATAGATGATAGATAGATAGATAGATAGATAGATAGATAGATAGATAGATAGATAGATAGATAGACAGACAGATAGACAGACAGACAGACAGAGAGACAGACAGATAGATAGATAGATAGATAGACAGACAGACAGACAGACAGACAGACGGACAGATAGATAGATAGATAGAAGCAAGGAAGTTAGGAGGGTCATTGTCCAGGTTGCGGGTTTTCCCGGAAAAGGTGGCAGGAGCAGAACGAAAATAGCATCACTGTCTGATGGTGTTTGTGTGGGTGGTGCGCAGCGGGGGCTGAGATAATTCCCAGAGCTTGTTTGGTTCCAATTCTATACGTTTCTGATTGAACATCAAAGGTGGTGATTAACTATGAAGGGGGATGCGTGTGTGTGTGTGGTGTGTGGGGGGGGGGGGGGGGGACCTGTGTTGTGTGGTGTGTGCGTGTGTGTTGTGTGTGTGGTGAGGTGGTGTGGGGGGGGGGGGAAACTGTGTGTGTGTGCGTGCGTGCGTATGTGTGTGTGTGTCGTGTGTGTGCGTGTATGTGTTGGTGTGTGTTGTGTTGTGTGTGTGTGCGTGCGTGTGTGTGTATGCGCGCGGGCGGTGTGTTGTGGTGTGTGTGTGTGTGTGTGTGTTGTGTGTGTGTGTGTGTGTGTGTGTGTTGTGTGTGTGGTGTGGTGAGAGAGTACTTTTGTTTTCTGTTCCACCATCCCCCACCACCCATCCCTCCACACTTTTTTTTCTATGGAATTATACTTTTAGTGAGTCACAGAAGGTTATGTTTCTTGTCATTATTTTCTTTTTTGTTTTTGTATGTTTGATGTGTCCATGATCAAAGATTCTGGAACTAGAACTTAATATTTATTGTGACCGTTGAAAACTGAATCAAACAATAACAGTTGTAGTTACTGAAAATGGGTCATTCGAAATAAAGCAGAGGCAAAGGCGACAGTTTAAAATGTTGCACTAGCTTTATGTTCACGTTAGACCGTACTGTTTGTTGGTTAGTTGAGACCTCGTTCATTTCTTTGTTTGCTTGTTTGTTTGTTTGTTTGCTTGTTTGTTTGGTTTTGTTTGTTTATTTTTTGTTTTTTGGGGGTTGCTTATTTGCTTAATTGTTGTTGCTGCTGGTTTTGGGGGGTGCTTGCGTGTTGTTGTTTTTTTTGCTGCTGCTGCTGCTGTTGTTGTTTGTTGTTATTTTCTTTCTGGAATGCTTGCATGTTTGCTCGCTTGGCTGTTTCGCTTCTTGTCTTCTTGTTCTTCTTCTTCTTTTCTTCTGTTTCTTCTTCTACTGTTTTTCTTCTTTCTGTTTCTTCTTCTTCTGTTTCTTCTTCTTCTGTCTTCTTCTTTCTTCTTCTTCTTCTTCTGTTTCTCTGTTCTCCTTCTTCTTCTTCTTCTTCTTCTGTTTCTTCTTCTTCTTCTTCTTCTTTCGTCTTCTTTTCGGTTAACGCTCAGACTGCAACTATTGTTGTCTGTCATATGAGCAAAAAAATGCGTCGCGTTGCCGTTAAGCGCCTGACAAATCAGTCCCAGTCAGAACGGACTTAGGCATGGGCTAGTTGCTTAATTAGCTGGGATGGTGGATGGTGTGAGGGGGGAGGGGGGGGGGGGGGGGGAGGGGATTAGAGTAAAAGTACAATATTTATTTTTAGTAACGATCTTTCACGGCAATGAATTTACTGTTCCTAAGTATGTACATTACCAGGTGCACCATTCACACACGTGTGTTATCAAGGCACCACATGCACGCAGACAGCCAGAGAGCAAGCAATAAATTACGACAATAGTTCAAATAGTCCCCTGGAGTATTCCCGTGCGTGACTATCAACACGCCCTCGCTTGTTTGTGTCCCCGGTGTTTTTTCTTCTGTTTTTCCCCGTGCTCGCACACCCACGTACGTGCGCGTGCGCGTGCACACACACTCGCACACACACTACACACATGCACACACATACACACACACACTACACACATGCACACATACACACAACACACACACACTACACACACACACATCACACACACACACACACACACACTACAGCGCACACATAAATATCAGGGATCAAAATACAGCAGAACGAACAACACCTAGGACTATTTCGTTAATGTCACGGTTATTGTTAATTATCAATTATTACTCAGTTAACATGCCGGCAATGGTGAATGAGTGAACCTGCCTCTGTGTATGTGTTTGGTGTGTTTGTGCGCGTCTGTGTGGTGTGTGTGTGTATGTGTGTGTGCCTGTGTGTGTGTCTGTTGTGTGTGTGGGTGTGTGTTGTGCGTACGCGCGCGGTGTGTGTGTGTGTGTGGTGTGTGTGTGTGTGTGTGTGTGTGGTATATGTGTGTGTGCCTCTGTGTGTGTGTGTGTTGTGGTGTGTGTGTGTATGTGTGTGCGTGTGTGTGTGTGTGATGTGTGTGTGTCGTGCTGTGTGTGTGTGTGCGTGTGTGTGTGTGTGCGTGCGTTGTGTGTGCGTGTGTGTGTGTGTGCGTGCGTGCGTGCGCGCGCGCGCGCGCGGGGTGTGTGTGTGTGTGTGTGTGCGTGTATGTGTGTATGTGTGTGTATGGTGTGTGCGTGCGTGTGTGTGCCTGTGTGTGTGCGCCTGTGTGTGTGTGTGTGTGTGTGTGTGTGTGTGTGGTAGGGACCCATCCCCTGCAGTCTATTACCACCCACACAACTATGCAAAACGAGGGCTGCGTCTCTCCCTGCGTGTCTCTTTGTCTCTCTGTCTGCCTGCAAGTCTGTCTGTCCGTCTTTCTGGTTGTCTGTCTGTCTGTCTCTGTCCTGTCTGTCTCTTTCTCTGTCTCTGTTTCTGTCTCTCTCTCCCTCTCTTTATGTCTCTTTGTCTATCTCTGTCTGTTTCTGTCTCTCTCCCTCTCTCTCTCTCTCTTCTCTCTCTCTCTCTCATACATCAGACATTCCTTTACAGTCAACAAAATATTTTCCTGGCACCCTACATTTAAAAATGAAAGGATGACCCCCCCGCTCCCCCCACCCTCCCCCCTCGCCCCCCCCCCCCTTCCCCTCCTCCCCACCCACCCCCACCTACTAAAAAAAAACAACCTTTAAACGATTTAAAGAGTGTGTTTTTTTTAAATGAATCAAAGATCCATGCATATCACCGTAGTGCTATCTTTATTTTTTTCAAATTTTCTAAATAAAAATTGTTCGCCTTCAGCTTCATCAAGAATCTGGCAGGATATCAACATTATAAATTCTAATCAAACATTTTTTTTTTAATTTCTTTCCTTTCATTTCACCAAAGTGTAAGAGAAAGATAGATGAGAACTGCTTAGGAGGTGAGGACAAACAGATGTATTTTTCTTTTTTCTTTTTTTAAACCTTTTTAAAGAAGGATATCAGGAATGAGGAAGGTGAGGTGAGATGTGAAGTCAAGGATGGGGGTGGGGTGGGGTGGAGTGGAGGGAGGAGGGAAGAAGAAAGATCGATAGTGATGAAATGCCCAGCTACTTAGAGAAGGGGGAGAGGAGGAGGAGGAGAGAGAGGAAGAGAGAGGAGAGGAGAGAGAGAGAGAGGAGAAAAGAGAGGAGAGAGGATTGAGGAGAGGAGGAGAAGAGAGAGGAGAGATAGGAAGAAGATGAAGAAAAGAAGAAGAAGATAGGATAGATAATAGATAGATAGATAGATAGATAGATAGATAGATAGATAGATAGATAGATAGATAGATAGATAGATAGACGAACGCACTGACGGATAGATAGATAGATGTAAGGATGGACGGATGTGCGAATGGATGGATATATGTATGGATGGATAGATTTTTCTTTACAAAAAGTCTACAAAATTAATACTCAGAATGGTAGGTCTTTAGCGCAAAAGAAGGCTTAGAGCTGAAGTCGGGTGGAGTGGTGGTCTAGAAATAACTCACCTTCCAAGACACCGAAAAGTCCCGGTTCGAATTGTGTGGTGTTTCGATCCCCGTTTGTGCCCGAATACTTCTTCCCCATCTACTAGACCGTGAGTGGTTGGTCTTGGTGCTAGTCTTTCAGATAAGTCGATAAACCGAGGTCCCCATGCGGAACACGCATTTAGCGCACGTAAAAGAACCCACAGCAACAAGAGTGTTGTCTCTGGCAAAAATTCTGCAGGAAAAATTCACTCTGGTAGGAAAACAAATACACACTATGCAGACAGAAAAATATGGGTGGCGCTGCTCTTATGGCGACGCGCTCTCTCCCTGGGGAGAGCAGCCCCAATTTCATGCAGTCTGTCGTGACTTAATGTGATAAACAATACAAGTTGTCCTCGACCATCAAACTACACATAACAAACTAAAGCAACAACGTTAAAGATCATGGCCGGCAGCTTGCTACCGACGAGGCAAAAAGACAGCAGTGAACGTGGCATTCGTTGAAAACGTGCGTGTACGTATATTTCAGAACATTGCAGAGAAGAAATACAAAATCAGTTATTGATATAAACGTTTATATATGTTTTGTTATCGTGAAGTTGAATTCATGAAGATTTGTCGGCAAAAGGGAAGAGACTGGGGGGGAGAGGGGGGGGGGGGGCAATTCAAAATGTTAAAATCTGTTCCATATCTTTATTTTTCTTTTCTTTTCTTTTCTTTTCTTTTTTTTGTTTTTGTTTGGTGGGGGGACAATAAAGTTGTCGACAGGTCAACAAGTATAATACCAGGTTTAGCAAAACATCAGTAATCTTTCCACGCCTATCATGAGTATAATTAATGTAGTGACAGGGAGAGAGGGGGGGGGGGGGGGGGGGGGGAGGGGGGGGGAGAGACAGAAAAAACAGACAGACAGACAGACAAACAGATAGACAGACACTTGGTACTTCAGAGAAAGAGAGAGAGAGAAGAGAGAGAGAGAAGAGAGGAGAGTGAGAGAGAGAGAGAGAGAAGAGAGAGAGAGAGAGAGAGGACAGACAGACAGACAGACAGACAGACAGAGAGACAAGAGAGGAGAGCGGGGTTTTTGTTTTTGTTTGTTTTTGTTTTGTTGTTTGTTGTTGGGTTTGGGATTGGTTTGGGCTTTTTTTTTTATTACTATTTGTTTATTGCCAGTGATGTTAGATAGACAGGGGACTTTCGTCATGTTGAAGCATATCTGGTTTTCTTTTTCTCCCTTTACTCCTCTCCCCCACCCCGCACCCTGCCCCACCCCTCATCCTCTCTCTCCTTCTCTCTTAAATTGACAGAAAGAGAGAGGGAGAGAGAAAAACGTCTCTCAGACAGACAGACAGACAGAGATACAGATAGACTGAGACAGAGAGAGAGAGAGAGTGAGACTAAAGACAGACACAGAGAAAGAGAGTATATCTGTCTGCCTGTTATTCTGTCGTTCTTTCTTTCTCTCTGTCTGTCTGCCTGTCTGCTTCTCGGTGGTTACCAGAGATAGATATATATATATATATATATATATTATATATATATTTATATATATTATATTATATATATGATTATATATATATAATATATTGTATGTATGTATGTATGATGTATGTATGAGTGGTGTGTGTGCTTCACTTTTCCTCTTGTTTGTACCCCCGCAGCTCTTCAATTACCGACCCACATACTTTCCATCTCTCTGCCGCCACTTCCAACGGTCGTTACACTGTTTACACATACTTTACCACATCCTTACACGTGTTCACACACACACACACACACACACCACACACACACACACACAACCACACACGCACTCACACACACACACACACACACACACACACAAACACGCACTCACACACGCACACACAACACACTACTCTCACACACACACACCACACACACACACACATATGAATTCTTGGAATAAGTCCAGCAAAATCACTCTCACTTACGCCCCCACCCCACCTCTCTCCCCCCCCCCCCCCCCCCCCAAACCCCACCTCTCTCTCTCACTCTCTCTCTCTCTCTCTCTCTCTCTCTCTCTCTCCTCTCTCCCCTCTCTCTCTCTTCTTCTCTCTCTTCTCTCTCTCTCTCTCTCTCGCTCTCTCCAGCGCCTTCCTCTCACCGACTTTCTCCTTCCCCTCCTCTCTTACCTCCAGACTTGCTCATCAATCTTTTTGCTTCCATACAGAAGATAAATGAAAGCAAAGAAAGGGGGAGGGGGCGAGCAGGGAGGGGAGGGGGGGCTGGAGAGGGGGGGGGGGGGGTACGAGAGGAAGACCATGAATTCTCTACTTCCCATCATCCCCCACCCATCCAAAAAATAACAAAAACCCAACCAAAACCTATTCAATCCTCTTCTTCATCAGTCTTATTCCTCACCCCCACTCTTACTTCTCCACACCCCATCCATCCATCCACCCACCCACCCACCCTCACGAAAATGCTCGACCTAGCAGCTAGGCAGGATAGATACGTGCGTCTTCCATCCCCAAACCCAGTACAGGGCCGAGTGCATTTTTAGACAAGTGAGTGCTATTTTGGGAGCGATAAAAATTCTGGCCTCGACCTCGACTCTCATCCCTTCCTCTTCCACCCCCACCCCCCTCCCTTCCTTACCTCTCTTCCTTCCTTCCTTCCTTCCTCCATCATCCCAACCTTTTTTCCCCCACTTTCTATCAAGGGAAGAAATTATTGTCCTCTCGCTCGTTTGGGGATCGGAGGGGACCAAAATGGCATTTACGTTTCACCCCCGCCCCCTTCGCGCCCACCCCCACCATCCCACCCCCACTTGCTGCCTCCTCGCTACTGCTGCTGCTGCTGCTGCTACCGTTTCTGTCCGCTTTTTTCTGGGAGGTCAACTCGCTGAGAGCGTAAACAGATCGATGGTCTTGACGCAGGCTTCGGAATTCGTGAGACGCAGTGGCTGTGATAGCGGGCATAACAGCTAGAACTGCGATTTTTGCGCGTGTCGTTGATTCCCGGAGCGGCTCGGGAGTTTCCGTGAACGAGTTATCGATCGAAACGTGTGACGCCAGCAAGCGAGAGCTGGACCAGCCACCCCCGCAAAATGTGGGGGAAGAAATAAGTGAATATGGAGTTGTTTACTCTTGGCTGCGACCTCCTAACCTTCCCCCGCCCACGTAAAGTTTCTATTTCTGTAGTGTGAATGTATATATGTGTGTGTGTGTGTGTGTGTGTGTGTGTATGTGTGTGTCCTCTCTCTCTCTCTCTCTCTCTCTCTCTCTCTCTCCTCCTCTCTCTCCTCTCTCATCTCTCTCTCTCCTCTCTCTCTCTCCTCTCTCTCTCTCTCTCTCATACACATAACTCACTATGTCTTGTTTATTGTATTACGGTCCTTATTCAGAAAGGCCGGATCTAAAAACGGATGCCAATGATGTATCTTCTACACTGATTTTAAGAAGCTGAAATATTGACATCACTGTTTATAGATCTTCCGTGTCGTTCTTGCCTTCTTGTCGTTGTCCTCATCAACATAATCCTCATCCTCATTGCCGGCGTCCTCATCACTATAGTCCTCATCACCATAGTCCTCATCTTCATTGTCGTCCTCATCACCATAGTCCTCGGCCTCATCCTCATTGTCGTCCTCCTCATCACCACAATCCTCATCTTTCATTGTCGTCGTCTTCATCACCATAGTCCTCATCTTCATTGTCGTCCTCATCACCATAGTCTTCATCCTCATTGTCGTCGTCCTCATCACCATAGTCCTCATCCTCATTGTCGTCCTCATCACCATAGTCTTCATCCTCATTGTCGGCATCCTCATCTCCATATTCTTCATCTTCACTGTAGTTGTCTTCGTTGTCGTCGTCCTCATAGCATCATCATCATCATTGTTATCATCGTCGTTGTAGTGATCATCAATGCATCATTGTCAGGACTCTCTCTCTCTCTCTCTCTCTCTCTCCTCTCTCTTCTCTCTCTCTCTCTCTCTCTCTCTCTCTCTCTCTCTCTCTCTCGCGTGTTGCGTTATGTGCGTGCATAAATAATGTTTATATGTTTTTCTAGTCAACGGTTTTTTATAACATTGTGTTCCTAATTGGTGTGTGAGTGAGTGTGTGTGTATATGTGTGTTCGTGACATTTTTTATTTGAAGTTATCTTGGAATGTTTTAACCAATATGAAATGTAGCTTTTTTGTGTGTCTTTCAAGATTACGATACGTATCAGTGTGCCTGTCTCCCCGAGGGGATGCCGGGGGCCTATCAGTATAAATAGCATCCCCACATTCTGGAAATTCTGTGCTAGAAATTTCCTCTTTTCTATCACTCTCTTTGTTTCTGCCTTGGTCCTTTTCTTCCTGTCACCTCCTCCTTGTCTATTTTCTGCCTTCTTGGTCCATTCGCCTGCCTTTTTCCAGAAAGAACTTACAAGGTAACTATTCTCTCTTGTGCCGAAGTCGGATGCGCTGGGCCTGACTTGTCAGGCGCTTAACAGCAGCGTGACGCATTTTCGCTCATATGACAGACAACAATAGTTACTGTCATAGCGTTTGACGAAGAAGAAGTGTGCCTGTCAGTATTGTATTTACCCTTCATGGGATGATTAAAGTATTTTTGACTTGAATTGACTTGCCTTGGCTTTGACTTGACTCTCTCTCTCTCTCTCTTCTCTCTCTCTCCTCTCTCTCTCCTCTCTCTCCTCTCTCCTCTCTCGCCTCTTCTCTCTCTCTCTTCTCTCTCTCTCTCTCTCTCTCTCTCTCTCTCTCCTCTCTCTCTCTCTCTTCCTCTCTCAATCAGGTTTTGTAAATTATTTGCTTTCAATAATTATGTATTTTACATTTTGGATGATGTGATTCCCCCCCCCCCCACCCCCTTTTTTCTTTAAACAAAATTGTGTTCTTTGTTGTTTGGTTGAGAGGGGGTGGAGGGGGGGGGTTGTTGGGGTTTTTTGTGCTCTTTTGCCCAGATGGCTGATTGTAAAAATAAAAAAAGGATGTTTGCTCATGCCATTACACTCTTTAAATAAATTTCATTCAATTCAATTCAATTCTCTCTCTCTCTCTCTCTCTCTCTCTCTCTCTCTCTCTCTCTCTCTCTCTCTCTCCTCTCCTCTCTCTCTCTCTCTCTCACTCTCTCTCCTTGATGTAATTGTTGAGTTTATTCATGATAGTCCCTATTCAGGGCAAGGGACGATTTTTTTTTTTAAAACAAAAAAAGTATGCGAATACTTATATGTAACCTTTTTAATACAGACTGTTGACGACAATCAATCAGTCAATCAAGACCTTCTCTCTCTCTCTAACTCACTCTCTCTCTCTCTCACTCACTCATCTCTCTCTCTCTCTCTCTCTCTCTCTCTCTCTCTCTCTCCTCTCTCTCTCTCTCTCTCTCTCTCTCTCTCTCTCCCCCCCCAAAACGAGCCCTTTCACGTACAAAATGTCACCATCGAACACAGCTAACTACCACCACCAACACCACCACCAACACCACCACCAACAACACCAACACCAACACCACCACCACCAACGCCACCAGTGACATAGTCAGACAGTTCAAAACCATACCATATAAGACCTCAGGTAGGCTAGCCTGCCATCGCCCCTCGCCCAGACCCACCCATACCTCCAGTCTGGCATTAGCGCTGACGACATCACCAGGTTTTGAACACGGCTCTCCAGGTGACCGACATTGTTTCTGCTGTTTAAGCCGCGTTCAGCCAACGGATCGGTGGTCTAGAGGTAACCCACCTGCCTAGAATCCGAAAAGTCCGGGTTGAAACTGTGCGGTGGTTCGATCTCCGTTTTGGGGCCCGAAACTACCCCCACCCCCACCCCTCCCATCCTTTTAGACCGTGAGTGGTGGTCTGGGTGCTAGTCTTTCAGATGAGACGATAAACCGAATGTTACACGTGGTTATTTAGCGCGCGTAAAAGAACCCCCACGGCAACAAGAGAGTTGTCGCTGGGAAAATTCTGTAGTTAAAAAGCCACTCTGGTAGGGAAAGAAATACAGTTGCAGACAGGAAAAGAAAAGGATGATAATGGATGGCGCTGCTCTTGTGGCGACGTGCTCGCTCTCTCTCTCTCTCTCTCTCTCTCTCTCTCTCTCTCTCTCCTCTCTCTCTCTCTCTCTCTCTCTCTCTCTCCTCTCTCTCTCTCTCTCTCTCTCTCTCTCTCTCGTGAGAGCAGCCCGAATTTCACGCAGATAAATCTGTCGTGATTTAAAGGGGTATACAACACAATATGACTGTTGTTATGTTGTATTGTGTTGTGTTTGTATTGTGTTGTATTGGGTCACGTTGTGCTTATGTTGTGTTATGATGTGGGGTGTTATATTGCGCCAATCTGTGTTGCGCTATGCTATGTTGTGTTGTATTATGCCACACCATGCTATGTTATGTTTCGGTGTGTTGTATTGTGTTGTGTTGCATTATGTTACTTTACATAATACAACACAACACAAGTAAGGCATAGATTAGTTCAGGCATATGCTAGGTTAGGTAAGGTTAAGTGAAGGCACGGTAGGATAGGGTAGGAAAGGGCAGGGTAAGGCAGGGTAAGGTAGGGTAGTTTTGAAGAGTATGGGTCGAATATGGTAGGATAAGGTAGGGTAAGGTAAGGTAGGGTATGTTAGGTTAGGGTAGGGTAGGATAGGGTAGGGTAGGATATGGAAGGTTAGGGCAAGGTAGGGTAAGATCAGGTAGGTTAGGGAAGGGTAGGGTAAGGTAGGGTAGGGTAGGGTAGGGTAAGGTAAGGTAGGTTAGGTTAGGTTAGGGTAGGGTACGATATGGTAAGGTAGGGTAGGGTAGGTAGGGTATGGTAAGGTAAGGTAAGGTAGGGCAACTAAGGTTAGGTAGATTAGGTTATTTAAAGAATTTGACATATTTTTCTCGGGCAATCTGGGTTAGCTGAACGGGAAAGATGATTAGGATGAATCAGCTCCAAAACTTCGTCTTTTGTTTTGGCTTGTTTTGGGTCCATATTTCTAATGGTTTCAAAACTGTGTCGAATCAACTAATCCTGTGAATTAGCCAGATAAACAACCCAGCCCTATCTAGCTGCAGCAGTAAAGTGAGCTTTAAAAGAAAGATGTGAAGATAAGAAGCATGTATTTAATTCATTTTTAAAGCAATCCTTTCTTCAAAAAAGCATTCTCCGAACAATCTTCTAATGCAACTAGATCAAGCCCCCGCGTCCACCCACCCACTCCCTTACCCCTCTCCCACCCCTTTACCATCAGCAAAAAGGGGTGTGTTTTAATAACAGTAACAACAACAATAACAACAGCAAAGAGACCCCAAACTGAAGACGAATAAAAACTAGCTGTAAACAGATACACAATAATTTAAATGTGTAGTTGTGAGGCCAAGAAAGTTTGATAACTTTCCTTGCCGTTTGTGGCCCTTCAATACCTCTAAGTCAAGCAGCTGCCGAAACATCTGCAGAGTAAACATCTTGGCAAATAGGCTGTACCCTATTAGGACATTCCCACACGCCATGATGCCTCTTTGGCCGCACGCTTCAATTAGAAAAAAGCTACACTTTTCCTTCTGTTTTAAGGCATCCACAGAAATAACCAAACAGACAAGAGAAAGGAAGAGTGTTCAGAAAGCTTCGAGGCATCTCTGTTTCGCTTTTAGATCTCCAGTTCTTGTCAAAGATTGTTGAGAATGGCCAGAGGACATCATTGATGTCGAGCCAGATTGAATTACTTTTAGAAGAAAACAGGGGAAGCAGACGATCGAGGGCTGTATAAACATGGATAGTGTAGTGAGCATACGTCAGTCAGGATTGAGTTACCCAGCAAAACAAGCCAACAAGCCAACAAACAGATATGCAAGTTTTCAAGTAGAGATTTTCACAATTGGCCGGGGGTAACAGTTACCTCTTTTGTTCCCAACAAATAATGGAAACAGATAAAGAAAAATGTGATATCACTCATTCTACTGAGAATTTTGTTTATCTCAAGTATTACTCAGGTACAAATAACATGTAACACACATGATCACTAAGTCATTTCATTGCTGGATCATTGAAGAGATCAAAATCACTATATCACTAGTCTTTCACTAAACATTTATCTTAACTTTTGTATTTACTTTTCATCTCATACTCAGTTTTACAAGTAAGTCTTTAGATTATTTCATTACATTGTTGCTTAAGTGGTCGCTTATCAACATTTTTTTTTAAAAACTTCCCTCACAAAACGTTTGATTACAGATAAACTAATTTCCCTTCTTTGTTCAACCAAATTCAAGCAATGAAACCTAAATATTGAAAATGAAAACCGATCACTGTGTTGAAGACATCAGTCTATTTCAACTGACCTGCAATGTCTATACCACTACTCTTAACAGACTCCACACAGCCCAGCAATGAACCAGTCCAGGGCCAGTCTATTTTGACATCAAATGCCTCAGCTCTCTTATCTTCATCAGCAATGTGACTAGCCTTCCTTCTAAGCATGGGTGTGCACGACCGCTTCGAAAGTATCCCGAATCATCCCAGACCCAGCAGATCCGTGGCTAGGAAGCTCAATGGAACGTGAGAGCTTAACTGTTGTTGTAAGGCACGAGTTCAAGTCTCTCCATTAAGTCCTCCAGTTGAAGAGATTTTTTTTCCGGGGTTAATCTTGCCTCTGATTCATTCCCCTGCTAGCTCTTGAGGTGATAAGCCCCCAATAAACCGTGGTCTTGTATGCGAACTCGTAAAAAACATATTGCGCACACGTGAACAATCATCCATCTTTTGTATAACCGTTGGCTTTTAAGGCCGGTGGCATATGTAACACGAAAATGCCTCTGTGAAATTTGCATGCACTCAAATCCAAAACGAACATCTGCTAGTGTCAGCCTTCAACATACCCAAAAATCATATTTAAAATGTTATGTATGAGTTTATATAACATAAACACCGGTCTTTCGTAGACAAATAGGCATTCAAAGGCGGTTTTACAGGTACCATGACCATACCTGTGTACAATCTGCATGCAGCGAAATCCACAACAAAAACTATGAGTATTAATCTAGTACAGTATGCTCATTGGTAGACTAAGACTATGCTCAAAAGCACAATCCATCAACCCATCCTGTTATTCTTTTACATATTATAAAGGGGGGGGGGGGGGGGGGGACCCACACACATAAATCCATTTGCATATCTTTTTTTTTACTTTGAAGAAAACAGTACAACATCACACAACACACAACTAGACCCTGTCGCTTATTTTTGACGTTAAGCTAACAATTACAACACAACACAAACAATGCAATAGCGTTATGTTGCTGAACCTAACGCAATACTGTACTGTACTGTACTGTGCTGTGCTGTGCTGTGCTGTACCGTACTGTGCTGTGCTGTGTATGACGCACGGGGACGTAGCATTGACGCAGTTGGCCTGTGGTTAACTGGGGATCAGACACTACAGGAGACTGGAAATCTGTCGCTAACATCAGTGTTCATTTAATGAGGCTGCTTATCTGATGGGGCTGAAGCCTTCACACGCACACACACACATACACACACACCCCTACACACACACACACACACACACACACACACACACACACACACACACACAACACACCTACACACACACACACACACATACACGCACTAAGAGTGCACACGTACAAAGACACGCACGCACACATACACACACAAGAGTGCACACATACACATACACACACACACAAGAGTGCACACGTACACATAAAACGCACGCACACATACACACGCACAAAGAGTGCAAAACGTACGCATACACGCGTGCTTACTCACACACACACACACACACACACACACACCTACACACACATACACACACCTACACACACACACACACCTACACACACACACACCTACACACACCTACACACACACACCTACACCTACACACACACAAAGAGTGCGCACAACACACATACACACACAAAGAGTGCACACGTACTCATACACACACGCACACATACACACACTAAGAGTGCACACGTACATAGACACGCACGCACACATAGAGTGCACACGTACACATACACGCACGCACACATACACACACATAGAGTGCACACGTACGCATACACACGCGCGTACTCACACACACACACACACACACAAACACGTTGGTACACGCGCGCACGAGCACACACATACACACATACACGCACACACACAACACACCATACACGCGCACACACACATACACGCACAAAGAGTGCACACGTACACATACACGCGTGCGTACTCTCTCACACACAACACACACACAAACACAAACACGTTGGTACAAACGCCCGCACGCGCACACACACACACACACACACACACACACATACACACACAGAGTGCACACGTACACATAAACGCGCGCGCACTCACACAAACATACACACACGCACACACAAACACACACATACACGCACGCACACACACACACATACACAACACGCGCACACACAAACACACACACAC
>CM054134.1:27391539-27394039 GCA_028751875.1 Rapana venosa | reverse complement strand
GCTTCGAATTCCTCAGGCTCCTGGAGTTAGGTGCGTAGTGGGGGTGTACTTGACGTAGTCATTAACGGCTTTTGTTTTTGGCAACAGGTAGGCGAAGATGTTTTCAACCGTCTGGTGGTCCCGTTGTAGGGTGTGTGGTGTGTAGCGTTCGTGCGTTGTAATAATTATGGTTATTTTTACGGTTAGTTATTCTTTTCTTCTCTTTTTTTTTTTTAGGATAGTGGGATAAGAACTTGTGCGCTTTTTGTTTTGTTTTGGACAAGGTATGTCTGTATGATGTGTGCATATATACATAAAATGGAAATTTGGATTGTGCAAAGAATGAAAGAGTATAATCCAAAATTATCAGTTTCAGCATACAGTGAGGTTGTTTTGTGTTGTTGTTGTTGTTGTTGGGGGGATGGGGGTGGGTGGGGGAGTATTTCCCAAACTGTGCTTCGAAGCACAAGGGAAAATAGGAAGAAATGTATTCGGTGTGTGTGTGTGTGTGTGTGTGTGTGTGTGTGTGTGTGTGTGTGTGTGTGTGTGTGGTGCACTTGCGTTGCGTTGTGGGAGAAGAATTTTGAGGTTATGATGAATCGATACTCGTAAGCCGACTTATTTGAGTATGGTTCGGAAATTGATGATGGGCTGCCGTGTGCTGGCTGTTTTTGTGTACCTGTGGTTTGTGTCCTCTTGGAACATATGTTATACATGATTTGTTTTGGTTTGGCTTTTGTTGCTGTTGTTTGTTTTTGTTAGTTATTCAAAAAGTCTTATCGAAGTGTGTCAGTACCTTGTGTGTGTGTGTGCGTGTGTGTGTGTGTGTGTGTGTGTGTGTGTACACACATGCGAACGCGCGCGAGCATCAAGGTGACGAAGCTTTTGTCGTGGATTTTGTTTGGTATTGTGTATGCATGCACATGTATCACATATACACCATCCACCCCCCCCCCCCCCACACCACCACACACACACACAGTTTTAACACAACCTCCACCCACCCACCCCCTGCACCCACCCCACCCCCATCCTCCCACCCCTTTCCCTTTTCCATCGGAGATATTTAATATTCTTCGGGTTGGATGATTTCCGGGGAAGTGATAGGAAGCAAGGTCTGCCTTTCTGCCTGTAGTGGGAGGAAGCTTGAATCCATCAAGAGGGCTGGTTGGAAGTGGTTGATGACGGGAGTCATTTCCCGTGACTTGCCTCCTGGTCAGCTGGGGGCGATGCTATTTCAGATCATGCCTGGTCAGCAGACTGACGAGTTGACCGACACCTAATTGGTTTTTGGCCCTTGCTTGACACATGGGTGGATAGATAGGTAGGTAGACAGGGGGGGGGGGGGGGGGGGGGGGGGGGATGGACATGCTGAGGGCTGTATGCAGTCATAATTATAGACATAGAGGGACACGTTTGCCCTTTTTTGTTGTTGTTGTTGGTGGTGGTGTGTTTTAAAAGACATCAGCATTGAGTACAGATTGGATGGATGGAGAGAGAGAAGAGAGAGAGAGAGGAGAGAGAGAGAGAGAGAGAGAGAGAGAGAGAAGCATTGAGTACAGCTGGATGAAGAGAGAGAGAGGGGGAGAGAGAGAGAGAGAGAGAGAGAGAGAGAGAGAGAGAGAGAGAGAGAGAGAGAGAGAGCAGCGTTGAGTACAGCTGGATGGAGAGAGAGAGAGATAGAGAGAGAGATGGGGGTTATCAAGGTTGGTAACATATGGTTACACTACTTTCCCCAAGCTGTTAGGAGAGATAAGTGCTTTAGTTTCATTATCTTTTTGTTGTCGATTTTAAAGGCTGTGCGCCGGGTTAGTTAGACGCTTTTGGGTGCGTTTTGCCAGGTAATGTTTTTTAACACTGTTTTAGCGTAGGGGTTTGTAGGGGTTGAATAACTTGTGTAAAGTGTATTGACTCGCATGAGGTAACAGCCTTGACAGCACAGTGACACGCGTGAGTGAACAGTTTGGTTCAGATGTGAAGGAAGATCCGTGGCCCAGTTTGTTTGTTTTTTTCATATTAGCATAGCTATGTTCATGACAACATTAGCATTTGTGTATATGACTGTAATTTTGATATTTAGACTGACACAGTTTTACACAGTTGGACAGGCTTGGGTTTTTAAAAAAAAAAGTATATTGACATATAGACAGACAGAATACACATGGCTTATAACATATGGACGGACACAAGTTTGTACAGTTTAGTAACATATGGATAGACATGACGGGATATAGTTTATACGGATGTATAGACAGGTGGTAGTGTATAAAGCGTATCCACGTGTGGACAGACAGATCTAAGTTTGGTAACATATGGACAGGCATGAGAGCGTGTCCAGTTCTTCAATGTTGTACACCGACACACACACACACAGCTTATACACATAGAAGCAAGCTTTGTGGTTAACATATGGACAAGCATCAGGTTATAGACATTATAGACAGGCACACGTACATGAATGAACGTACGGAGATGTTTATACGTTCACTGACACTGAAACAGACATCATTTCATCAGCATA
>CM054134.1:27381539-27386539 GCA_028751875.1 Rapana venosa | reverse complement strand
AAAGGGTGGATCTTTCCTGTTTCTTGTGTCCTGGGAAAAAAGTTTTTTCCCATATTTTTAAAAGGCGGGCAGCTATTGGTTTTTTGGGTGGTGGGGGTTTTTTCTTTTGAGGGAAAATGTTGTGTTTGGGTCGATGGGAAAACAGTCGGTAGCAAGCGTTTAAGATCATTATTTTCTGTTACATTGTGGAGCCCGTTTAAAAGGGGAAAGTGTTTTTCCCCCTGGAAAACGCGTCAGGTCAAGACAATTTTTAAATAATGGCTACGGGGAAAACTGGGGTTTGTCCCTTTTTTTCTCGACTTAATATGTGTTTTAAAACCCAAATTATTTTGTTTATGACGCTCTGACGAAGGACGATAAAAAGACTGACAAGAGATAAAAGACGACTTTAGTGAATTTTTTGGGAATAAAAAAAAAAATGGATGGTTCGCGCGCGCGCGCGCGCGGTGTGTTGGTGTTGTGTGGTGTGTGAGGTGGTTTGGGAGTGGGGGGACTTTGGAGGGGAAGGATATTTAAATTTGGGGTTTAAATTTTTTAACGTGCACTATTCTTTGAAAAAATTATGAAGAATGGTGGTAACAGTAGTGTTTTGTGTGTGTGGTGTGTGGCGTACGTGTGAGGGGGTGTGTGTGTGTGTGTGTGGGGTGTTTCGGGGGGGTGTTTGGGGTTTTTTGTGTTGTGTGTGTGTGTGTGTGCGTGCGTGTATGCTGTGTGTGTGTTTGGGTTTTTGGGGTGGGGTCAGCGGAAAAAGGGGGTTTTTAAGGGAGCTGAGGAGTGAGATCGGCGGGGGGGAAAGGGGGGAGGGGGGGTGGGGTAGAAGCAAACCCCCCCCGTTTTCGGGGCCCTTTTTTTAAACCCCCATTTTATGTCCGTGGACAGGTTTGAAACAAAACCAAATATTAAGCAGGGGGGGAGGGTTAAGGGTTTGGGGCGCCAAGACGGCAAAGGGCTTTTTGGGGTTTAAAGGGGGGGGTAGACCCACTGTTGGGTTCAGGGTCACCTCTCCACCCATTACGCGGGGCCCGTGAGAGAGAACCCGTCGCCCTTTTTAAGGGCTTTGCTGGGGTTTGGGGGTTTCTTTTGTGTCCATTGGGGGGAGAGGGGGTACAGCGTTGATGCACTGGTTGGGGTTGATTGTCCCGGGTTATATGATCTTTTGCTCACTCGGTGTCCTGGCGCCTGACCCGAGGTCCATATGAAGGGAAGTGTGTTCCCCGCAGGAAACCCGAAGAAGTTGGGGGATGTGAGTGGAGTCTTAGCGAATTTTTTTGGTGGTGTTTTTTGGTGAAAGCGACAGGTTTGGTATGGTGGGAATTTTGGTGAATAAGAGGGGGGTTTTGGGGGGGGTGGGGTGGGTTTTGGGGGGGGGGGGTGAGATTTTTGGTTGGTGTGTGTGTGTTTTTTGGGGCGAGGAGAGACAGAGAGAAAGATGGGGATTAGGGTTTGTTTTTGTTTCAAATTTTTTTGAAAATTTTCAGTATTTAAGTAAAATATTTGAAATTTCATCTTTTCATCAGATCGTGAACTTGTGTGTGTTGTTTGTGGTGGTGGTGCGTGGTGGTGCATGCGGCTTACTTTACCTTTTCCTTTTTTACATGTGTTATCGTATACCGGAATTATCCCACAAACGATGCGCTAGCCGCTGTAAAAGCCTCATCAACACACCAAACCCAAAACAAACAAAAAAGAAACCCCCAAAACCCCCCCCCGCCCCAAAAAATTTTTTTTACTGGGTTTGAAAATTTTTTTTATACCTTGTCCCGTAAATTGTTTTCCAAACCCCAAGATTGAAATTTTTAAAGCTTTCGAGCAAATTGCCGGGTTTTTTTGTTTTTTGTGTTTTTTTTCCCCCAAGCCCCCTGTTTTTTAAAAATTCAGGGTTTAAAGGGGTTTTTAAAATTTTATTTTTAAGGGATAACTTTTTTAGGAAATTTATTTTGGTTTATTATTTTTAAAAGCTTTTCTTTGGTGAATCCCCTCTTCTCTTTTTTTTGTTGTTTTTGTCGTCTTCTTTGCTTTCTTCTCCTCCTTCCTTCCCTTTTTTTTTTCCCCTTTTTTTTTTTCTTTTGGGGGTTTTTGTTTTGTACTTTGATGTTTTTTGAAATTTTTTTTTGTAAGTTTTTATGGTCCCCAGTTTTTTTTCTCCATAAGCATCATGCGCCTTAAACCCCCTTTTTAAAAGCAAATACAACTTTAAAATTTTGAAAAGCGAAAATTGAAAGGGGGCAAAAAAACACACCCACACCACCCCCTTTTAAAAAACCAAAAAAAAAAAGGCTGAACCCAAGATAAAAATGAAAAAAAATTTATTTTTTAATTAATTACCAAGCCCTTTATTCCCATTGTTCCAAACCCTAAAAGGTAATGAATTTTAAGTTTGTTTCTTGTTATTTCGGAAAATGGGTTGTTTCTTGTTGTTTTATTTTCAACCCATAAAAAGAAAAAGGGGATCTTTTGGGTTTTTTGCCCCTTTTTTGTCTTGATTGGGGGGTTTTAAAAATTTTTTTCTTTTTTTTTTTTTAAGGGGGTAAATTTTCCCCTTTTGAGATGTTTTTTTTTCTTTTTAAACAGAACTTGATAGTTGTTTGGCTATACTGGTCTTCTCTCTCGCTCTCTCGCTCTCACTTCTCTGTCTGTCTGTCTGTCTGTCTGTCTGTCTGTCTCTCTCTCTCTCTCTCTCTCTCTCTCTCTCTCTCTCTCTCTCTCTCTCTCTCTCTCTCCTTCCCTCATTCCCTCTCTCTCCCTCGCTCTCTCTCTCTCTTCTTCCCTCTCTCTCCCTCTCTCCCTCTCTCTATCACTCTCTCTCAGCCATTTTGTTGGGTTTCTACGTGTGAGTGTGTTGCTGTTAGGTTTTATTTCCCCCACACTGCCTAAGTCGTACCTATCTCCTCCTCTCTTTTCGGTGGCAGTACTAGCAGACAGTCACACCCACATGTTGCCTAGGCGGGTGAGTTCCAACCATCTGTAAGCGAGCGTAAAATATTATTTAAAAAAAAGACTCCCAGCTGGCTGACTGGCTAGCTGGCTGGCTGCTATAGCTGCTTTAGGGCTAAGGCAGGATCCCCCCTGAGGCGGTACCTAGGTTATTCCCTGCACCTCAGGCAAGGGGTCATCGATTTGACGTTTTCATTTTCCTTTTGTGAGAAAAGCTTAGAGGGGGTGGGGGGTGGGAGGGGGGGGTGGTGGCTGAGGATGTGAGGGGGAGGGGAGGGAGGGGCTGAGGAGGGAGTGGGAAGTGAGAGAGAGATGTGTGAGAGTGAGAGAGAGAGAGAGAGAGAGATGTGTGTGTGTGGTGAGGAGAGGAGAGAGAGAGAGTGTTGTGAGAGGGAGAGAGAGAAATAGAGAGAGCGTTTGTGTGGATGAGAGAGATAGAGTGTGTGTGCGTGCTGTGCGTGCTGTGCGTGTGTGTGTGTGTGTGTGTGTGTGTGTGTGTGTACGTGAGAGAGAGTGGAGTGTGTGTGTTGTGTGTGTGTGTGTAAAGAGTCTTGTGGTCTTTGTGTGTGTCTGAGTGTTTTGCACATGTCTCTGCGTGCTTACTTGCACGTGTCTGTGTGATAGCAAGAGAGAGAGAGTGAGAGAGAGAGAGAGAGGATGACAGAAGAAGACAGACGGGCAGACAAAGGACAGAGAGAAGTTACACAGGTGGTGGTTGTTTTTTTATGATAGCAGAAATGTATAGAGATTATAATTATTACTGATACATTTTCCGAGCAGTAATCACTTCACGTGTACATGCATGTGCACGTTCTGTCATTTACATATGTACCTCTCTCTCTCACACACACACACACACTCACACTCACACACACACACACACACACACACACACACACACACACACACACACACACACACACACACAGGGGAGAGAGAGACAGAGGCAGCAAGACAAAGAGACAGAGAGAGAAATGCACACTTGCACATCTTCAAATTTTCGAAGAAAAATTTGCATCTCTCTTTGTCTCTCCTCTCTCTCTCTCTCCTGTCTCTCCCCCTATCTCTCTCTCTCTCTCCTCTCTCTCTCTCTCTCTCTCTTCTCTCTCTCCTCTCTCCTATCCTCCTTCCCTCTCTGTCTCTCCCCTATCTCTCTCTCTCTCTCTCTCTCTCTCTCTCTCTCTCTCTCTCTCTCTCTCTCTCTCTCTCTCTCTCGTTCTAATCTATCAAGACATCTCTCATATGGACTGCTGCGTGTAGTAGCGTAGTAATTTATGAAGTAGAGATTGTGCTATGTTGTGCTGTGCGTAAAGGGACAGCAGTATAGCACAAAAAAGGGGGTGGGGGGAGAGAGAGGGCGGGATGAGAGTAATAGGGGGGGGGGGAGAGGGAAGGGCATTAAGTCTTTCTGTGACGTCAGAAGGGTGTGAGAGGAAGGAGGAGAGGGGAAGGACACGGTGGGGATTATGGAGAAGGGGGGGGGGGGGGGGGGGGGAGGAAGGGAAAGGATGGAGGGGGATGGGGGGGGGGGGGGGGATTATGGGGGGGGCGGGAAGGAGAAAGGGGGTTGGGGGGGAGGTTACGCCGTCAGCTGGGCGGGTGATCGATCACAGCTGTCAATTTCTACATCATGTACGTACATATAGCCTGTCAGGCTGTCCTGTGCTGTGCTCTGTGTGTGTGTATGTGTGTGTGTGCGTGTGTGTGTGTGTGCGTTGCTGTCGCAGCACTCTGTGTGTGTGTGTGGTGTGTGTGTGTGTGTGTGTGTGTGTGTGTTTTGTCTGTGTCTGTGTTCTGTGTGTGTGTGAGTTGTGTGTTGTGTATCTGTTGTGCTTATGTGTGTGTGTGTTGCTGGTGCAGCAATTTCTCTCTCTCTCTCTCTCTCTCTCTCTGTCTCTCTCTCTTCTCTCTCTCTCTCTCTTCTCTCTCTCTCTCTCTCTCTCTCTCTTCTCTCTCTCTCTGTCTCGCCATATGTCACTGTTTACTTTCTGTCCTCTTCAAACAGCCCTCGTGTCTTCACTTTCCACAGCAACATACTTGAGCAGATATGAAAATTTGTTTTCAAG
>CM054134.1:27374039-27376539 GCA_028751875.1 Rapana venosa | reverse complement strand
TACTATTCTCAGTCATGTATTGGAAACGAAGAGTTAACCACTTAGAGAAAATACCTTTGGTGAATGAAATCTTTCAGTATCATCAGCACTCAAGGTGAGACATGTCACTGAAAGCATCCTTCATGATCATTTTGTAACTGTGAATTTGGTGTTTATTTCTATTTTCCTGGTGATGTAAACATGTTGACTACTGTGTGTGTATAATGATGATGAAGAGAATGTAAAAATATATAAATATAACTTATATATTCGTATTCTTTCTACGGAGGTTATATTCGGGTATTAAAGGTGGCTATATATCTTTTCTACGTTCATTGTTCAACAGATGCTTACTTTTTGTACCGATTTTATTTCATATTTGGCATAGTACAACACTGCTTGTCCTAGTGAAATGAATGTATCTTTATTTCTACAGAATGTAGAATACGTATGTAACTTTTTATCCATGATGACTACTCCTTACCCCAAATCCCAACTCTCAACACCCTTTCTCTTTTTTCTTCTCTTTCAAATCTTGCCTGTGCCCAAAACTTCACATTCAGCACTTGACGTCAAGATGACAGACTGATTTCCAATCGTGACAGCAACACTTCTGTGGAGGAAGTATGCTGAAGGCAGTGCAGCTACCAAACCCTGTTTCTGCTGACAACGCTGGATTCAGACACTTTCTTCTTTGACAGTGGTCATTAGACAATACACCAACCTTGTGAAAGGTCAATGCACCCTGGTCACTTGGCCGTCTGGATTTGCAGGAGAGCTGCACTAGCCAAGTGTGCACCAACTGTCTCAACCGCGGGACCTCAAGGGCACACACCCTGGGTCGTGGCAAAGTCTTTTCCCCGGTCCACCCACCCGAGATTTGAATCTTTACCGTCTATTTCTCCGTCTTCCTGACTGCATTTTCTCTGGCACTGTACCTTGAAGAATAGACTGACAGTTAGTTCACTGGCTCTTGTCAGATGATCCTACCATTTCAATTCTCTCTTTTTGCATGTACATCAGCCATGGAGATAATCAGGATCAATTCTGGATCGGAAGAACTTCTGATCATTCTGGAGAACACTGATCTGGATCACTGCAGACTTGAACCACTGTTGATCTGAAGAGAACTTTTCAAATCTCTACATCAGCTATGTGGTGGTTTGAACAAAAACAGCAGATAAAAAAAATTATGTCCAAGAGTAGTCAATCAGACCATTAGAACAAATTGCTTTAATCCTTGGCCTAAAGGATTTGTGGAGTTTCTGCTGAACATGTTTGTTCTGCAGCAGAACAACAGACTTCAATGATTTTCCTCATGGCCACAGAAATTTGTTTGAAAAGGAGCTAGGAAGCACTACCAGCACTGATAAACAAAACTAATCCGAGCTGGCTGCTTTTTATGAACTTAAAGGAACCTATGCAGGATCAGTTAATTTTTATTGAGCTTTCGAAAACACCGTAGGGTTTACAATAATTGTAAATATCTACTCTATCACTGTTGAAATCTGAGGTACTGCACGATTTCCAGCTTGTACATTCAAACCTGTTAGAGGTTGCGTACTGATGAATTCAACACTTGTAAAAAGTCCGTTTAAGCACTTGACAATTGGTAGCCTAGTGGATTTGATGACAAAGCTGATTTGGGTTTAAGGGTTAGGGTTCACCAGTGTAGGTTACTTTCCTAAGGAGGTGGAATGACAGATAAAGGAACAAACTGTCAAGGTGAAATGACAGATAAAGGAACAAACTGTCAAAAGGTGTACATGAATTCAGCTTTTTTTAAAAACCCTCCTCTGCTCCCTCACCCAGTCCCTTCTTTTTCTCCTACCAAACTGCGACAATGTCTTGTGTAAAAAAGAAAAAAACGTATTTGGCCATATTGTTCCATGGAGTTATTCTGTGCTTGTGAGTCCAGTCAGAATGCATGTAGTTGGTCCTCTTCTTCAGCCCAGAACATTGATCCGGTTTATTATCTTAAACCTGCACATTTTCATCAAGTACCACACGAGAACTGTGGAGTACACATTTTTGCATATGGGAGCTGGAAGGGGGCAAAAACTACGAAAGCTTCGAATAGATGGATAGTGATACACACAGCAAACAGCTATGTCAGACGTTGTCGTACTTGCCAACTGTTAAACTGAGCCTTATCTCTCAGCCAATTAGAAATCTGCAACAACAAAAATACACTCTCGCACAGTTGTTTGCTGCGTGTGTTGCTGTTAAGTACGAATTGATTGTGCAATAACAGGTTTTAAGGCTGGAGAGAAAACAAAATCTGTTGTGAGGTAAACAGGCGAACCTCTGATATATTATGTTTATATACGATGGTGAATCTTTCTAAGTTTTGTAATAAAACGTTTTATTATTTTGAAATAATTCAACCGTGTTTGACTTTTGAATTTTTTTTTTTTTTTTGGTTTTCTTCGTTTGGACTTGTGGTGCGTGGGTGCGTGTGTTTGTGTGTGTGTGTGTTTGTGTGTGCGTGTGTGTGTGGAACATCAAAATCTTCTCTCTC
>CM054134.1:27369039-27371539 GCA_028751875.1 Rapana venosa | reverse complement strand
CTCTCTCTCTCTCTCTCTCTCTCTCTCTCTCTCTTTCTCTGTCTGTCTGTCTGTCTGTCTGCTCTCTCTCTCTCTCTCTCTTCTCTCTCTCTCTCTCTCTCTCTCTCTCTCTCTCTCTCTCTCTCTCTCTGTGATGTGAAATCAGGGTGTTCAGTGCTATGGGGTTTCCGCAGCCCGCTGAAAGCTGGCAGGAACTACGGGATCTTTAACGTGTATAAGCGATATTCTGCACAAGTAAACAAGGCCCCACCAAGTCTGCACATTCGTGTGGCCGCAGAGATTGTGGGAACAAAATTTCCAGACTTTAAGAAACTATGTAGGTGCTGCCAATATTTGTATCTGGTCGGGTTTTGGGGGGGGGGGGGGGGGGTTGCATTTTAGTTGAAAGAAATGTTTATTCAGAAAGGAAAAAACACATTGTATACAAATACACCAGGAGCAGCAACAAGCTACTAGCTTATAGTGTACTCCATCATCAAACAACGGGGGATAGAATAGCCTAGTGGTTAGAACATTGCGCTCGCAATCTGACGACCCGGGTTCGATTCCCGTTCAAGGGGGATAGTTTCCCCTGGAGTTAACATCAGTGCAGTCTCCACTCTCCCCAAAAGTCCTTCGGATGAGACTATAAACCAAGGCCCCGTGTGCGAATGCACACAGAACATCTTGCGCACATGTTAAATCCTGCTCCGCTTTTCGTAAGAGTAGGCCATTGTGTGCCGGTGGGAACAGATGACAAAACTGACAAAACCGCATACACACGGGGACTGGATGTAAAAAAGCACATAAGTGCTTATTCCATTATCCTCGATATAAAAGAATAAATAAAATGAAAAATAAATAAATAAAATAAAAACAACACGAAACTTGTTATTTGGCGGCGGAAAAATATTGTCATAACATATCATTCCTATTAAATCAAGTATAATTAGTAAATTCAAGACATCATTTCTACGCTTGCTGCTTTTACACTCGTGGAAACATTGAAACCTCATATTCGCTTATTGATATTACATATGATTTTTAAGTCCGAAGAAAGGAAGAAAACCAGACTAAGTAAGATAAGAAAGAAGGAAAGAACAAAAGGCAAAGTGGAGAGACATGGAGGAAGTATCAGCTTGTCACAGGTATCACAACTTCTTCAGATAACAACACAGAATACATATGTATTGAAAAAAAAATCATCGATGAATACATCAAGTTTCACTTCCAATAGATCTCACTTTGCAAGGGACTCTTAAAATCTGCCTGAAAGACAACTGAATCTGTGGAGAGCCTAAAATATCAAGATTTTTGTGCCCACATGAACATCCCGCCTTCGTTTCCAAGAGAAGGTGTGCTTAAAGACAATAATGCGGTAGCTGTAGTTCAGTATTTGCTCGAGCGAGGTTAAAAACGAGGAGGTTGTCGCTTTTTGTGGTTTGTATTGGGGGGAGGGGTGGTTAAAGCAGCCACGGAGAGGGGATGGGTGCCACCCTCAATATGCTGGCCCTTAGAGAAGCTGAGGTTTCTGACAGCCTCGCTCCCCTACGACCACGTAGGTTATGAGACACCTTTACCTTCACCTTATTGGGGGGTGGGGGGAGGTTATTGTTATTGAAGTTCTCACACCTATCAAGTTATCGTGCAACTAAATAGAACAGAAAAAGTTATAGTCTACCATAACTACTTTCAGGTTTTCATTTTAACACAGATTAGATATATTTATACACGCAAACACACACACACACACACACACACACACACATACGCACGCGCGCAGATTTTTCAGGACGCTGGGTTTAAACTCTTTGTAAGAGATTCAGAAAGGTTTTGACATAGCAGATAACAAGTCAGTGGTAGTGAGAGACAGGGAGAGACAGAGAGAGACAGAGAGAGAGAGGGGGGGGGGGGGGGTGGAGGAAGACAGACAGACACAGACAGACACAGACAGAGACTGACAGATAAAGGAAACAAACACAGAGACAAAGGACAGTCAGAGAGAGAGAGGCAGACGAAAAGATACGAAACATACAGTCAGAAAGACAGACCAACAGACAGACAGACCAGACAGACTGACAGACAGACAGATCAATCAAACGATGCAGGGCTGGGCGTGGGGGGGGGGGGGGAGGGAGGGGTGATAGGGGTGAGGGTGAAGGGGGGGGGGGGGGTTGAGGACCAAAACCACTCTTAAGCTGTTATGTATTTGTGGACACCTTGAGGTTGGTCTTGACAGAATGAACTGTGTCAACATCACGACAAAGTGCAATGGTATGGGTTTCCACAACACGCACAGGTTTATAAAAACAACAACAACTACAACAACAAATGGAAAAATAATAAGTTCATAGTTCAAAATCTAGGAGGAGAAAAGGAAGCGGACACGGAGAGAGGGAGAGAGACAGAGAGAGAGAGAGAGAAAGAGACAGACAGACAGGCACAGAGAGACAGAGAGGGAGACATAGACAGACAGATAGACGACAACACCGAGAGAGAGATAGAGGACAGACAGAAGACG
>CM054134.1:27360592-27368539 GCA_028751875.1 Rapana venosa | reverse complement strand
CGGTTGCAACGAGAGTGAACACCACAAAACAATGCAGCACAAAATAACCCAATGCATGAAACACAACACGACGTGACACATCTCAATACAGCAATACTTTGTGTGGGTGTCGTCCCGCTCTAAACCGGAAATCCGGCTGACGACACACTTTGTAGCTCCCCACGGCCATTTCTGCGGAAAATAAGGTCAGTAAACAAAGATGAGTTTCCATGGAGAGACTCTCTGTCTTTCTTTGTCCACGGACATCCATGCTGAACTTATCTTGGACTTCTCTTCCTATTTCCTGACAAATTTCCTGTGAATGCGTTGGTTATCTTCTAGAATACCCTATGTATCTGGCCTCAAAACAGACAGGGACGAGTTCTCATCAACTTATATAATGCCTTTTATCTGGAAGACTCACGCCTTCGCAGAGACATTTACAGATGGTTCTGAAACACATGAAGGCTCCGTCAGTACACAGGCCTTTTGCCCTTCGAATGTGGTCGATTCTTTACGAAACTTCTGCCAACTGACGGCAGAACTTGTGCATTTTTTGTTCTGTCTCAGTGGAAATGGCAAATCAATGTGAACAAGAAGAGCCTCGTCTAGCATGAATCATTCTCTGCTGTTCTTCTCCTCTCATGCCCGCCCAGACGTTCACTATCGATGCCCTGCAAGATCCATGAATGCAACATTTCCGGGCAGAAAATGTTCCAACATTGGGCTTGTTCTTTGCTAAGTCTATTTTCGATGTCATCTACCTTGTTTTCTGCAAATACCAGAGAAAGGATGTCTAGGAAAAAGAAGCCGTGTCCCAGTTTGTTCATACACTGAACGAATTTGCTGGTAGAGTTGTCAGCAAAAGCTTCCAGTTTAACCTTGAAGGGAAGAACACCAGCCTGTTTTTAAAATGGGAATAAGGTTGGCTGCCTTTATTTTGCAAAGAAATTCGGTCACATATGCAAACGTCTTTTCCAACAGTTACGTAAGTGGGTTTTGTCATTATTTTGTGCTTGGTGAATTCTTCACACTTGCAGGACTTTAAAAGCCTGAATGCTCAAAAACAAAGGAAGAAGTAACGCCTGTTACTTTCTCAAACCGAATAGGGGAGATCCTCAGAGCCTGTTTTGGTGCAGTGAACTGACGATGGCAAAACCAGTACACCGTGTCAGGCAAGACAGTAGACAGGCACATCTCGCTGCAGAGGTGACATTTCTGTCTTAAATTTTGGTTCAACATTAACGAAAGTCGTTAGCAAATGCAGTACACCTGCAGCCTGAGTTGTTCCTGTGTAGAAAAAGCCACTCTGATAGGGAAACAAGTACGCATGCAGACTGGAAAAGAGAGGACAAAATAATGGGTGGCGCTGCTGTTGTGGCGACGCGCTCTCCTATGTGAGAGCAGCCCGACTTTCACGCAGAGAAATCTACCGTGACTTAAAGTTTATAATACAATACAATACAAATACAATACAATACAATACAATACCTTATCAGAAAACTTAAACTCGTCTAGCACGGAAAAACTTCAACAAGAAAATATCTGGGTCTGTTAAGCTGGGAGGGGGGGGGGGGGGGGGTGTTTTTACCTGACACCCAACCCGCTGATCCGAGGAGACTTTACCTTTTGTGACGTCTGCCGTCATAAAAATGGCGGCCACAATGGCCTGGTCTGAGTCAGGGTGGTTTTGAGGCCTGGCTGTGTGCTTAAACGCTGCATAGCAATTGCACTTTCCAGTTTTATGTCCACCTGGCTAGCCTTCGCCGCACATCTAGTTCAGAAAAATATTCAGACGATGCGAGGTTGTGTCGTGATTAAACAGCTACAACGCAGGTCCAGGCCCACTACTGAAGCTGCCTCTTTGTGTCCTAGTTGGGGAGACCCCTCCATCAACCCCGCTGCCTGCAGCGTTTTTATGTCATCTTCCTTCCTCCATGCTGAGTGTGCACATTTCCATATGAACTGAGTCACTTACGGGACCTAAAAGCATTCTGATCGTTCATGTGCTTTTAGATGCTTTTCTTCTTCTTATCCCACTTCTTCCTCTCCTCTGTCCTCTCTTCTTCCTCCTGCCTGTCCTCCTCCTGTTCCCCCTCCTCCTCCTCCTCCTCCTTCTTCTTCGCATTCTTTGTATTATTATTCTTCGCATTCTTCTTCTTGTTCTTCTTCTTCGCAATTCTTCGCAATTCTACTTCTCAATTCTTCTTCTTCGCATTTTTCTTCTTCTTCTTCTTCTTCTTCTTCTTCTTCTTCTTCTTCTTCACATTCTTCCTGTTTCTCCTCTTCCTCCTACTGGTTTTTTTATATTCTTTTCTTCGGTTTCTTTGCTCTTGACTGTTTCACCCGGTGTTGTTTTTGCGCTTTTGTTCGATGCTGTCTCAGTTTTGGCTTCTTCTATTTGTTTTTGTTTTTCTGTCAGTTCTATCCACGACCCATCCCATTTTCCTTTCTTCTCAACCGAAAGCACTGTCACTGATAAATCCTGTCTCCATTTCTTTCAGTTCAATTGTCCCAACAAGGCGTTGCTGCGTGCAGAGTATTGTCTATGCGCTACACTAGGTCTCTAAGACTTTTATTTGTATCTTAATTTAAAATTGGTACGCAATTTGATATTGTACACAGAAGTCCATGAATCACACAAGGAATAGTATATCAATAAATAATACTGGACGTTAAACATATTTCAATCATCGCCACATATATGTCACCAAATTGATCACTTCATGGTCCGTACGGATTTACAGAAAGGAAAGCATGTGTGCTGTTTCTAATGATTTATCATTGACGACAATACACACTCCAACTATTCATCCTTAATCAGATTTATGTGTGGGCAGCAATTTTTGGTGGAAATCAGTGAGCTGTATCTCCAGTTGATCTGAGCGAGGTTTGTTTTTTTCATTTTGTATTTATAACTTACCTCTGTCAGAATAACCCATGAACATTTGGTTGTTGTTATTTGTTGACTGTATACAAAGTCTTAACATTTTAACAAGTAACACTATCAAATCAAACATTTTATCAGTTTTGAGTTTTCTTCGTCATATCCAAACAAAACCAATTCAACATTTAATGACAACCTATCATATTAAATGACAACCTATCATATCAAATGACAATCTATCACATTAAATGATAATCTATTATATCAAATGATAACCTGTCATATCAAATGATAATCTATCATATCAAAATGATAATCTATCATATCAAATGACAGTCTATCATATCAAATGACAATCTATCAAAAACTGTGACTTTTGTCCTTAGAATGTTTTCGAGTCTCAGAGTGGGTTTTTTCTTTAAAATGTACAGACGTGTTCACATTCCGAGAAATATGTCAGACGTTCGTTGTTTTTTTTATAAAGGCATCCCTGTCTTGCTGAATCCGCGCTATTTCCCCCAACACTAGACCTTGAGTGGTGGTCTGGGTGCTACACACTCATCTCTCTCTCTCTCTCTCTCCTCTTCTCTCTCTCTCCCCCCTCTCCCTCTCTCTCTCTCTCTCTCCCCTCTCTCTCTCTCTCTCTCTATTATCCTATGCTTTCATTTGTCCTTGCTATAGTATGTGTGAAATTTATCCCATGCTTTCATTTGTCATAGATACAGTATGTGTGAAATGTATCCCATGCTTTCATTTGTCCTTGCTATAGTATGTGTGAAATTTATCTCATGCTTTCATTTGTCATAGTTACAGTATGTGTGACATTTATCCCATGCTTTCATTTTTCATTGCTATAGTTTGTGTGAAATGTATCCCATGCTTTCATTTTTCATTACTATAGTATGTGTGAAGTTTATCCTATGCTTCCATTTTTCATTACACTCACACCCCTGCCCACCCTTCCCCCCCCCCCCCCCCCCCCCCACAAACCTCACCTGGTGTATTGTGGCCTAAGGCCGATGTACCATTAAACTAGTGCAGAGTTCAGAGTTCAGAGTTCTCTCTTCTCTCTCTCTCCTCTCTCTCTCTCTCTCTCTCTCTCTCTCTCTCTCTCTCTCTCTCTCTCTCTCTCTCTCTCTCTGGTAGCATCTAGATGTAAGAATTGTGTTGTTGTTTTTCAAATTAATGTGTTCCATCACTATTTTTTAAAAATTTTTATTATTCTATATCTAGGATAATGGAATAAGCACTCATGTGCTTTTTTTACATCCAGTCCCAGTGTGCATGCGGTTTTGTAAATTTTGTGATCTGTTCCCACCGGCACACAATGGCCTACACTTTCGAAAAACGGAACAGGGTTTTACGTGTGCGCAAGATGTTCTACATGCGTTCGCACACGGGGCCTCGGTTTATAGTCTCATCCGAAGGACTTTGTGTGTGTGTGTGTGTGTGTGTGTGTGTGTTGTGTGTGTGTGTGTGTGTGTGTGTGTGTGTGTGTGTGTGTGTGTGTGTGTAGACACTAATCTTATTTCTAACTGTTCAATATATACAATGTCATACAATACAAAGCATTACAATACAACGCAATACAACAGAACACAGCACGACATAATGCAAATCAGTGTAATACAAGTACAGTACAATATAGCAGCAACAAAAAAACCCAATACAACACAATTACAATGGAAATGGCTTTATTACAAAGCAATACAATGCCATTCAATACAGTTCACTACCACGGAATACAACACAATGGAACGTAGTACAATACAACTTAATACAGTGCAAAACACTGTCATTCAACTCCAGCCAATAAAGCACAAAATAAGGCAGCGCAACATAATGCAACACAATTCAATGCAACGCAGTACAACACAATAAGATTCAACGGAAAACAACACAACACAACACAACTACCTCCATTATACTCAAATCACAATGCAACATAATTCAACACAACACAGTACAACACAATGTAGTACAATATAAAACAACACAAAACAGTACAACACAATGCAGTACAATATTAAACAAAACAAAACAGTACAAAACAATGCAGTACAATATTAAACAAAACAACACATCACAAAATGACACCATACAGCACAACACAACTGCTTCTATTACACTAAAAATCAAAACGCAACACAATTCCATACAACACAAGACAACACAGCACAATACAAAACAATACAATACCACACAACACAACACAATATACAACACAACACAATACAATACCATACCACACGACACAACACAACACAACACAACACAGCTGTCTCTATTGTGCCGAAATCCAATCAGACGAACCAGGATTGGTGATTACCGGAAGTGACACAGCTCCCGCCATGTTGTCACGTCATCTCGCGCTGTCCCGGGAGATGATTCATGAGCCAGCCCCAACAAGCTGCCCCCTACGGCTACACACCGGTATTAATTTGGGGGTCATGTAGTATCTTGTATAAAATGCGAGTAAAAAAAAATATTGGTGATTTTCACCGATTTTTTAAAGCATGAAAAAATGCACTGTGCACTTGTTTTTGGGATTGAGAACATAGAGCAATACCAGGTAGTCTCGAGAAAGTTGAAAATAATCCTCAAATGAGGATTGCCTGTATTCCTACAGCGTTGACCCCGCGCATGCATATTGCGGTAAGGAAGCTAGCAGACGACAAAGGACTGAGGGGGTACAGTGTTTGCTGAAAAAAATTTAAAATTGCAAACCTACCAAATTTGTTCAAAATCACATGAGTTTTGATTCAGAGGCTAGTCTTTCACAAAAAGTGGTTTTTATTTCTGTGGATGCCTTAGTACGTGCGGTATGAATATAAGAGTCACATAGAAAAACAGAAGGAAAATAGTCACATAGAAAAACAGAAGGAAAAGAGTGATTTTTTAATACCGGTGTGCGGCCTGCAGGCCATTCATTATGTTTCTCTGTGTGACAATGACAATGACAATGACAAATTCTTTTATTTCGAGGATAATGAATAAGCACCCATGTTCTTTTTTACATCTAGTCCCCGCCCTTAGGGATATATAAATAATATATATATATATATATATATATATATATAAGAGAGAGAGAGAGCGAGAGGAGGAGAGAGAGAGAGAGAGAGAGAGAGAGAGAGAGTGTGCGTGTGCATGTGTGTGTGTGTGTTGGGGTGGAATTGAACCTAAGACTGTTTGAGTTTTTTGTCCACCTGCTTGTGTGTGTGTGGTGTGTGTGTGTGTGTGTGTGTGTGTGTGTGTGTGTGTGGTGTGTGTGTGTGTGTCTGGTGGGCGGTGGGGGTGGTGGGGTAGGGGTGGGGGTGAGGGGTACATGTGTGTGTTTGCTTGCGTGTTGGAGGGGGGGAGGGTAGTGGAGTGTGTGTGTGTGGGGGGGGGGGAGGGGGTGCGTGTGTGTGTGACCAGAGAGAGAGAGAAATGTGTGTGTATATATATACATATATGTGTGTGTGTACGCGCGCGCACGCGTATAAAGAGTTCAACAAGGATGTGCACACACGTGTAAGGAGTTGTGTGTGTGTGTGTGTGTGTGTGTGTGTGTGTGTGTGTGTGTGTGTGTGTGTGTGTGTGGAATAATATAGATAAGGCGTGAAAGGTTACTACTCTGATATAAATACCAGTATGGCAGGAAATAACTGTAGCCTAAATCACAGCTGTTGTTGCTTGTTGTTGTTGTTGTTGATGGTGTTGTAGTTGTTTGTTTTAATTAGAATTGTGTGGTGGTGGTGGTGGTGGTGGTGGTGGTGGTGGTGGTGGTGGTGGTGGTGGTGGTGGTGATGGTGATGATGATGATGATGATGATGATGATGACGGCGACGGCGATAACGACGACGACCATGGTGATGACAATGCTGGTTTTTCTTCTTCTTTATGCTGAATGCTGCTGCTGTTGTTTTCGTTGCTCTTTCAACATTTATGATGTGACCCTCCACCACATATGAAGTCAGTTGCACCAGATGTCTTTATTAAAATAAAATATTACCATATTATTAATCTATATTTTTAAAAGTTATTCAATATCAATAAGGGCTGAAAATTGGACAATTCTGTAAAAAGCTATTACAAGCTAAAATGATAGACAATCAGAAAGTGACATTGACGAAATTGAGAAATTTACGAATCTTGCATCGTGTTAGGTGGTCACAATGAGGGGTTGGATGTTTTCAAACGCATTTCTACCTTTAAAAAAAAAAAAACCAACAAAATTGCACCTCAGTACTTCACTAAAACGTATACATAGACAGCTTTCAGTTTTATATTCAAAATCAGAAAAGTGTGTCATTGCAGAGCGACTTATTTTATGTGGAGGGTCATATATTTACCCTGAGGCATATTGCCAAGGGGACAAAGTGGAACAAACATATGGGGAAGAGGCGGAAGGAAAGCATACAAGGCGGGCTGTGGTACGAGGTGACGTGACACACAAGTAAACATCCTTATTCGATAGCACAGCTGTTGTGGCATCAGCTTTGTTGACATCAACATGGTCTCCTGCAGATTCTGTTCTCGTCCGCCTCGCCAAGCTGCCCACTTTCATCTGGAAGTCTTTTCGGCCATTTTGAACGATGGGGTGAAGAAGGCGAAAGAGTCACTAACCTCTCCCCCATGGAAAAACTGTAATGAAAGTGAGCGCCTGTCCAACTTGTTATAACTAGTATGAGGTTTGTCCAGAGGGGTGAAAAAAACTGAGAAGAAAAGAAACCGCTAGAATGGTTTAAGTGTCATTTCATTCTTCATACTCATTTCGTTTTTAAATTAAAACAAACAACTAAACAAACACTGAAGTAAAGGTAAGAGGTACTGGGAATGACCACAAAAGACTATATAAAAAAAGGAAACTGTATTTTACAAACATTTCCATTTTGCGTGGCTATGTATCTTCTCCTTCTTCTTCGTCTTCTTTTTCTTATTTGCAATTCTTTTTCTTTGCAATTCTTCTTCTCTTCTTCTTCTTCTTCTTCTTCTTCAATCGCTCAGACAGCAAACTATCGTTGTCTGCTATTTGAGCGAAAATGCGTTTCTCTGCCGTTCAGCGCCCAGCACATCCGACTTCGGTGTGAGAGAAAACT
>CM054134.1:27350592-27355592 GCA_028751875.1 Rapana venosa | reverse complement strand
AGGGGGGGGGGGGGGATTGAAGAGCAAGACAGAAAAAACAGCCCAGACAGAAAGACAAAGACATTCAACAAAATCACATAAAGACACACCCCACACACAACACACACCACACAGGGGGGGGAGGAGTCAGAGACAGAGAGAAAAAAAAAGAAAAAACACAATTCCAAGAAAACCCAAACAGAGGAGAGGGGGGAGAGGAAGGGATGGAGGGAGGGAAAAGAGAGAGAGGGGGGGGGGGGGGGGGGGGGGAAGAAAATTTACAAATTCTTTTTATTTTCGAGGATAATGAATAAGCACACAGTGCTTTTTTTACAATCCAGTCCCCGCCCGTTAGGGATACATCTTAAAATAATAACCCAATACTTAAAACAGTCTCACAATAAAAACAAGGGGAAATAACCCTTTTCAAAACACACTTCCCCCCCAACAACCCTCCCCCCCCCCCCCCAAAGCAAGCAATTAAAAGAAAAAACCTAAGAATACCCCCCCACCCCCTACCCCCCACCCCCCAAAAAACCCTAACCAAAACAAACAAACAAACAAACAAAAAGAAGGAAAAACCAAACCAACAAAAGATGATAAAAAAAGAGAAAAACAGACAAACAAACAACAACAAGAAAAAAAGCAACAACAAAGCCAAAAAAAATAAAAACAACCAAACTTAATAAGTCAAAAGAAAAAACATCTACACATTGTCAAATGGTACACATAACTTTTTACACCATAATTATAAGATATTGAAATAGGGCAAATCATTAAAACTTAAGTACAAAAGGCAAGTCCAATAAAGTATTGAAAATAAAAAAAATATGAATCCTTCATCAGAATAACTATGACTATAAGCAGGACGATAAAAGGTGAGAGAGAGAGAGAGAGACAGAACAGAGAGACAGAGAGTGTGTGTGTGTGTATTTCAGAGATAATATCCAATGATAAATCACAAAACAGTATGCGATCCCATCAACACCATTTTAGATTATACTCGTTTCAAATTATATGTCATGATAATGATCATAAAATTGAACACCTTCAAATTGCAGAATAGAAACCCCAATAGTTTGTTACAACACGTAAAAATAAGATATTGAAATGACATTTACTGGAGCTCAAGTACAGTCAACAGCCCAAAATAATATTGAAAATAGAACGTATAAAAAAAGCTCTTGTTAGAAGACACAATAACTATAGAAGAGAGAGAGAGAGAGAGAGAGAGAAGAGAGAGAGAGAAAAGAGAGAGAGAGAGAGAGAGGGGAGAGGTGTGTGTGTGTGTTGTGTGTGTTGTGTGTGTGGTGGGGGTGTGTTGTGTGTGGGGTGTGTGTGTGTGTGTGGGGTGTGTGTGTTTCAGAGATTGACTAAATATATGATTCTCAAAACAGTAAACACATCACCTTAAACACTTATTTGATTACTCAAACAAATTTTTTTCATAAATCAAATAAATTCAATACCCATACTCTCACACAATAAAAACAAGGAGGGAAAGAAAGAAGGAAAAAACAAAGCCCAGCCAAATCTATAAGGTCATAGTGAGAGAAAGAGAGAGAGAGGAGGGGAAGGGGAGAGAGAGAAGTGTGTGTGTGTGTGGTGTGTGTGTGTGTGTGTGTGTGTGGTGTGTGTTGTGTGTGTGGTTGTTGTGTGTGTTTGTGTGTGTGTGTGTGTTTGTGTGTGTGTGTGTGTGTGTGTGGTGTTTTGTGTTGTCTTCGATTTACGTCTGTTCACTCTCAGTGATATTAGACAGAAAAGAAAAAAATATATATATACAAGGGTGTATGAATAATTGAGGTGGTTGTAGAGGCCCAACTGAAAAATGCGAGGGGAAAAATTAGTCAAAATCATGAAAAGAAACCGTGCAAAGGGGAAAGATACAAAAAAAATATTTTTAAAAAACACAACCACAGAAACAAAAACATAAAAAGTGATTAACGTTAATGAAACTATAACAAATGTCCTATAGGACTATGCCAGAGACCTTTGCAAAAATCAAATGCCAAATTCAAATTAAATTTAATATGCTTTTAAGGGAGTTTTCCCCGAAAATTGAGGTAAAAAAAAAAACTTTCGTATTCTTACATTCCAAATAAAAAATGAGTATTTGAAATATTCTCCCCCACATAGACATTTTACTGTTTCTACTGAATTTGGTTACGAATGCATTAATTTATTCTATAAAACAAACTATTCCCCTCTTCTTGCTGTGGAGATATTTGAAACAAGCCTTAGAATGGGTCAAAGCACCTTGCTTTAATCAGTTTTTGATGACAGAATCGTTTAGAAATCTCTCTTTTAAAGGGGATACGTTTCTGTGACCTTTTTTTTCCCTGATGTTTGTTCTAAATAAGTGGTAGCCCCTTGTAATGATAAAGTACGGCAATGTTCTGATTCCCGTTTATTTGCTTTTGCTTCCTTTTTTAGAGCTCTATCAGCCCACTCATTTGGAAAGAATCCACTGTGTGAAGGCCCCAAAACAAAAGTGACCCCCTTGATTTGCCCTTTAAGGTTAAAAGTGATGACATGATTATCTCTAATGCAAATTTTTGAAGTTTTCTTGTACCACAAGGATTTTAAAGCATACCAATAAACCGACTTAGAATCAACACAAATAAAAGGATTTGAAATATACACAATGGCAAATCAAGAACATAATTTAGAGCCATTAAGACTGCTACTAATTCCGCCGCGTAAAAATCGAATGATGTTTACCAACATAGAATGATTTTTTTCAATTTTTAAAGATGGTAATAACAAAAGCTGAACCTGTTTCTTGATTATCCAGACGTGATCCATCTGTATAAATTTGTAAATGATGAAATATACTTATGATGAATGTGGGATCGAACATCAGAAACCATAATGTTCAGATTCTCATTCTTTATTTGCATTAGTTACCTCTATGTCGAAGTATGCTCTATTCATCTCCCACGAATGGGCAAGGTAATGTTGCCTCTCGTTTGTCCATTCTGTGTTGGTTGACATTAGAATTTTCCACTAGATCAGACACATATGTGTATAATGGGCATTAAAGAAGATATATCTTTTGCTCTTTTAGGAAACTGTAGTTTCAGATTTTTACTTCTACTTCCTCAGAAATGAAATTATCAGTTTTTTTCTTTTTCTAAGAACATATTTTGCACATGCCAGTTGACGGTAATCATCCAAAGGCAATGTACCAACTTCATTGTACGTTCCCCAGAGCTGATTCATGATATGGAACTCCAAGTGCAAGCCTGTAAGCTTTTGCAGTCAACACTTTGTAGCTATTTAAGTAAAGATTTTGGAGAGCGCGAAGAAAGATTTCTTGTCACGTAGGATAATTTAATATTCGAAACGAACAAGCATGAAAGCTAAAACAATTTAATTGAATATGACTTGTCCCCAAACTGTTTACAAATTATCTCAGTGGTTTAGTCCCTTTCATTTCTTGCTTGTTAATAAGTAGCTCAATATGTTAATTCCAAGGTTAGCTTTTGAAGTAAGAATAAACCACCTCAGAAACTTTATGTATTTTTTGGTATTCAATTATTTTCAGTACCCAATCTAAAATCTTGGTAGTTTCCCCTCCGGATACTGCCATTATTAAAAAGCACCACATAAGTTTTTTTTTTCTTCTGTGGACAAGTAAATCCATATTTTCAATCCAATCATAATATTAGTCGATGCTATCAGCTGGCTTTGCTATACCAACTAACCCTTTTTATGTAATTTAAACGCTCTTTTTTTTTTGGTGTATTACGATTCATAGTAACATTTTTTTACACACCACCACATCATGCATATATCAGATCCGCCCATATTGTAATGTACTAAGATGATATCCTTAGATAAATACATTTGAGATCATGCAGCAAGATATTAAATTAAGGAATAGGAGACTAGTCAACAGAACCCTTGGGTAGTCACACCCATAATGAAACGATCTAACAACTTTAATATTATTTAAGAGGGCCACTCTCTTTTCTACTTGAATTTTTCTGTCAGCTAAAAAACTTTTGATATAAAAATACAAGTAGCCCAAAACACCCATATCTTAGTTTTACCTAATAATTTAGCAATCATGCCAAACTTAGGTCCATATATCCCCTTTTTCCTAATATCAAAAAATTTGTTGCAAAGAGACAATCTAGTTCTTCTTGCAAAACAGCATTTTTTATTTTAAATATTATTTGAGTAGATTGTTAAAAAAACCAAATTCTATGGCAGATTGTATTTTTTTGAAAACCGCCTTGATTGACAGGGATTATTTTATTTTTATGCAGAAATAACAACATCAGAGACAGACCTTTTTAGAATAATAACCTTTCCCATTAGCTTGCCAGAGTGACAGGTCAACAGCAATTGGACTGTGTGTGTGTGTGTGTTGTTGTGTGTGTTGTGTGTGTGTGTGGTGGTTGTGTTTGTGTGTGTGTTTGTGTGGTGTGTGTGTGTGTGTGTGTGTGTGTTGTGTGTGAGTGTGTCTGTGTTGTGTTTCAGATAAACACTAAATAGGGAAGAGAGAGAGTGAAAGAGAGATTCATATCATTAGTGGGGAAAAAAGGTTTAATCTGTATGTGGTATCAACAAAATGAACTCAATAAAGAAGCTCATATCAACACCAACACACACAAAAAATAACGACAGTAAGCGTAGATCAGCATGCAAAAAATAACATCAAATAAGACCAATGAGTTTACAATCTTTTCATGAGGCATTGGTAACCTCACAATAGCACAGAGAAAGAGACCCTCATTTGACACCAAGTGCAACGTTCTTTTGCCTCTCTGTCTCCGTGACTCTGTCTCTCTGCCTCTCTCACTGTCTCTGTCTCTGTGTCTGTGTCTTTCTGTCTCTGTCTCTGTCTCTGTGTCTGTGCCTTTCTGTTTCTCTGTCTGTGTCTCTGTCTCTCTGTCTGTGTCTTTCTGTCTCTCTGTCTCTGTCTTTCTGTCTGTGTCTTTCTGTCTCCCCTGTCTGTGTCTTTCTGTCTCTCTGTCTGTGTCTTTCTGTCTCTGTCTGTGTCTTTCTGTCTC
>CM054134.1:27343092-27345592 GCA_028751875.1 Rapana venosa | reverse complement strand
ATACTTCAAGTAAAAGTGCAGGGGAAGAGAAGGCGAGGCCGAAGAAAAAATAGGCAGACAGCATCACTGAATGGACCGGGAAGAGCTTCTCCACAACCCAGGCACTTGCCTACAACTGCCGCAAATGGAGCCAACTGGTGCTACGTTCTCGCTGCAGTGCCCCTACGACCCCGGAGGAGTTTACTGGAGCAAATGAGATGAGACGACACGAAATATGTCTAAAGTTCAAACTTTTCTCTATGTTATAGTATCTATCGTTAGTTAAAATGCCGAGTTTTTGTTATACTAGTTATCATTGACTGGTTGTAGGTTTTGAAACATGTTCTCTTTTTTTCCTACAGTCTAGTTCTGTACTAAAAAAAGCTAGGCCCTTTTCTCCGTCAGTTCTTCATAGTAGTTTGTTGCATAGGCTTTTATATTGACATGCGCGCGCGCGCACACACACACACACACACACACACACACACACACACACACACACACATGTCCGATATCACTATGTAGCGAAATGACGTTAAACTGAAGAACTAACTTACAATTTTCTTCTTTGGTGTAACTACAGCAGCGGTGTCTAATGTAAAGCCAATTTCCGCTTTTCATTTATCGTGAAGTGATTACTTCACTATTGTCAATATGAAAAGTAACCTTGCCAACATCCAGCTACAATAATCATAGATGAATAGTCCGCTTCCAAACTCTGCAGCTATTGTGTTGTTGTGTTCTTGTATATCATGTCTTAGTATGCATAGCAGGTATGTATGACGGAATATCTCACTGGTCGGAGCACTTGCTTTCCCCACTAGCTAAGGTTAAGCAGCATCCAGCGTGGTTACCACTTGGATGGGTGACCGTTTGCCACACTTGGCTTCAGTACAGTCCCCCAGTTCACCCAGCTGTAAATGGGTACCTGTCTCTTTAGGGTCAGGGAAGGTAAAGCAGCGAGGGAGAGGAGATGGGTGCCGCCCTCAATATGCTGCCCCCTAGAGAAGTGAGGTCTCTGATGCCTCATTCCCCTACGACCACATAGGCTATGTGACACTTTCACCTTACCTTTTCCTATTACAGCATCACATGGTTTCCTGAACAAAGTTTTGCTTAAACTCAGTCGGTCAACAAAGAGTCTGAAGGTCCTTATTTTCGTCGTCGTCGAACGCTCAGACAGCAATTACCGTTGTCTGTTATATGAGCAAAACTGCGCTGCGCTGCCGTTAAGCGCCTGACAAGTTAGGCCCAGCGCTTCCAACTTCAGCGTGGGAGAGAGTTGTCATCTTTTAAGTCTTTCTGGGGGTGGGGGGGGGGGGCAAAGTCTTTCTGGGAGAGGGGGGGGGGGTAGACCGGATAATGGACTAAGAAGGCAGAAAACAGACAAGAAGAAGGTAACAGGAAGGGAAGGAACAAAGGCAGAAACAAAGAGAGGAACTGAAAAGAGGGAATTCCTGGCGCAGAATTTGCAGGTTTGGATGCTATCTATACTGACAAGCCACCGACATCCCCACAGAGAGGGTTGGGGGGTGAGATGAACACAATGTTTGGTTCTATAATGTCACGGAACAGTTCTGCAGTGGATGCTTCATTTCAAGTCTGCTGTAGTCCTGTATAATGTTCTGAAGCTGTTTAGTATCCAACACATGCAACAAACCACATACAACCACATGAATAGATAACATACACACCTTCTTATTCTCGCAGGTACTCATTCGTGCACACATCGATACGTATGAGCTCACAAAATTAATACACGCTTGGCGCACACGCACTCACGCGCTAGCGCGCGCGCATCTGAACGTTCATGCGCGAGCACGCACTACCAGTATAATCATCCCAAGCGCCACAATCTCACTTTGACAATAACAGAATCATTAACCTGTATTTAGACATTGTTTGCTTCCAGTTGTTGCTGCTTCCGCAATTGCTGCTGCTGTTGCTGCTGCTGAAAAGCTGCTGTTACTGACGCTGTTATTGTTTGCGATATTTATGTGCTATTCAGTGGTGTGCTGAAGCTTCGTTTTTTCTTCTTCTTCTTCTTCTTCTTCTTCTTCTTCTTCTTCTTCTTCTTTGCACTCTTCTTTGCCTCTTCTTCTTCTTCTTCTTTGCATTCCTCTTCTATTTCCATTCTTCTTTGCATTCTTCTTCGCGTCTTCTTTACATTCGTCTTCTTCTTCTTCTTTGCATTCCTCTTCTATGCATTCTTCGCATTCTTCTTCTTTGCATTCTTTTTCTTTGCATTCATCTTTTTCTCATTCGCATTCTTCTTCTGCTTTTTCTTCTTCTTCTTCTTCTTCTTCTTCTTCTTCTTCTTCTTCTTCTTCTTCTTCTTCTTCTTCTTTCTTCTTCTTCTTCTTCTTCTTCTTCTTCTTCGTCTTCGTCTTCTTCTTCTTCGCATTCTTCTTCTTCACATTCTTCTTCGTCTTCTTCTTTGCATTCTTCTTCTTCTTCGCATTCTTCGTCTTCTTCTTTGCATTCTTCTTCTTCTTCGCATTCTTCTTAGGTCTTCTTCTTG
>CM054134.1:27325592-27333092 GCA_028751875.1 Rapana venosa | reverse complement strand
TTAGGGTCAGGGAAGGTAAAGCAGCGAGGGAGAGGAGATGGGCGCCGCCCTCAATATGCTGGCCCTAGAGAAGTGAGGTCTCTGACGCCTCGCTCCCCTACGAGACTCCTTTACCTTTTACCTTTACTGTTTTGTATACCTCTTTAAGTCATGGCAGAGTTCTTTGCCTGAAATTCAGGCTACTCTCCCCTGCAAGAGCGCGTCGCCATAACAGCAGTGCCACTTATTATTTCTTTTTCTTTTCCTGTCTGCATGTGTAATCGTTTCCCTATCAGGATATTTTTTTCCACAAAATTTTGCCAAGGATAACTCTCTTGCTGTCGTGGGTTCTTTTACGTGCGTTAAATGCGTGTTACGCACAAGACCTCGGTTTATTGTCTCAACTGAAAGACTAGCACCCAGACCACCACTCTCACGATCTAGTCGACGGGGGAAAAGTTTCGGGCACAAACGGGGGATCGAAAAACCACACACGTCATCAAAATGCCACATCATTTCTTCATGTGCCTCAGCAGTAATATATGAATGATATTTTTGCATCATTCCTCTGTCACAACCACAGACCAACATTTTTTTTTTCAAAAGACACGAAGAGACACGAACCCCGTTTTGGCCAGAAACTTTTCCCCCATCCATTAGACCATGAATTGTGGTCTGGGTGCTAGTCTTTCGGATGAGACGATAAACCGAGGTCCCGTGTGTTATAATTATTTAGCGCACGTAAAAGTACCCACGGCAACAAGAAAGTTGTCTCTGGCAAAATTCTGTAGAAAAAAGCCACTCTGATAGGGAAACAAATACAGTTGCAGAAAGGAAACGGAAAAAATAATGGATGGCGCTGCTCTTGTGGCGACGCGCTCTCCCGGGGAACAGCAGCCCGAATTCACGCAGCGAAATCTGCCGTGACTTAAAATAATAATAAATAATAATAAATGGAATTTTTATAGCGCTATATCTTGCAGAGACAAATCAAAGCGCTTGCACTCAACTCATGCTTACACAGTCATACAACCAGTGACAAGCAATAGTTCCATCAAGTCCAAATGTGTGCACACACACACACACACACACACACACACACACACACACACACACACAGGTCACACACCCTGGCAGGGCAATAGAATCTTGGCTGTTGAAGGCAGGGGAAAACTATGATGTGAGGCAGGAGAGGAAAATCTTAGGTTTGAAATAAATATGTCTTGAGACTGGATTTAAAAGTGTCATAAGAAGGCTTTTGGCGGAGAGAGAGAGGGAGATCATTCCACATCAATGGACCAGAAATAAAGAGCGACGGCCGATGGTGGATTGGTTGAATCTAGGTATTCGTAAGGACAAGGTATCTGCAGCATTAAAGTGGTATAAAGAAAAATATGTTAAAATGAAAAGGGATTTGAGAGTACAAACCTATATTCCAATGTAGACTTGCTCATGTTCTTTCCAGACTACTAAGATTCGGGACGGGATAGCTCAGTGGTCAGAGCACTCGCTTTGCCCCAAGCTAAGATTAAGCAGCATGGAGTGTGGTTACCACTTGGATGGGTGACCGTTTGCGCGCCTTGGCTTCAGTACAATCCCTCACTTCACCCAGCTGTAAATGGCTACCTGCCCTCTTTAGGGTCAGGGAAGGAAAAGCAGCGAGAGAGAGGAGATGGGTCCGCCCTCAAATATGCTGGCCCCTTGAGAAGCTGAGGTCTCTGATGCTTCACCCCCCTACGACTACATAGGTTATGGGACACCTTTTCCTTTTCTTTTTTTTTATTACTAGGATAATTATCGTTCTCTTGGCATCAAAACGAACCCATAGTAGCTCCCGTTGTTGTTGTGGTAGTAGACGAACCTGATAATCCACTGTGGTACCTTGTTCTGATGTAGGTGAAAGGGAGAGTAGGAAGAAAGGGAGAGGAGAGGAGAGGGAGGGGAGAGAGCTGGAGGGGATAGATACCAAGGAGGTAGGTAGGAGGAGGAGAGAGAGAGAGAGAGAGGAGAGGGAGAGAGAGAGAGAGAGAGAGAGAGAGAGAGAGAGAGAGAGATGTTTGGTTCAGAAAACGAGATAGAGGAGAGGGTGGAAATATAGGGGTAGACAATGTGATAGTAAGGGTGGTGGTGGTGGTGAGGGTGAGGGTGGGTAGGTGTGGAGTGTGTGTGCCGAAATAGAAAAACCAGTGATGACAGAGATGAGGAGATGTGGAAATAGAAAATAACAGGGTGGTGGGACTACATGGCAGTGAAGATTAGGCAGGCAAGAAAAGTAGTCCGTTACAACGGGCTTCTGGATAGTGTCTGTATGGGGGAGAGAGAGAGGAGAGTGGGAGGAGAGAGAGAGAGAGGAGCAGGACAGACAGACAGACAGACAGACAGAAGACAGACAGACAGAGACAGAGGCAGAGACAGACAGACAGACAGACAGAGGGAGGGAAAAAGCATAAAGCTAAGAACAGAGGCAGAGGTACACAGAATGAATCTAACAATATTGCTTTATTTTTCAAGGGTTACGAATAAACTTTTTTTTTTTTTCATTTGGCCCGGGAGAGAGGGGGGGGAGAGAGGGGGGATGGAGAGGGTGAGAGGTGAGAGACAGACAGACAGACACACAGACAAACACAGACAGACAGACAGATACAGAAGAAAACAGAGACGAATGTGCGTGTACACAGGTGTCTGTTTGTCTGTCTGGCTCTATCTCTCTCTGTCTGTGTGCGTCTTTGCGTGTGCGTGTGCCCATTCGCCGCGCGCGCGCGCGCGCGTGCGTGCGTGCGGTGCGTGCGTCGTGCGTGCGTGCGTGCGTGCGTGGTGTGTGTGTGTGTGTGTGTGTGTGTGTGTGTGTGTTGTGTGTGTGGTGTGTGTGTGTGTGTGTGTGTGTGTGTGTGTGTGTGGCAACTGTCCAAATAACAACGGGAAGAGCTTCATTGCGTAAACTGCTACTGTCGAGATTGTCAGTGATTTTCTTCTTCTTCTTCTTCTTCTCTTCTTCTTCTTCTTCTTCTTCTCTCTTCTTCTTCGTATTCTTCGTATTCTTCGTATTCGCCGTATTCTTCTTCGTATCCTTCTTCGTATTCTTCGTATTCTTCTTCGTATCCTTCTTCTTCGTATTCTTCGTATTCTTCTTCGTATTCTTCTTTGCATTCTTCTTCTCCATATTCTTGGTATTCTTCTTTGGATTCGTCTTCTTCTTTGGATTCTTCTTGGCATTTTTCTTGACATTCTTCTTCGTATCCTCTTTGCATTCTTCTTCTTCGCATTCTTCTTCTTCTTCTTCTCTTCTTCGCATTCTTCTTTGCATTCTTTTCCTTTGCATTCTTCTTCTTTGCATTCTTTTTCTTCTTCGCATTCTTCTTCTTCGCATTCTTCTTCTTCTTTGCATTCTTCTTCTTCGCATTCTTCTTCTTCGCATTCTTCTCCTTCTTAGCATTCTTTTTCTTTGCATTTTTCTTCTTCATCATCATCTTCTTTTTCTTCTTCCATTCTTCTTTTTCTTCTTCGCATTCTTCTTCTTAGCATTCTTTTTATTCGCATTCTTCTTCTTCTTCTTCTTCATGTTCTTTTTCTTCTTCGTCTTCATCTTCTTCTTCTTGAAACACCGAATTACAGTTCAGGGCAATGGAGTTTTGCAGCTAGCAAAGAACCGAACCACTTATCAATTTCTTCCTTTCATGTCAGTTGTGAGCCAAAGCCTTGGTATTTCCAAGCGATTTAACTGCTTTCTGATCTACAGTATTGTCAATACATCCTCTCTTTTTTTGGTGGAGGGGGTGGGGTATATCTTCATGTCTCCCTCCCCCCACCGCCTCCATCTTTATCAGAAATCAAAATCTTTTACAGACAGGACCTATAGCCGAGTGGTTAAGACTGTTCGACTTCAATCCTATGCGTCCATGAAGTGGTGGGTTCGAATCTCAGCAGCATCTCTCGAATTAAGGATGGGGATTTTTACGATCTCCCAGGTCAACTTCAAGTGCAGACCTAACCTGCCAGTGCTGTAATTTCCGTCCTGTATGTACACATACAGAAGATCAAATATGCACGTTAAAGATCCCATGATTGATGTCCGTGGGCGATGGGGTACGGAAACACGAACATATCCAGCATACATCCCCGAAGTCGGAAAGCGGCTACCTTCACTGTGGGCAAAAAAACAGTCGCATACACAAAATCTCGCCATTGGTGAACCTCGGAGCTCTAGCCGAGGAAGGAACACAGATGTTTCTATTTCGAGGATGATTAACAAGCACTCGTGTGGTTTTCTACATCCAGTCCTCGTGTGTGTGCGTGTGATTTTCTCAATGTTGTCATCCGTTCCCACTGCCACAAATGGCCTACCTTTACGAAAGGCGGAACAAGATTTAACATGTGTGCAAGATGTTCTGCGTGCGTTTGCAAGCGGGGCCTTAGTTCATACACTCATCCGAAGAACTTTTATGGAGGGTGGAGTCGGTACTGATGTTAACTCCATGGGGAAAATTCCCTTGAGCGGAAGAAGGCAGAGCATTTCAGATACTTTGGGGGGGATTTTCTGTGTCTTTATGCCCCCCTCCCCGCCCCCCACTCCTACCTTCCTCCCATCCTCTTCAGCATTTACTTACAAAAAAGCTTTTAGTAAGGCCATTGGATCCTCTGTCGTGTCCCAACCAACGTAGTCTTTTCCTCTTAATTAAGTGGTGTATCTTTTAATGGAATCGAAATAATATTTGTTACCTGCAATTCGCACACGGTTGGTGGTTTTTGTGTGTGTGTGTGTTTTGTTTTGTTTTTAAACAAATGTTTAATCAGAAAAGAAGTTGGATTTTTTTTGGGGTGGGTATAATTAAAATGGAAAATCAGCAGGAATCAACAACATCCCAGCAGAGCTGATCTAACACGGGGGAGAAGCAGTGACAGACATCCTTACAAGTATCTGCAACAAGATCTGGCAGACCGGAGAGTGGCCTACACCATGGACCCAATCACTCATCATAACTCTCCCCAAGAAAGGAAATCTCCAGCAGTGCCAAAACTACAGGACAATCAGCCTCATAAGCCATGCCAGTAAAGTCATGCTGAAAGTGATCCTGAACAGGCTGAAACCACAGGCAGAAGAGATCATCGCCGAAGAGCAGGCCAGTTTCTGCCCAAATAGAAGCACCACAGAACAGATATTCAACCTGAGGGTTCTGTGTGAGAAATACAGCCAGCATCAACAAGACATCTTCCACGTCTTCATTGATTTTAAGACGGCCTTCGATAGAGTTATGGCATGACGCTCTGTGGGCCACCCATGAACAAATTCAAACATGGGCCAGAAGCTGATCCACACCATCAAGGAACTCTACTCAAAGGCCACCAGTGCAGTACTCGTACAGGGCACGGTAGGGGAATGGTTCCGTACCTCAGTTGGGGTCCGACAGGGATGTCTGCTGTCGCCGACACTATTTAACATTTTCCTCGAACGCATCATGACTGACGCCTTGGAAGACCACACAGCACAGTCAGCATTGGAGGGCGAACAATCCACCAACCTCAGTTTGCCGATGACATTGACGGTCTGGCAGGAAATGAAGAAGAACTGGCCAACCTAGTGAAGAAACTGGACGAAAATATACCATCCGATACGGCATGGAAATCAGTGCCGAGAAAACCAAGCTCATGACAAACAGTGCCCAGCCAATCACCACCAAGATCACTGTCAGCGGAAAAGAACTGGAGACAGTTGACCATTTCAAGTACCTTGGAGCCATCATAAGTGAGGAGGGATCGAAGACCGAAATTCTAGCAAGAGCGGCACAAACAGCAGCAGCAATGGCAAGACTGAAGACCATATGGAAAGACAGAAACATCCCTCTCGGAACCAAGGTAAAGTTACTAAACGCGCTAGTCACCTCAATCATGCTTTACGCATGTGAGGCATGGACACTAAACGCAGACCTACAAAGGAGGGTCCAAGCAGTAGAAATGAGATGCCTCAGAAGGCTCCTTGGCATCTCATACAAGGACCATGTCACCAACAATGAAGTCCGCAGAATGATCACTCAACAGGTGCGGGGTTATGAAGACCTACTGACCACGGCGAAAAAGAAGAAACTCAGATGGTATAGGCACGTAACACGCTCAGAAGGACTTGCAAAGACCATCCTGCAAGGAACAGTCCAGGGGAAGAGAAGACGGGGCAGACAGAGGAGAAAGTGGGCCGACGACATCCATGATTGGACAGGGGAGGACTTCAGTGTCACCCAGGCACTTGCCCACGACCGCACTAAGTGGAGCCAGCTGGTCCACCGTTCGTCCACCATGCAGCGCCCCCACGACCCTGGCGGGTTACGGGACCAGTGAAGTGAAGTGATAATTAAAATCATTATATAAGAACATCACACGTAAACACACACACACACACACACACACACACACACTACTCCTTGCCCTAACTGCACCGGCTATCGAGTCTCTGCCTGTAAAGGCAATGGGAGTGGGAGAAGGAGAAGAGGGGCAAAGACAGGCTCATTTATATTACTGTTAGCAACGCTCTATATTGTCCAATAGGTAAAACAACACCTAATGTTGGTAATGTTCCGAATGAACTAAAATATTAATATGAAATGGAAAAGCTAAAGCACTGCAAACAAATGTAGTTTTACTAATTTTCAAAAGAAGAAAAAATGGTTCCAGTACATAAATTTAGTAGACACTTGAGTACCATTTCAAAATATTAGAAACATTCCGTGTGTAATCTATAAATCTTGTCTTGACAACGAAAATGATGATTGATTCTTTTTGTACTTTGTTTAGCTAGTAGCCTTGTACGCCTGTAAAATGGAAATGATGTTATGTTGTCTGGAGGAAAAGTTAATTCGTTTTGAACTGTATATGTGTGCCAATCAAAAGGAAAAAAATTCAACTCATTTATAGTTCAAGGTTGGCAATGAACAAGTGTTTTCTTTTTAACTCACACAGTTATCTTTCTTCTGTCGAGCCTTTACTTTAAGAGAGACGGAAACAGACAGAGAGGCATATAGACAGACGCACAGACAGAGAGACAGACAGACAGACGGACGCACAGACAGAGAGACAGACAGACACACAGACAGGCACACAGAGAAAGTGAAAGACGGAGACAGAGGCAGAGAGAGGAAAAAGATGAGAAACAGGGAGAGATAGACAGACAAGCAGAAGCACAGGGAGAGGAAGGAGAGGGTGGGAGGAAGAGACAAAAAGAACAGATAGATAGGTAGATAGACAGACAGACAGACAGATAGATAGATAGATAGATATAGATAGGTAGATAGATAGACAGACAGACAGATAGATAGATAATAGATAGACAGACAGACAGACAGACAGACAGATAGATAGATAGATAGATAGATAGATAGATAGATAGACAGACAGACAGACAGACAGAAGATAGATAGACAGACAGACAGATCAGACAGACAGACAGACAGACAGACAGACAGACAGACAGACAAATAGATAGAAGATAGATAGATAGATAGATATAGATAGGTAGATAGATAGATCAGAAGAAGA
>CM054134.1:27315592-27320592 GCA_028751875.1 Rapana venosa | reverse complement strand
GTTTTGCTTCTGTGATGGTGGTTGGTTGGTTTGGGGTGGGGGTGGGGAGAGGAAAGGGGTTCTCTTCAATATTGCTGAGGAAAGGGGTTCTCTTCAATATTGCTGTCTGTGTAATATATATTATACGGACGTATGCAAGCCAAAATACTTTTTGAATAAGAAGCAATGAGACCCCTTCACCCCCCACCCCCCTTCTCCCCACAAAAAAGCTTTGAAATGTGCAAATCCATATGACATCTCCATAAGAAAGGTGCACAATCGATCTTTTAGTGCAGCAGTTTACGTCACTGTGATGCACTCTGCTCGCCTGACAGACCATTGTCAACAGAATCAGAATGGCCGTTCATTTACATACATACCCCTCAACTTCCCCATATTATAAGCAATATGCGTGTGCACAGGGGATGGGGGGGACGGAGTAGCCTGGTGGTTAGAGTGATCCGCATTGCGCTCGTGATCTGCTGACCCGGGTTCGAATCTTGTTCAAGAGGATTTTTTCCTCAGGAGTTAACATCAGTGCCGACTCCACTCCACCCTGAAAGTCCTTCGGGTGAGACTATAAACCGAGGTCCCCGCGTACGAACGCACGCAGAACATGTTGTGCACATTTTAAAACCCGTTCTGCTTTTCGGGAGAGTAGGCCATTGTGTGCCGGTGGGAACGGATGACAAAATTTACAAAACTGCATACGCACGGGAGCTGGACGTAAAAAAGCACATGGGTGCTTATTCCATTATCCTCGAAATAAAAGAGTAAAATAAATTAAATAAATACATAAATAAGATAAAACGCACGCACACAGACTTTCGCTCACAGACACACACACACACACACACACACACACACACACACACACACACACACACACACATAGATGCACACACACACACATGTATGTACATATACGTATGTGCTCACGCAGTCGTGCACAAAAATGCCGACACACACACGCACGTGCTCGTGGGTGCGCACACACATACACATGCGCATATGAGCGCGCAGACATACATACATACATACATACATACATACATACACACATACATACATACATATATATATACATACATACATAGGGGACGGGATAGCTCTTTGGTCGGAGCACTCGCTTTCCCCCAGCCAAGGTTAAGCAGCATTGAGCGTGGTTACCAGTTGGATGGGTGACCGTTTGAACGCCTTGGCTTCAGTACAGTTCCCCCAGTTCACCCAGCTGTAAATGGGTACCTGCCCTCTTTAGAGTCAGGGAAGGTAAAGCAGCGAGGGAGAAGAAATGGTCGCCGCCCTCAATATGTTGGCCCCTGGAGAAGTGAGGTCTCTGACGCCTCGCTCCCCTACTACCACATAGGTTATGGGACACCTTTACCTGTACATACATACATACACGGGCGTGGGCGCGCGAGCGCGCGCTTACACACACACACACACACACACACACACACACACACACACACACACACACACTGTTCCCATGATTATGTAAGAGAGAAAGACACGGACAGACAGACAGAGAGACTGATAGATAGATAGATAGATAGATAGATAGATAGATAGATAGATAGATAGATAGATAGATAGATAGATAGATAGATAGATAGATAGATAGATAGATAGATAGATAGATAGATAGATAGATAAACAGACAGACAGACAGACAGAGAGAGCACATTGAACTAAACAGCTGTTGCTAATGTCGTCACGATCCAGTCAAGCTTAGGACAGGGTTAACAGAAAATGAAAATAAAGACTAGAAAGAAAAAAAAACCAAACAAACCAAAACAAGCCCACAGTGACGACAATGAACATTTCATTGCAAGATTGTCGCCCAGGTGTTGTCGTTGTTGCTGTTGTTGTTCTTGTTCTTGTTATTGTTGTTGTTGTTGTTGTTCTTGTTGGGAAAATAAAGACTAGAAGAAAAATAACAACTCCGCAGTGACGACAATGAACGTTTCATTGCAAGATTCTTGCCCAGGCGTTGTTGTTGTTGTTGTTGCTGCTGCTGCTGCTGCTGCTGCTGCTGCTGCTGCTGCTGCTGCTGCTGCTGCTGCTGCTGCTGCTGCTGCTGCTGCTGCTGATGATGATGATGATGATGATGATGATGATGATGATGATGATCCTGATGCTGGGGCTTTGGAGAACAGCCCAAATTTACCGCGTAGAAATCTTCCATAGCTAATTGTAGTATTCGATACAATACAATTCAATTCAGTACGATACAATACAACAAAACTACCATAGAATACATTTCAAAACAACTCCTAGCAAAAAAAATAAAATGCTCTCAAATGGCTTCAACGGAGACTCGAACCAAGGTCTTCATTTACTATCAGCTCCAAAGATGGAATGCAGCTACCTTCATGGTGGGCAAAAACGCTTACATACGCAAAATCTCACCCTCGGTGAACCATGTAACGAAGAAAAAACAAACTTTACCATCCATGAAACAACACAATGACAATGACAAATTATTTTATTTCGAGATAATGAATAAGCACTCATGAGCTTGTTTACATCCAGTCCCTACCCGTAGGGATACATCTTAATAATAACCCAATACTTATACTCTCACACAGTAGAAACAAAGGGAAATAACCCTTTAAAAAAACAACAACAAACAAAAAAATAAATAAAAGAAAACCCTAAAAATACCACAATCACCCCCGCCAACCCCCCCCCCCCCCCCCAAAAAAAAAAAAAAAACAACAACCAAAAAACAACAAACAAAAGAAAAACAAAACTTAAAAAGAAGAAAAACAAAGAAAAACAAACAAACAAACAACAACAACAACAACAAACCCAAGAAAAAAAAACAACCAAACTTATAAAGTCATAAAAAAAACATCTACACATTGTAAAATGGTACACATAGTTGTTACACACAAAAGACGAAAGTGGCCTAGATACAAACTATTACTAATAATACTTTATATATTAAAAAAACCAGAAAAGTATCAAACTAGCAGCTGGGTGAACGAACTCATAAGGTACGGTGAGAAGCTAGCTCGATCATGACCCCATGTAGGGGACAGAAAGATAGATAGACCATAGATATCAGCATCAGCAGCATCAGCATCACCATCAGCATCAGCATCAACAGCAGCAGCAGCAGCAGCAATGTGCCTGACGTCAGTGGGATATTGTATGCTTCTCAAGTGTGCCGATATTGATGGCTGGCCCACCTACGTACGTGCAGACGTGTAAAAAAAAATTTTACTGCTGAACTTGCTTTTATGTTTTGAGAATGAGCGAGCTAGATAGATGTGCGTAAAAGATTCTAAAAGATTCAGGTTTCGTGGTGGAGGTGGTGAGGGGGTGGGGGTATCTTTTTTGCTAGGGGGGTGGGGGGAGTCACAATAGGGGAGAGACAGAGACAGACAGGAACAGACAGAAAGAGGGAGGGTGAGAGGTGGGCAGACAGACAGACAGACAGGCAGAGACAGAGAGATAAGGTGGTGAGGTGGTGGGTGAGAGAGGGGGGAGAGAGAGGGGGGAGAGACATACAGACAGACAGACAGACAGAGAGAACGGAGACAGGCAAATGAGTATTCAGACCGACCGACAGACAGGCAGAGACAAAGAATGGCAAACTCTGCATGTATACAGTAAATCGTCAGTTTAAAGTTTCAACTTCTTTTATGGGGAACGATAATGAATTTTAAAAATTAATAAGTATCTCCTTAAAAACATTAAAACATAGTAAGAATTTTTAGACTAGAAAGACTTATACCTATGCTTGAAAAAAAAACTTTAAAAAAATAATAACAACAAATAAAACAGTTCCATTCTTTATCACTATTATGCACACCAAATAAGATCAGTTCTGACTGGTGTTCTGTTTTGGTTTGGTTTTGGTTTTGTTTTCTTGAAACGCTCTTAATCACTTATTTTTGGCTACAGTGACATTGCAACAGGACAACTTATTGCTGTGGTGTCTGTTGTACTGCTACTGCCGATAGTGTGGTAAAGAGATGTGGTTTTGAAGGCTAATGCAATGACGGTGCTTTGACGACAAAGAATGACTTTTTGATTAATGCCAAGCTTAGGCATAAGGTTTTAAAAATTAATTCTTTTGAACACTTGTGACATGTGCTGCACTAGAGCACACTTTTTCTCTCCATTCCATTCAATTCAATTCAGATATTTTCTTATCTCACAAACAGAAATTCGCGTGGGTTACAAGCCATACATAAAAGCAGTAAACAGGAAAACAGTTCTCATAGAAAAATACATCTACACACTATCCGAGCATTAGCATATACGTATCAACAACCGCACTCGCTTCCCCCCCCCCCCTCCCCCAAGCCAATGTTAAGCAGCATCGAGCGTGGTTACCAGTTGGATGGGTGACCGTTTGCGCGCCTTGGTTTTAAGTACAGTTCCCCAGTTCACCCATCTGTAAATGGGTACCTGCCCTCTTTACGGTCAGGGAAGGTAAAGCAGCGAGGGAGAGAAGATGAGCGCCGCCCTCAATATGCTGGTCCCTGGAGAAACTTAGGTCTCTGACGCCTCACTCCCCTACGACCACAATGGATTTAGGACACCTGTATCTTTACATTTTACTGTCATTTGTGCTTTTTATCAACATTATTCTTGCGCTGTTTAATCATGGACACATCCCCGATGACAAAGTTTTAAAATACTGATCTTTCAATCCAATCACGCTGTTTATAGCATGGCCGACCACTCAGGCCATATCCTGACTGTCACCCGCACATGAGTGGGCGAGAGAGAGGGGGGGGGGGGGGGGGGGCGAGAGACAGACATAGTCATTACAGCGACGGAAGACAAAAAAGTGTGCAGACACAGTCGCCTACAGAAAGACAGACAGACAGACAGATTTCAGGCGGACCAACAGACGGATAAACAAGCATACAGACAGACAGACAGATGAGGGTATTCCCTGAATGGAGTGTTAAGGTGGCTTTACTCTCACCTGTTTCAGGTTAGTAATAAAGTATCAATGTCACAATTCACGGTCGATTTAGGCACACCTGTTTTTCCCT
>CM054134.1:27300592-27310592 GCA_028751875.1 Rapana venosa | reverse complement strand
GAAATAACCACCACGGGTAAAGTCTCCTCCTTACCTACAGCACAGCAACATATCTGCACTGTTCATCAACAACAGCTCTTCCAGAACTGAATGTCGAAGCAATGGCGAATTCACTAACAAGAAGGTAATTTTTAGTCCACTTAGGTCTATTCAGTGATTTCAAACCATCCCTGCTTGTGTAACTTACTTTCTACTTTAAGTTTTAAAACTCTTTTAAACTGCAGGGTTATTTGACTAATAACATTTTGCTTTTGCATTCCAGAAAGGATATAGTGGTTTTTGCATAATAGTGTACATATAAAAGAACCTTCGAAACAGTACAGTTGTCCCTGGCTAAATTTTGTAGTTAAAAAACATTCCACTCTCACAGCAAAACAAATTCACATGCAGAAAGGAACATTTCAAAATGAATAGCAAGCACAGGCGCGCTCCTCCTGGGGACCCTAAACGTAAGGCAAAGAAATCTGCTGTGACTGAAAAAGGTATGTAACACAATACACTGTGTTTTCAATATACATTGGTGCACTAAACTCTCATCCTTTTTTGTTTGTTTGTTTCGTCCAGGTTTTCACAGGGAGGGGGGGGGGGGGTTCCCATACTTTTTTGTTAGCAACTTTTATTTTGGTCTCTTTTCCACTAACTTTTATTATTTTGGTGTTGTGTTTAAATATCCTCCTCCAAGTCAAAATGTGGCGCCATAATGGTGGGCAAAAGGTAATAAACTCAAAATCTCACCATTGGTGAACCCTGGAGCTCTAGCCCAGGAATGAAAAAAGTGCAGGAGATTTTTTCCTGAAGTCCCATTTTAATCAGCTAGTTGCCCATGGCAAAGTTTTGTTTGAACAAGTCCCCCTCACAGGGAAACAAATACTCATGGGCACGGGGGGAAAATGGAAGGCAGTGCACTTATATTAATGCCCTCTCCTTAAAAAGAGCAGCCCAAACATCATGCAGAGAAATCTGTAATAAATGTACGTGGTATACAGTATAGTACGATACAATACAAGACAATACAATGCAGTACCGATAAAAGAAAACCCATACAACTCAGCAAGATGAATAACAATACATTACAAAACGAGACAAATCTAGCACAAAGGCAATCAAGTCCTAGTTTCAAAATACACTACAAATCAGTGTATTCTAAATCAGGACTTTATATCGAAATACAATATATCTTCCCAAGAAATCTAGGCTCAGCTATCAAAATCGTCTTTGCACCGGAATTGTTGACAAAAACCTTGGTCCAAATGAGATCTCCTTAGCCTGTAAAGTCTCTGCCTGCTGGCAACTTTATTGATTTTACTGCTTCCTGCTATTTCTAGAACTGATATTTCAGTGCTCCGAATTTAGCATCGATTGCTGGATTGAAGCAGCAGAAAAACTTACTTTCTGTCTCTCGATCTGAATTAAAGATAGAAAAAATCTTAGAGCAAAAGAAATTGTATATAAGACAGCATATTCCATAAAAGAAAGAAAGAAAGAAAGAAAGAAAGAAAGAAAGAAGAAAAGAAAAGAAAAGAAAAGAAAGAAAGAAAAGAAAGAACTAAAGAAAGAAAGAAACATGCAAACAAACAAAAAAAAAACAAGGAGTGAGAAAAAGAAACAAACAAGATGAGAGAAAAAAGTAAACTATAGAATATAAAGAGAAGAAACAAAGAGGGGAAAACAACACAAAGATAAAAGATATCAAGAAAGAACATAGAAAGGAAGGACAAATCATTGTGTGAGTGTGTTTCAACTCAAACAGACAATCTGATGTCATTTAATTATTTTAGCTCATTAATGATATTGCCACAGCAAAATAAACAAAAAAATCTCAAACAAATGAATCTACATGACTATTTGGTGTAGTAAATATTTCTATCAAAAAAAATGAGGAATAAATCAAGTACTCAGTTTAAAGCACAAGAAAGCTCAATATTTTTTAAATCAAGACTTCAAATCATCTTTCCAAGAAACCTAAGCTAAGCAACTGAAATCTTGATGTCATGAATTTTTGTCAAAAAACCGTGGTCCAAATGAGATCTTTGCTGTGAAGTCTCTGCCTGCTGGGGACTTTATTGGTTTTACTGCTTCCTGCTATTTCTAGAACTGATCTTTCAGGGCCCCGAATTTAGCATCCATTGCTGGGTTGGAGCAGCAGAAAAACATAGTTTCTATCCATGAATATGAATTAAAGATAGAAGAAAATGTTAGGAAAGAAGAGATATATTTCTTTTAAGACAACATATTTGGAGAAAGAAAGAAATGAAGGATGGAAGGAAGGAAGGAAGAAAGAAAGAAAGAAAGAAAGAAAGAAAGAAAGAAAGAAAGAAGACAGAAAGAAGAAGAGAGAAAAAAGGAAAATAGAAAAAGAAAGAAAGAATTTGAAAAACAGTGTAAGAAAAAAACGAAACACACAAATATAAAAGATAGTATTAAGAGAGAACATACAAAGGAAGAAAATATGGTTGTTCCACACAGGGGTGTTTATGTGTGTGTGCATGTGTGTGGGTGGGTGTGGGTGTATGTGCGTGGAGGGGGGGGAGGGGTATGTGGGTGTGGGTGTATGTGTGGGTGTGTGGGTGTTTTCAACAATTTTAGCAGATTAGAAAATAGCCATAGCAATAAAGGCAAAACAATTTAAAACAAAGGAACCTACCTCATTATTTGATGTAACAAACATTTTTATTAAATCAACTGGGAAATAAATCAAGTACTCAGTTTAAAGCACAAGAATGTTCAATGTATTCGAAATCATGAATTCAAATTGAAAATACAATATGTCTTTCCGGGACATCTAGGCTCCACTATCAAAATCGTCTTTGCACCGGAATTGTTGACAAAAACCTTGGTCCAAATGAGATCTCCTTAGCCTGTAAAGTCTCTGCCTGCTGGCAACTTTATTGATTTTACTGCTTCCTGCTATTTGGAGAACTGATCTTTCAGTGCCCCAGATTTAGCAGCAATTATTGAACTGGAGCTGCATAAAGACTCAGTTTCTTTCTTGGAATCTAAATATAGAACAAAAATCTTTCCTGGAATCTAAATAATAGAAGGATTTTTTTTGGCAAAGAAGAAATGTATCTCTGTTAGGACAGCAGATTCCAAGAAGGAAAAAAAAAGAAAGAAAAAGAAAGAAATGAAGTAAGCAGGCACGAAAAAAAGAAAGGAAGGAAGGAAGGGAGGAAGGAAAGGAAAATACAAAAACAACACAAATAAACAAAAAAGATAATAGGATGAATTTTTTGGTAAAGATGGAAGAAGAAGAAGAGATAAATGTTCCATATAATGGTTCATTATCAAACTGGGCAATACATGCTTTTGCAAATCTCTCTCTCTCTCTCTCTCTCTCTCTCTCTCTCTTATATATATATATATATATATATATATATATATATATATATATATATATATATATATATATATATACCACACAAAGTGAAAGCATAACAACCAGCATAATAAATGTTCCCCAATATTTCGGCTTTCGCCTTCCTCAGGGGGGATTTTATTATGACGTGATGGAATGACGTCAATCTCAATTTTATATCATTGTGAAATTTTTGGTATGACATTTTAAATTGAACACCATACTAAGACCATGTTAGAGAGAGAGAGAGAGAGAGAGAGAGAGAGAGATATGGGGGGGGGGGGATTTTACCTGGGACAATTATGGTCATATAGTTAATGTTCACACACGCACACACACACACACACACATACATACACACACATACACACACAAACACACATACTTGCGCGCCCACGCATACACGCACGCATGCACACATATACACGCATATGCACATACACACACACACATACACATACACATCCTTTCAGGAGACTATAAGCGAAGTCCCTTGTGGGAGCACACGCAGAACATCCGGCCCACATGCCAAAACCTGTTCCAACTTTCGGAAGAGTAGGCAATAGTGCGCCAGTGCAAATGAGTTAAACGAGTGCCTATTTCATCATCCTCGAAGCAAAGGAATAACTAAGTAGTAATTAAACAATAAACACATGCGCGCGCGCACACACATACACACACACACTCACACACACACACACACACACACACACACACACACACACACACACAAGTCAAGTTAGGTATTTTTGGAGGATTGCTTAAAGCAAGTTGCCAGGGTAGTGGAATGTGGTCAGGATGGCAAGCTCAACTGTCATGTGTGTTGAGGCCTTCAGGGGCGTCAGTCTGCAACTTGTGTCTCCAGAAACGTTCTCGGCGGAGTCTGGCCTCATGGGTCTGCCCGTTCACCTGTTCAATCACCTGGCACTTCACGTTGCTGAGAGAGTGTCCCGCCTGATTGAAGTGTTGGGTCACTCTTGTGCCGGTGTTTCTGGTGATGTCACTGCGGTGAAGGTACAGCCTGGTTTTCAGGGCGTTTTTGGTTTCGCCAACGTACTGGAGTCCACAGAGGTTGCAGCTGAGCAGATAGACGATGTTCTTGCTGCTACAAGAGAAGGCGTCTCTGATGGTGAATCTCTAACCAGTAGTGAAACTGGTGAAGAGACGGCCCTCTAGTAGGTGGTCCCTGCAGGTGGCACATTTTTGGTGCAGCAGAAACATCCACGACTACAAGGTGTTGCGTTTGTAGGAGGCAGGACAGATGGCATGAGCATGTTCCCTAGACTCCTGCATTTTCTCTCCCCCACCACAGGAGCTTCGGGAACTGCCTTCTTCATTTTGGCACTGCAGTGCAGGGTAGGCAGATTGTCCTGTAACCATTTTCGGAAGGGAGGGTTCCGTGGATTATGGGTGATGACTACAGGAACTCTGCTGTTGATGGGGGTTTTTTTGTGTAGGTGAGGGTAGCCTGGCGTGGAGTGGTTTTTGCCCGTGTTTTAGCGGCCATGATGATGGTGTCAGGGTAGCCACGATCCTGGAAGGCATGGCACATCTCCATACTGTGGCGTTCGAAGTCTTGCTCTGTAGAACACAAGCGGCGTACTCGCAAGAACTGTCCCACAGGGATGTTGTTCACACAATGACGGGGCTGACATGATTGGAATGGACGGTAGTTGTGGGCATCTGTTGCTTTAGAGAAGAGCTCGGTGGTGATGTAGCCACCTTCCATTCTGAGGAGAATGTCCAGGTAGGGCATTTCTGTTTTAGAACTGTGGACTGTGAACTTTATTGACGGGTGGAATGAGTTGATGAACTCACTGAAACTGTTCAGTTGTTCCTCCGTTCCCATCCACAACACCAGTATGTCGTCAATAAAGCGTCTCCACAGTTCTCTTCTACTGCTACAGGGCTTTTTTCCAGTAGTGACTTTTCGAGGAAGCCCATGAACAGGTTGGCCACTGTGGGTGCCATAGGTGTGCCCATGGCAGTGCCTGTTTTCTGCCGGTAGATTTGGCCTTCAAAAGTGAAGTAGTTGTTGTGTAAAATGTGCTGTACAATCTCCAGTACCGTACTGACAGGGGGTGCACTATCCTTTGGATGGTAGTTCATGAAGAAGAGGATAGCGTCTGTCATGTCCTGATGAGGAATGGTGCCGCACAGGTTGACAACATCAATTGTTACAAGCATGACACTTTCTTTGAAGGGTCCAAGTCTTGTGTTCCAGTCCAATATTTTGTTTAGGACATCTGTGGAATCCTTCACGTAGCTGGGAAGAGAGACTACATAGGGTTGCAGCCAGGAGTCCACTAGTTTGGACAGCGTTTCGGTAGGGCCATTTACCCCAGACACGATGGGACGTCCAGGAGGGTCTACAAGGGATTTGTGGACTTTGGGAATGTGATAAAACACATGGGGTCTGACGTTGCCCGGGTCAAGTCGATCCCATCTATGTGTGTTTTCATCAATGTATTCCTTTGCTTGAAGTTTGTCCACAATGTTGTTGGTTGCAGTGGTGATTTGCGGTGTGGGGTCTTTCCTCACTTGTTCGTAGTGTTCAGGGTTATTCAGTAGCCGCTGGCCCTCCCTGATGTAGCTGTCAACGTCTTGAACAACAACAGCGCCTCCTTTGATTGCCCTGGAGATCCGTATCTTTCTGTCCTGAACCAGATCTTTCAGTTCGTGGAGAGCTCTTCTTTCTGTGGTGGAGAGGTTATCTCTGATCTTTCTGTTGTTGACAAAGTTGTTAGTGAGGGTTTGGATGGTATTGCAGTATGCATCCAGAGACAAATCTCTTCCACTTAGAGGCGAGTAAACCTTTTTTTTTGTAGAGAACCGAGGAGGGGGGACAGTTTATCTTCTTCATCTCTGAGTGAAAAACATTTCCTTTAGACGCAGTTGTCTGCAGCCTTCTGCCACGTTTCTTGTAGCTTGCAGTTCACTGAAGGAGAGCGGGGTAGGGCAGAACTTGGGGCCCAGAGACAGGACTTGTTCCTGGTCTTCAGACAGTGGGACTGAGGATAAATTGATGACTTCCTTTTTCACCTGCCTGGTTGTTCTCCTCGTGTAATTGTCAGTTGGGTTGTGAGTTTTTTTCCGTTTAAATCTGCGGTTCTTTTTCTTGTTCTCAGCCTGACTTTGTTCAGTGTTGGTGCCAGTGTTGTCTACAAGTTTGCTCAGTTTTTTCTTCTTTCTGGCAGCCAGTTGCCGTGACGTGGTTTGGAAACATTGATGTTGAAGTTTCCTACAGCTTCATATTCTTGATAACTGTACGCTTGGTAGACATCATACAGGAGTTTGTGAATGGTATTATTTTCGGCCTCAGCTAGAGAACCGTAAGTGTGTTTACACACATTGGCTATCTCAAAACTAGCTGACAGCAAGGTTGTCTTTATCTGGTGATGAAGGAAATCGACTTTAGGTAAGGCATCTGTTCCAAACTTGGCTATCATTCCCTTGGGTAGAACACCGTGATCCAGACACGAGGAAATAAATTTACTGTGGGACTGATACCTGCTGACCTTGTCAGTGCATTTCTTCAGTTTCTCAATGACGTTGCTGAGATCGGAGCCATAATGGTGGATCCAGCCTAGGCAGGAGGCAAGGGAAGAGATCAGTTAAGATTGTAGAAAACACCAGTAGGCTCCCAGTGAGGAGAGGAGTTGATATGCTGGGATCGTTGTTGATAACGATGCGTGTTCACTTTCAAATTATTAGGTACCACACAAAGTGAAAGCATAACAACCAGCATAATAAATGTTCCCCAATATTTCGGCTTTCGCCTTCCTCGGGGGGGGGGGGGGGGTTATTATGACGTGATGGAATGACGTCAATCTCAATTTTACATCATTGTGAAATAGTGCGCCAGTGCAAATGAGTTAAACGAGTGCCTATTCCATCATCCTCGAAGCAAAGGAATAACTAAATAATAATTAAACAATAAACACATGCGCGCGCGCACACACATACACACACACACACACACACACACACACACACACACCACACACACACACAAGTCAAGTTAGGTATTTTTGGAGGATTGTTCAAAGCAAGTTGCCAGGGTAGTGGAATGTGGTCAGGATGGCAAGCTCAACTGTCACGTGTGTTGAGGCCTTCAGAAGCGTTATATATATATATATATATATATATATATATATATATATATATATATATTATATATATTATATATATATATATATATATATATATAGTGTGTGTGTGTGTGTTTCAACTCAAATTGACAACCTGCAATTGTCCAATAATTGTAGCTTACTGTCGAAATATTCATTGCAATAGAAACAAAACAATTTAAAATAAACGAATCTACACCATTGTTTGGTACAATTCACAATTCATACAGAAGATATTTTATATCCTGTTTGGTTACATCATGTTACATTATATTCCACTATCATCTTGTGCTTTGTTGCTCTGTATTATGTTAAAAATGCATAAAAAGAAAACTAAATCCTATTTGGCATACGAAATAAAGTTTTGGGTTTAATCAGCTGGAAAATTCAAATACACTGTTTTAAACACAAAACTGATTGCTGTATTCCAGATCAGGGAGACTGATTGCTGTATTCAAGATCAAGGTTTCAAACTAAAATACAATATCTTTTTCTTTAAAGAAATCTATTCTAAACAATCGAAATCGTCTGTTCACTGGCATTGCTAACAAAAACAAAAAACACTGATCCAAATGAGATATCCCTAGCTTGTAAATTTCTGCCTCATGGCAACTTTATTCATTTTGCCTACTGCTTTGTGCTATTTCTTTCAGTGATGTTTCCCAGCTCCAAATTTAGCAGCCATTGCTTGATTGAAAGGGCTAAAAAAATATATTCAAAAAAGAAAAAGAAAACTTCGATTCTTTCTTGAAATCTAAATTAGGAGACAGAAAAAATGCTTGCCATAGGGTAAATGGGCAGTATGCTTCACGAAAAGTGAATAAATGATTACATGCATTAACCAATAAAGAAATTGATTGGTCAGTCATGCAATTGATGAACAAAGGAAAGAGGATAGGAATGAGTGAAGATAGATGGAAAAGGAGAGAGAAGTGAGCACAGCAGGAAGAATAGAATTACATATGAAAGTGAAGGAAGGAAGGAAGGAAGGAAGGAAGGAAGGAAGGAAGGAAGGAGGAAGGAAGGAAGGAGGAAGGAAGAAGCAAGAAAAAAAGAAGAAAGAAAGAAAGAAAGAAAGAGGGAAAGAAAGAAAGGGGGAGAAAGAAAGAAAGAGGGAAAGAATGAAAGAGGGAAAGAAAGAAAGAAGAAAAGAAAGAAAGAAAGAAAGGGAAAGAAAGAAAAAAGGAAAGAACGACAGGGAAGAAAAAAATGAAAGAAAGACAGACATCTAGATTGACAGACAGACAGACAGACAGACGGACAGACAGACAGACACAAAGAAAGACAACCAATGCCAAGCATCACATCAAAGAGCAATGCCAGTGGCCAGAATAGCTCCATCCCATGGGAGGATGAGCTTTCCCAAGGTCCAAAAATGGACCACAGAAACCTTGTCCTCCTCTACAGGTAGGTGGTTATTTGTAGCTGTCATCAACAGTAACAAATGAATAAAGAAAATTGGTTGCAGTCTAAAGGGGTTTGGGAGGTGGGGATGGAGGAGAGGGACTGTCAAGTACACTGGAGGTTTTTTGGCATTGAATACAAAGCATGTTTTGATATAGAGATTTCTTTTTTCTTTGGCTAGAGCTCCATGGTTCACCAATGATGAGATTTTGCCAATGCTACCGTTTATGCCTACCATGAAGGTAACTGCATTCCGACTTCGGGATAGAAATAATGATGGGATCTACAAGGTGATCATGCCGTGTGGCATGGGCGTCACTTAGGTGGGGGGTTTTCTTAGGCTAGGTTTGGTTTTGGCTTTCATTTCGTTTGTTTTTTATGATGGCAAAACACAAATAATTTATAGTGCAAAATCTGTCTGTGTGCGTCTGTATATCTGTCTGTCTGTCTGTTGTCTCTCTCTCTCTCTCTCTCTCTCTCTCTCTCTCTTCTCTCTCTCTCTCTCTCTTCTCTCTCTCTCTCTCTCTCTCTCTCTCCCAACTCCCTGTATTGTGGCTTAAGGCCCAAACTACATATTAAAACTGTTCTGAGTTCAGAGTTCTCTCTCACTCACTCCATTATCCTTGATATAAAAGAATAAATAAAATAAAATAAATAACTCACTCAGTCACAACACACACAACACACACACACCACACACACACCCCGCGCGCGCGCGCGCATGCATGCACACACACACACACACACACACACAGACTCAAACACACACCACGCACATACATATATACACACATACACACACAAGCACAGACACACATACACACCATTTGTCTATATCTGCCCTTACATAAGGAGGGATCGTGTAGTTTAAACCAAGAGTCCAAAACTGAAAGACAAGATCTATTTCCAGAAATCGGGGCCTAAAATCGAAATCGTCTTTTTACTGAGTTCACTGACAAAAAAACCCATGGTCCAAATGAGATCTCCTTAGTGTGTAAAGTTTCTGCCTGCTGGCGACTTTATTGATTTTGCTGCTTCCTGCTATTTCTAGAACTGATATTTCAGGGCCCCGAATTTAGCATCGATTTGGAGAAGAAAGAAAAAAAGACTT
>CM054134.1:27258092-27293092 GCA_028751875.1 Rapana venosa | reverse complement strand
GTTTTGGGTGGATGGATAGATGGATGAGTGGGTGCATGGGTGGATGGGTGATGAGAATATACGAAAAAATATAGAAAAACATTTTTTTAAAAACATTGATTATTGAAAGAGAAACACACAAAAAACGAGATGCGGACAAACAGACAGACAGTCAGTCACAGACAAACCAGTGAATAGACACAGATTGACCGACTTAACACGAGGAATTAAGTTGGAAGAAAACATTTTCCATTTCTTTGTGTTTTTTTCGGGAGGGGCTGAGGGGTTGGGGGGAGGTGAAGAAGAGGTCATGGCGTGCAAAATATCAATATATGCTGCTAAACCACATCTGCCGCTTAGCCGATGATTGCTCCGATGCTTAAGCCAAATCACTGGAGGGAGAGGCGTCGATTTGATGATGGTATGGTCGTGTTCCTGAAGCCCATGTAATGCTTATATGCAATGCAAGATCTTTACCCCGATGATTGATATTGATCTGCTGGGCCCCGTGCACACACACACACACACACACACACACACACATCAAGGTCACAGGGCACTGGCAGGTCTACACAAAACTTCATCTGAAAGATAGATCTAGAAAATAGATATCGGTGAACATGAGTTTTTATCTATTTATGGCTTAATACTAATAAATAATAATGTAAGAAATTTATATAGCGCTGAATCTTGTAAAGCAACAAATCAAAGCGCTTAGTTTGAACGAGTACTGAAAAATGTTGCTCTCTGATAAACATTTAAAGACATCTTCGCCATATAATCTTGTCTGAAATTTATAACGACCCTTTATAGGTGGACACGCCTTTATATCTGCACTTATAATCATATTGAAAGTTATTATAAAGCAAATTATGATCGTTCACTTGATTTTCTTAACATTTCTGATTAGTTCAGTAAACAATCAAGTTTTCGATTATATGTTTCAACCAATCATTTTGTTCAACAACAGGTCAAGAAATGGCGCATGAGAACTATTTCCGGAAACGCAGACGAAACCATTTAAATTGTCTTTTCACTGGAATAGCTGACAAAACAGACTGGTCCAAATGAGCCTGTCAAGTAGCTGTCTGTTGGCAGATTTATTGATCCATTCAAGGGCTTCTCGTTATTTTCTGGAAGAAATATTTCAGAGCACTCAATTTAGCACTGGTTGCTTGATCACAAAATGACAACAAATATAAGTTATCCTCTCCTGATGTGGGTGGCAGAAATGTGAAGGATTTCAGTCAGTAGCGTTCATTGTTCGAACATACTGCCTGACACTTCAGGGGCTGTTCTTTTGGAATATCTATCGTTAACTGTCTGTTGCTGTCTTTAGTGTTTTTATTTTCTTTTTCTTTTTGTGTGTCTTTCTTTCTATAATTATCCTTTTTTTCCCATTCATTTTTATCTTGTTTCTCTAAATCTTTCTTCTTTCTTCATCTTCTTTCTGTTTTAATTGCTATATTTCTTCCCTTTTTTGCTTTATTTCTCTTTTGTTTGTTTCTTTCTTTCTTTCTTAATCTTTCTGTTGTTGTTGTGGGGTGGTTTTTTGTTGTTGTTTGTTGTTGGTTTGTTTTTTTGGGGGGGGGCTTTCTTTATTCACTTCTCTCCATCTTTGTCATTTTCTACTTTGTCTTTCTTTTCTCTAGAGATTTTTTTTCTTTTTATTGTTGTTTCTTATCTTTTTGTAGAAGTTTTGTGTATTTTTTTTTTTAATTTAAGTCAGTTTCAGGGTGTTGGGTAGTTGGTTGAGGGGGTTATATTTGTTTGGGGGGGGGGGGGTGGAAAGGTTGGTTTTTGTTGGGGGGGGGGGGGGGGGGGGGGTGGGGGGGGTTTGCAAAGTGACATTATGACTGACTTACCCAAATCAACTTTGTAGTTCACAACAAAGGCTCCATAAAAAGAACTTTTGTGTTTATTTCTCTTTCTGTAAACAAACAATCAGTGTTTATTCTTGTGCTCAGAAATACCACTTCCCAAAATAGACCGTATCCTTACTCTTTCTGCGAAAGTCAAGTTAGATCTGACGTCATCCACAATACTCACTTTTTTTTAAACAAGGAAAAAAAACTTGTTCATTCTTTCCTCTCCCCTTGAAAGACATTGCATACAATATTAACTCCACACTTTTACTTTGACAGTGGTGGGTGTTTTGTTTGTTTTTTTTACCCTGGAAAGGGATAAAGATGTGGATATCGCCGATGACGTCATATCTCACAGGATGTCAGGAAGGTTGAACATGTGCCTCAAAATAGCAGAAAAGAGAGAATGGGGGGGGGGGGGGGGGAATAATAATGATAATAAATAGAGTATAAAATCAACGGGTTACAAGTACAGACTTTATATCTTAAGTAGATGTTATGGAAACCAAGGTTTTTGAAAGATCTCTCTAACACACACACACACACCGAGTGTGATGTATGTGTCTTTTCTTTAGCCTGCGTTACTAAACCTAAATAAATATTGTCCCAGTATTTTTATTTGAACTTCTCCCGATTTAGATTGAGTTGGTCCCACTCGTGCTTTAATCGAGTGATTGACTGATTTCTTGTTTGCTTTGTTTTGTTTTGTTATTGGAGATATTTGTGAAACCAAACAAATCATGAACGTTTGATTCTTTTTTGGGGGGTCTTTTTCAAAGTTTTCTTTCTGCTGTAATGCAAGTGTTGTTATTTATCTCCTTTTATTTCTTTTTGTTTTGTGAGTTTGGGGTTGTTGTTGTTGTTGTGGGGTTTGTTTGGGGTTTTTTTTGGGGGGGGGTTGTTGTGGGGCAGAGGGGGGGGGGGTGTTTGGTTGGGGTTTCATTTGGGGGAGTGGGTGGGGGTGTATGGTTTGGCTTGGTTCAGACAGAGGAACAATTAAAATTATTTTTGAGGAACTCTCAGTGCAAAGACAAATGTGGGCTGAAACTGATAAGCGCAGACTGAGATAAGTTGGTCATGCAAACAGAAACACACAGACAAATCTGAGGACGACAGTTCTGTGTTGTGTGTGTGTGTGTGTGTGTGTGTGTGTGTTTTGTGTGTGTGTGTGTGTGTGTGTGTGTGTTGTGTGTGTGTGTGTGTGGAAGGAGAGAAAGAGATGGGGAGAGAGAGAGAGAGAGAGGGGGGGGGGAGAAGAATGAGAAATGAGAGAATAAGGAAAAGGGGATACACACACACACATACGTGCGCGCGCGCGTTGTCTTTCGTATCGACAAATATTGATGAGGTATTGCTCAAGTCCCATTGTCTTTTGTCTTTAGCTATTATTCTTTATCCTATTCTACCTTTCTTTTCGCTTCGTTTCATTACATTTCTGTGTATTCTTCGTTACCTTTCTGCTCTTTCGTTATTTTTCCGGTTGTTGGGGTTTTTTGGAGGGGGGGTGTGTCTTGTTTTTGCTATTTTGTTGAGGTTTTTTCGTTTATTGTTGTTGTTTTTAGGAGGCGGAGTTTTTTGTTTCCCTTAATGTTTTTGTTTGGCTGGGTTGTTGTTGTTTTTTTACCTTTCTTTTCTCTATTTTTGCTTTTGATCATTTCTCCCTTTGTCTTTTTTCCGCTCTGTTCTTCTGTTATTCTCTAACTTTTCTTTCGTGTAGATCTTTTTCTTAAAGAATTTTTGTTCAAGTATCTTTCTATTATTTTTTTGTTTTGTACTTTTTCTGTCTTTCATTCTTTAGCTATTTTATTTTACATCTTTGTCCTTGTTACGTATTCTTTGCAGAGTCTCATTTCGACAGACAAGCACAGCACAAACCTTTTGTGTCCACAAGACACGATTGTAGAAGAGAAAGATTGATGGTGGTGTTGCTCTTGTTTTGACCAAATGATCGATGCTTGCATCCAGAGCTCTGGGATTATATCACTGCCCAAAATAGTCAGGAGTCGGGAACACAGATAAAGTTGTCAATAGGCAGAGATTTCATATGTGAAGGAGATCTCATTTGGAATTGTGTGTGTATGCGATTCTATCGAAAAGGTGTGTGTGTGGAAGGGGAAGGGGGGGGGGGGGGGGGGTTATTCCACTGAAAAGGTGTGTGTGCGTGTGTGTGTATGTGTGTTCCTTCTTTATTCTTTTACTTTGAGGGTGATGAATGTACTTGTGTGCAATTTTACATCCAGTCTCTGTGAGTATGCAGTTTTGTAAATTGTGTCATCCGTTCCCACCGGCACACAATGGCCTACTCTTCCGAAAAGTGGAACGGGTTTTATCGTGTGCGCAAGATGTTCTGCGTGCATTCGCACACGGGACCTCGGTTTATAGTCTCATCCGAAGGGCTTTGGAAGAGAGTGGAGTCGGCATTGAAAGATTCGAACCCCGGTCAGCAGATCACGAGCGCAACGCGCATGACTCTAACCACCAGGCTATCCCGTCCCCCTACTCTGTGTGTGTGTGAGCGCATGCGCGCGCGCAAATGTACGTAGGTACCCGCGCGTGTGAATGGGTTTGCTACGTGAGTTTGTGCATGCACGTGTTTTTTTGTAGTTTGTTTATGTGTTGATGTGAGTGACTGTTGCCTCTTTTGTTATTTTGGAGATTTATAGCTGTTCATCTTGTTGTTATTATTGTTTGAGATTAGATTATTACTGTTTATGTCTGGCAGTCAGTATCACGTATGTTCCCGCTTTCGGCTATCTTTTAGGGGAAAAAAACTTCTCTTGTCATTTTTCCTGCTTATATTACCTTCATTACATCAGATTTCTTTCCCCCGCATTCTGAAAATAGGGACTGTATTTCTATTTGGGTTCCCGATTTAGAATACTGATCCATGCGTCGTTTGTCTTTCACCGATTACGTGATTGATTTAACTGTTGATTGATTGAAACTGTGTGTTAAGCTAGAGGAACAATAGGGCGATGGTGTTTTTCTATGTTGTCTTCCTGTGCGGAAGTAAATTTGGGCAATTTGTTGACTTTGTGTTTGTTTATTTTATAAAGCTCAAAAAGCTAAGATTGTCAACTGGAATTAAACTCAAGGGTGTGTGTGGGTGGGGGTGAGGGGGTGTGGGGGGGGTGAGAGGGTGTGTGTGTGTATGTGTGTGTGTGTTAAGAAAAATGCAGCAGGCATTGATTTGTGTATTAGCCTGTTGAAAGACAGACAGAGACAGACACAGAGTTGGAGGCAGTCACAGGGAGGGAGAGTGAGAGAAAGAGACAGTCAAACAGACCAAGGGCAACTCACCCTCATTTCTCTTGTGTACTTTCGTCACCATTCTTCGCTTCTTTGCCTTCTGTCGGCATTTTTTCCGCCCCATCATTTTTCCTTCAATTAGTTTCTTTTTTCGTTCTTTTTTTTATTTTTTGGTATTTATTTTCATTATTTGTGCATTTCCTCTGGTTGCTTTTCTGTGCTCTGTTTTTGATTATTTTTCCGACTTTATTTTGTTAGCTCTTTTAGTCTTTTTTTTTCTTTGAATATGTCCTTTTCTTACTTTCTCTCTATCTTACTATATTCCTTTTTTCCCCTTCAAATTAAATCTGCTTAGAAATGGATTCATTTTTCAGGACCATGCTTTCGTTCTAAAGTGACATTTTGATGGACAAATACTTAATAAAATGTTCCCATTCACACACAAGAAAACAGGTTTTTGTTTCTGTCTTTTTTGGTCGTTGTTGTTGTCTTCCTTTCTTTCTATCCTTCTTGTTTTTTTGTGGGTTTTTTTGGCTGTTCTCTTCCCTTAATCAATCAACCAGCGCTGAATGTGTTTGCTCTGAGATACTGCTCCAGAGACAGTCGGAAGCAGAGCAGGGAAAGAAAACGAGGAAACCTGTGAACAGGTGGGACACTTTACACACTAAGGAGAACTCGTTTGAACTATTCTGTTTGTCAACAAAGCCACTAAAAAGACGCTTTTGATTGTTTGGCCCGTGTTCCTGGAAATAGATGCAGGAGTTCTCTCCTGGGGTCCCGATTTAGAATAAGGTCTTAATTTAGAATGAAGTGATCCATTTTCTGACTTTATTCCATTACAGGCGTTGATTTCCTTGTAGCTCAATTTAGAGAGACTTGTCAAGCCAAACAAATATGCGGACGGTCTTGTTTTCTCAGGGGTGTGCTTTCTTCCTGCTCGAGTTTTCGAGATTTGTCGATTATTCCGTTTTCTGTCGAGGGTACATATTAGATTGTCAACTGGAGTCTGAGTCAAGTGTGTGTGTGTGTGTGTGTGTGTGTGTGTCTGTCTGTCTGTCTGTCAGTCTGTGTCTATTTATCAGTCTGTCTGTCAGTCTACTAAAAGAAACGAAGAGATACAAGTGAGGCTGATCCCGTGATGATTAGCTGCTGCTGCCCTTGGTCATGATGATGGATGATGATGATGATGATGATGTAACAGACGTATTGTAAATATAGCATGTTATCGCATTTCTTATATAATACAGATTTGTACTGACTGCAGCTGAAGAATGATCATCTTTCTGCTCTAAGCTGTCTGAGCATAAAGTACACGCTATAATTACTCTGAAACCTCTTCAGCGTCCTTTTACCTGTGCTATAAAACAAACAGTTCTATTCTAAACACCACTAAAATAATATGTGCCATTCATTTGTAACATGGTGTTTCTCAGAATCGAAAATGTATTTGAAGGAATTAAACCACCATTAGATAGATAGATAGATAGATAGATAGATAGATAGATAGATAGATAGATAGATAGATATTCTTTGCTACGTGACATATTAGTACATTTCTTTGGTCGAAAATGATCGGGATGAAGCTGTTTAAATTGTAGTAATACTTTTTTCTTGTTTCTACCTCCCACGTGAGCCAGATTATTCAGCCTTTTTTCTTCTTCTTTTTTAGAAAGAACGCTTTGTTCATAGCTGTGTGCGTGTTGATGTGTGTGTGATGACTTAGGTCCATAGTGTGTGTGTGTGGGGTGTGTGAGTGTGTGTGTGTGTGTGTGTGTGTGTGTGTGTGTGTGTGTGTGTGTGTGCGTGTCTGCTTGAGAGTATGTGAACATAAATATGTGCGCTAGTTAGTTAGTGCACGATTGCATGCTTCTGTGTTCAAAACTGTGACAGTGTCTACTTTCAGCGTGAATTGGGGCTAGTCGCTAACTTCTGTACAAGATGTGTAGTATCATATATGTTCGCTGTAGTGATATTTCGTGGTTTCGCTACTGCTCTAGTTGAAACCTCTCTCTCATGCAGAACATCTTGCGCCCACGTTAAAACCCGTTCCGCTTTCCGGAAGAGTAATAATAATAATAATAATATGGAATTTATATAGCGCTGAATCTTGTAATAAAAACAAGAGTAGGCCATTGTATGCCGGTGGCAACGGATGACAAAATTTACAAAACTGCATACACGCGGGGAATGGATGAAAAAAGCACATGAGTGCTTATTCCATTATCCTCGAAATAAAAGAATAAAAATAAATAAAATCTGTCTCTACTTTCTCTCTCTTCCCCCCCCTCTCTCTCTCTCTCCCTCCCTCTCTCTCTCTCTCTCTCTCTCTCTCTCTCTCTCCCTCCCTCTCTCTTTCTCTCTCTCTCTCTCCCTCTCTCTCTCTCTCTCTCTCCTCTCTCTCTCTCTACCTCCCTCTCTCTCTCTCTCTGAGGCTGAACTAGGTCTTCTATTTGCAACCTCTAGTTCCGGCATTGACCCTGCTTTGATGTCGTAATTCCTGTTTTAAAAATAAACTTTAAACAGAAATTTCAAAGAATGGTGGCACTGTGCTTCGGAGTGTTTCCTATTCCAGCTTGGCACTGATGCCGATATCTAGGTCAGCTTCTTCAGACAAAAGAGGCTCTTTTGTATTTGTGGAAACCTACTTCTTTGTATGTATTCATTAAAAGCAATTTCTAAGGGGCATCTCGCCCTAGTGGTTAGAGCGATGCGCTCGAGAATTGACAGCCTAGATTCGAACCACCACCGAGACACCCGTTCGAGGGGATTTTTCCCGCAGGGTTTACATCAGTACTGAATCTACTACCCCGGAAAGTCCTACCGATAAGACATTAAACCGTCGCCCCGTATGCTAACGCACGCAGAACATTTTTCGCACACGTTAAAGCTTGTCCTACCTTTTGGAAGAGTAGGCCATTCGTATTGGTAAGAACGGATGATCCCCAAAAACTTTAACCCATACACATTGGTGTTGTATTTAAACATCACCACTGAAGACGGAATGCACCTACCTTAATGGTGAGCCAAAATGATCAAACGCAAACATCTCACCACTGGTGAACCTCAGAGCCGAGGAACAAAACCAAAAAAAAACCATTTTGTGCAGTGTTTGTTGAAGGTTTAATCTGTATACATCCCCGAAGTCGGAATGCGGCTACCTTAACGGTAAAGGAGGCGGGGGTCAGAAATCTTATCATTGGTGAGCATTGGAGTTCTAGCCAAGGAATGAAAATATAAATATGTAAACCGCTGCACAGTTTTCCTCTTAGCTGTAACCAGTAGCGATACCACAGCCCTGGTGTGGTGTGGCCTCAGTGGTCGGCAGGGCTGTAAACAGCAGGATTGGACAGGACAGTTAGAATAGCAGCGGTCAAGCCAGGTGCCAGTCTGAGATACTCACCAGTGACGAAACGACACCGTCTCTTGCTGTGGTTCTGTCACTGACCTCTCTCACAGAAAATCTAATTTAAAGTCGCATGAGCGATTACATATTATTGAAGAATAGAATATGTTCATGAATATCTAAAACATTCATCAAATTTCCTTTTTTTTTCAAATAGATTTTATGGTCTTACCTTTCGTAATTTAGCGGGCTTTAAAAGAAAGAAAACATGTGGGTTTTTTAAGAAAAGGGAAGAAGGAAGAAAGTGGAAGGGAAAAAAAGAAGAAAAAGAATGAATGGAAAAAAAAAGAAAGGGAAAAGAAATTCTAAGGAAAGACAGAAACTCGGTGATGAAGTTAATCATGGGGGAAAAAATAACAAGAGGACTTGGCTGGAAAGTATTTCTCTTATAACCATGACCTTGGTTTTATCGGCTGTGATGATGTCATTAGAAGAAAACAAAAAGAACAGAAGAAAATATAGATAACAAAGACGGAACAGACTCTCACGCAAGCACCCTGACGCAACCTTCAATTTCCAGTAGAGCTGCTGACGTCACTTCTGCTCCTGTCTGTTTCTCTGATGCCATGTTGACGTCAGTGACCTTGTCAAGCATCGAGAGTTTTACGACAATCGACTTCCGATACGCACGCGTTTCGCTTTCCTTCAGCTCGGCCCTCTTGCCATTTCCTATAAAGGAGAAAAGCCAGCGATAGGAAAAGGGCAAGAGTAAATAGAATTGGTGAAGACATGGCACAAAAATAAAACTGATAAAGCGTTTGCAACGAGAGAGCAGTTGAAGAAGTAAGTTACTGCTGTTGGTGTTGGTGGTTTTTTGCTGTAGTTGCTTTCTACTGGCTGTTGTTGCTGTTTTTGCTGCTGTTGTTGTGTATCATTGCTGTATACTGGATGTTCTGCATGTCTGTCTACCACAAAGCAGAGGAAGGCACTGCTAGGTCTGCAGGACAAGTCGACAGAACAAACAAACAAACAACAAAAGCTAACATCTCATTCAGACTTTATGCGGTTGTACGGCTTTCTTCTTCGTCGTCGAACATTCGGACAGCAACTGTTATTGCCATGTCATACGAGTGAAAATACAGTATGCTGCCGTGAAGCGCCTGACATGTCAGGCCCAGCATATCCAACTTCGGCGTGGGAGAGAATTGTTATCTTTTAAATCTTTCTGGAAAAAAGGAAGGAGGACAGACCAAGAAGATAGAAAATAGACAAGGAGGTGACTGGAAGAAAAGGAACAGGACTGAAATAAAGAAAGGGATAGAAAAAGAGTGAATTTCTAGCGCAGAATTTCTAGAAATGTTATTTAATCTGACAGGATCCAGGCATCCCCACGGATGAGTAGAGCTTTCTACCCCAAGTCTTGTGTCTATTTTAAGCCTTTGTCAAACATCTGCTTCTCAGATTTCAGAAAACTCTTTACTCCCCCATCCCATTGTAGTTTGGTTTAGTTCTGCGTGCAGTGATACCTGTATCAGAAATTTGATATTTATTTTGACAATTGGTCTGTCAGATCATAGCTCAGAACTTGCTTGCAACATCACTGAAATATGAAAATTTTACCAAAAGACGGACTCCACCAACATCTTTTCCAGCCAACTATTTACTATTTGAAGTAATGAATTATTCGTTTTCGTATTCTCAGTCTTATGAGGTAGTTTTAATTTAGAAATGAGATCGCAAGTTGTGTTTCTTTCTTAAAAACTTTCACCTTGGAACGATTTTGACAGGCACACGGCTTCATTTCGTGCCCTCTACAAGTTAGCTTAGTGACAGAACCGTAACAAGTGACGGTACTGTTTCTCCCGGGGAGGAATTGTCAGACTTGAATGAGTGAGTAAATGAGTGAATGAATGGATTAATTAATTAATTAGTAAGTGAATCAATAAATGAATTTATTAATAAAATGAATGAATAAATGAATGAATCTAGGATTCATAACTCAACTCAGCTCAACTCAACTGCCTCCATCGCCGTTGTCGACAGTTGAAGCTCCATACAATGCCACCATAGTTCACCATCTCTCTATTCTGTCCCTGTTGCGTTCTACGATTCCAGACAGTCGCAGTAAACAAGATACAGTCAATACCTGCCAAACTGGAATGTGGTGTCCCGCAGGGATCAGTTCTCGGTCCTGTTCTTTTCACTCTCTATACTGCTCCACTATCACATATAATAAACCGTCATCATATCAACCATCACTTTTATGCAGATGACTCTCAGATTCAAAGTAGTGTTACACCTGAAAATCTGCCTTCTCTCTTGACAAAGATGGCCTACTGCTTTCAAGATATCCAAAACTGGATGATACAAAACAAGTTACAGTTAAACGCAGATAAACCGAAGCCATGCTTGCAGGGACCAAACACAAACTCTCTTCCATTACAACAATTTCAATAGAACTCGGCAATACATCAGTCCCTCTATCCACTTCCGTGAAGTATCTAGGTGTCGTTATCGACAACACACTCTCTATGAAAAAATTCATCACCCAGACCTGTCAGTCGTGCTACTATCAATTACGGCGTATTAGTGCAATTCGAAAGTACCTGTCCACTGATGCAACAGCCAAACTTGTCACTTCTCTCATTCTCTCACGTCTGGACTATTGCAATTCTCTTTTAGCTGGTCTGCCAGCAACATCTATCCACTCCCTTCAATGTATACAAAACTCCGCAGCTCGACTAGTTCTCAGAAAGAAAAAATCTGAGCACATTACCCCTCTCTTACGATCTCTCCACTGGCTGCCTGTGCCACAGAGAGTAGATTATAAGATCAGTACCCTCTGTTACAAATGTCTCCACAAAACTGCACCCTCCTACCTATGTGAATGTCTTAACCTGTACACTCCTTCACGTTCCCTCCGCTCTACTGCAGATACCTTGTGCCTACGAATACATAGATTCAACCAATCCACTGTTGGCCGCCGCTCATTCTCTATTTCTGGTCCATCCATCTGGAACAACCTTCCTCTCTCTCTTCGCCAGAAACCTAGTTATGACACTTTTAAATCCAGCCTCAAGACATATTTATTTCAAACCTCCTGTTTCATATCTAACCCATATTCTATCACCCTGCTAAAGTATACGGCCTGTGCGAGTGTATGTGTGCTTTTGAAAAACATTTGACTATCGAAATTTTATTTCATAGATTTTGTCTGCATCGCACCATGTTTGTAAATATCTGTTTGTTTAAACTTTTGATTATTTATCATTGATTGCATGACTGTGTAAGATTAGGTTGAATGCATGCGCTTTGATTTGTCTTTGCAAGATATAGCGCTATATAAGTTCCATTTATTATTATTATTATTATTATTATTGTCTCCTGTAGCCCTCCCAGACCACTGATCTCAGTGATGTTAGCAATGTTGGATTGAAAATGCGCATACAAAGCTCTAGAACCAAATTCGTGATCAAAGCGCTGACTCACGTACTGTTATCGAAGCAACATTTGCTTTTCATCGTAACTCCAAATACTTTTCATGATTTACATACAGTCTTGTCTGGCTCTGCCCCTTTGTGCATGGATACATGCAGAAAAGTCAAGTATGCACGTTAAAGATCCCATGACTGCAATCAGCGTTTGGTGGGTCAGAATCCACACAACTGCCAAACGTCACTAGAACATTGGGATACATGTGCAGTTGGTCCAATACTCTGGGCAGATTTTTCTTGTGTAGAGTGTCAGCATGAAATGGTCCACAGCCAATTTTACCTCCTTTTGCAAAACTGAAAGCTGTTACGCTTTCTTATTTGGAATGCACGAAACTCTTCAATGTTTATCAAATGTTGACGAGCATATTTCCACGAAGAAAGAAACACAAAGGGTGAAGTACACAATGTTACTGTTGTGTCAACTCTTAAAGCAGAACTGAACAACGTCTCCATGAACTGACGGAAGAATGGTAGGAACACTGCACTGCACTTAACCTTCTAGGCTGTGTGTCTTTGGCAAGTTGAAGCTGGCGGAGCCCATTCCTCTCCAGATATCTCAGTGCATGCTGGGTATGTTTGTCATCCCTGCCCCTTACCATCGTCGTCCCAATCTTCTGCAAAAGACGTATGGACTTGCAGTGTACCTGCAAGATCTGCATGCGTTCATTGACACGACATATATATATATATATATATATATAGACTCATTCAATTCATAGGGGAGGGGGAGGGTAGCCAAATGGTTAGAGCGTTGCGCTGGTGACCTGACGGCCCAGGTTCGAGTCACCACTGAGGCACCCGTTCGAGGAAATTTCAACCCGGGAGTTAACATCAGCCCTAACTCCATTCCCCCGAAAGTCCTTCGCATGAGACTATGAACCGACATTCCGCGTACTAACGCACGAGGAACACTTTGCGCACCCGTCAAAAGCACGTTCCGGTTTTCAAAAGAGTAGGCCATTTCGTGTCGGCAGGAACGGGTGACAACATCTTTTAAAAAATACATTTTAAAAAACCACATGCGCACAGGTGTTGTGTTTAGACATCATCCCCGAAGTGGAAATACAGCTACCTTCATGGAGGGCAAAGACGGTCGCATACGCAAAATCGCAACATGGGAAAACCTCGGAGCTCTAGCGATGAAAAAACAAAAACAAAAAAACGGGAAAAGAATTTTCGAAAGACTTCTAGCGGAGTAGAGTCATTACCAATGTTCACTCCAAGATGAAAATGTCCTGAACAGACGACAGCTCCGCAGAGAATGAGCCCTTTGCCCTCAGCGACTGTCAATCCACGAGGCGGACCACGCTCTAACCACTAGCACTATAATGCACAGGCTGTCCCGCCTCCATACAATGTACACAACGAAAATAAACTGATGTAGGTTAAGTTAAGCCTCTGACGTTAGGACACAAAGGCGCTGTTCTAAATATAAAAAAAACCTCCTGTAAGAGATGTATACACAAAGGCTAAAATAGAACTTGAAGTAGGCTAAGCCTTTGACGTCAGGATTCCACAGCAACAAACAGATCGATTAATCCGCTGACAGCCGTAGAAAAGCACCAAAAAAGAACAACTTAACCCAGCGCAGGAGACCTGTTGATATGTCTGTCTTTCAACAGTTGTTTTGTTGTGGGGGGGGGGGGGGGGGGGGACTTTCCGGAGAGTTCTCCTGCTTTAAGGACATATCACAGCGGCGTGTGCATTAGTCTGTGCACAACAGTGTTTACCGTCTGTATACAAGATGGAGCACTCGCTTTCCCCCAGCCAAGTTAAGCAGCACCGAGCGTTGTTACCAGTTGGATGGGTGACTGTTTGCGCGCCTTAGCTTCAGTACAGTCCCCCAGTTCACCTAGCTATCAATGAGTACCTGCTTCTTTAGGGTCAGGGAAGGTAAAGCAGCGAGGGAGAGGAGATGGACGCCACCCTCAATATGCTGGCCCTAGAGAAGTGAGGTCTCTGGCGCCTCGCTCCCCTACGACCTTATGGGGCGCCTTTACCTTTTTTTTATACGGGATACGATACAACACCTACTCCAAAGTCACTCAGCAGATTCCTAACGAAGCGCATAACCCAGAGCTCTGGTGACGGTTCGCATGACTGTGTGCAGGATAATTTCGTCTGTCTGCCATCCAACCCACGCTGGATTGCCAGCTCTTTCCGGAGAACACTACATCTCCCGCGCAACGCCTATCAGAGATGTGTGTTCAATCCTCCTTAAGTCGTGTAAGGCGTGGTGTCTACATTTTTTCCCCCGTGCATGGAAAAAAGCTTACCACAGCTGTTTGAAGAAAATGTAGAGTTTATATATGTAAAATCCACAGTGGGGATACCGTAGGCCTGGCAGTATAAAGAGTACCAGACGAAATGTTTTAATTTGCGGGTGTGTCCGTCTTTTCATGCAACAGAGGAAAGACAGACGGACTACAGTACGTCTATCAGTCGATGTCCCTAGGAAGCCGGCTCACTGCATGCAAAATATTCTATTACATACACACACGTGTGCACGCGCGCACGCACGCACGCGCGCGCACACGGGACAAAAATATACTTAACTACTTACAATGTCATACTTAGTCCACAATAATGATTATTTCGCCTTCCATATGATAGTCTGTAACATATGCCAAATCAGCAAGAATAGAGAAGTATAGTATTTCACGTGCCGATAACGATTGTGTGCTTAATTGACAACCATATCTATATATATATATAAGTAGAACAAACAAGACTTTTCACTTGTTCCCCAATATTTCGACTTTCGCCTTTGTCAGGGGGGGTGTTTATTGTAATGACGTGGATGACGTCAATCTCAATAATAGCTTTGTGAAATTATGTAACAGTATCCCAAAATGACACTGATACTGAACGTCATACTGAGACGCTGACAGACAGCCAGAGACAGACAAACAGACTAAGACAGACAGACAGAGAGCGAGGGTGGGGTATTTATGCAAACGACCTGGGACAATTAAGGTCATGTAATTATCGTTAAACACACACACACACACACACACACACACACACACACACCGATGAAAAAAAGCAAATACATTGCTTATTCAATGTACCATCTGGAAATAAAATTTTGACTTTGACTTTGACTTTGACACACACATTTCAAATCTGGAGAGTCCTTTAAAGCAAGTTGCCAGGGTTGTAAAATAAGACTACTGACAGGAAAGAGATGGAAAGCTCAACTGTCACGTGTGTTGAGGCCTTTAGGGGCGTCAGTCTGCAACTTGTGTTTCCAGAAACATTCTTGGCGGAGTCTGGCCTCGTGGGTCTGCCCGTTCACCTGTTCCATCACCTGGCACTTCACGTTGCTGAGAGAGTGCATAGCTTGACTGAAGTGTTGGGTCACTCTTGTGCCGGTGTTTCTGGCGATGTCACTGCGGTGAAGGTACAGCCTGGTTTTCAGGGCAATTTTTGTCTCGTCAGTGTACTGGAGTCCACAGAGGTTGCAGCTGAGCAGATAGATGATGTTCTTGCTGCTACATGAAATTGCTTCTCGAATAGTAAACTCACACATACACATATATAATATATATAATGTATATTTATATATGTATATATATCTCTCTCTTTTCTTTTCTTTTCCTTACACACACATACACACACTCACACACACACACACACACACACACAACACACAACTACATATATACATATATATATATATATATATATATATATATATATATATATTGTGTGTTGGTGTGTGTGTGTGTGTGTGTGTGTGTGTGTGTGTGTGTGTGTGTGTGTGTGTGTGTATAAAGGTTGGGTTTTGCTGACAGATGAAGTCGCATCAGCAATATTCTTTCCTGACTGCAGTCAAAGACTCTCTCTCTCTCACTCACACACACAACACACACACACACACACACACACACACACACACACACACACACACACACTCACACACACACACACACACACACACACACACACACACACACACACACACTTCGAATGGTATATCTTATTTCATGAATGTAGGTCTCCCCTATTATGAAAAGCGATACTCCTGACCCGAAAGCTCACAAACACAGAATCATTATCCCCAGAAATCAGATAAAGCCCGGGCCACAAGTAATAACATGAATAGGTCCTGAAGATCTTACCAGTCATTAATGAATATCGCTGATTCGGACACAGAATGAATGAGGTCATTTTTTGTTCCATGATTCTTAGATTGGCTGCAGAGAGTTACGTCTCGTCTTGCATCAAGTGATATGACTGATTGTTTGCGTGCAGGGCTTACAGATTGTTACTGGATGGAGGGTGAACAGTTGAACACCTACCTAGTGCACTGTGTACAAAGGAGAGGCATGGTTCTAGCAGTTTTTACTTGCTCGAAATATATCGCTGAAAAGTGTGTATGCAATCCCTCAGTGGGTTAGTAGGAGAAGAAAAAACTAGAGTTAAAAATCTCGCGTACTACAGACGTTGTCTGTTTTTCCTCTTTTCTTTTTCTTTTCTCCTTTTGGTCTGTCACTATTCTCGATCTTAGTTTCAGATTTTTTTCTCTGGAGAAGAGGGAAGTGTCTTTTCATTTCTCTTGTCTGTCTGCTTTTTTTCCTGCGCTTATATTAAGTCTACAAATGGATAATCAAGCATTTTAAAGAAAAAATTTTCGTCGCCAGAGTCTGTGCATTTCTTACACAGACCACACTACCACAGTCTCAGATAGGACAATAAATGGAGGTTCTGTGTGCAACATCAATATGCGAGGCAAGTAAAAGAACCCATAATACAGGGGGAAAACCATTGTCTTGCACATTTTTGAAAAGATTCTTTCCAGGGGCAAAGAAATTGCCTGCAGACACGCAGAGGAAAAAAGGGTTCTTCCTTTTCCCGAGAGAGAGGCCAAAATTTCATGCAGTGGTTTTTACAGTGTTCAGTGTTGCAATGAAGTGAAGTGTCATTGCACGCTACATAGTCAATGTACATACCATGAGCCTCTTTTTGGAAGAAATCCACTTGGCAAGTTGTTTAACCCAGTATATAATGCGCCGATCAGGACTGTGGGGGTACCTTACATTTTCTTGTACTTCTGCAACCCTCAAACTATTTCCATATATGGACATGCACATAAAAATATGTATAAAAAACAAATAAACAAAAAACACCTACATACATGCATACATACTACATACATACATACATACATACATACATATATTTATAGACATCAGTCCCTCTTGCGCTTGCATCAAGAAAATTAAACTTTGAGATTGATTTCATCATATTTCACTCAACTGAAATATTGGGAAGATCTGAAACTATCAGGTTTGGTGCCCAAAAGGTTAATTCACCGTTTTATTATATTTCAAATGACCTTTACAGATCTGTTCATGTTGTTCACAGCAAAGTGTTGAAAGATCTGTATCGTGTTCATGTCGTTTTCGTCGTATGCAGACCAAGGGTCTACAGTTTTGTACAATCAGCAATTTCTTTTTTCCTTCCCTGAAAAGAAACAGGATTCAGGATCACTCACACTCTGCTTTTTTTGTCTGGATGGATGGATGGATGGATGGATGAATGGATGGATGGATGGATGGATGGATGGAGATGGATGTCTGCCGTCTATCTGTATCTATACATGTCCTTCTGTCTGCCTGTCTATCTGCAATAATGTAACTAGCTTAAGTCTGTTATCTATTCATCTTCTGTTATTGCATAAATACACTGTCTAGTTCTATTTGCTTTTGACAAGCTGTGTTGATATCAACAGCAATATCTGTGTGTTACAAACTTTGTGACAGTTCTGTTTCAAAAAAGCAAAAGAGCACCCGCTTGACTGTGAAGCAAACAATGTAATTAACGTTTAAAAATAAAAAAGAACCTTTCACAACTCGTCTCTGACCTGCTTTTCTGATAGTTGATACAGTGAAAACCTCAAAATGTATTACATGACTGAACTCTGTTTCTGTGTCGTTTTTCGTTATGGCGCGGTTTTTTTACCCGATAGCATACGAAGCCTGTTAATGACACTATTCTGATTGTAACGAACTTAATGGCCCTTTATCCAGAAAATACAGGGACGAGAAAGATCAGTACTCAGAGCGCTCGCTCTCCCCAAGCTAAGGTTAAGCAGCGTTGTGAGTGTTAACCTCCTGGATGGGTGGCTGTTCGTGCACCTTGGCTTTAGTACAGTCCCCCAGTTCACCCAGCTGTAAATGGGTACCTGCCATCTTTAGGGTCAGGGAAAGTAAAAGCAGCGAGGGTGAGGAGACGGGTGCCGCCCTCAAAATCCTGGCCCCTGAAGAATCCAAGGGCTCTAACACCTCGCTTTCTAGGACCTGCGTGGAACACACCTTTAACACACGTTAAAAAAACAAAGACCATCGGCAACAAGAGAGTGGTCCTTCACATAAAGAAACAATTACACATAAAGACAGGAATCTTCTCTTCAATGGGTGGCGCTGCTCTTGTGGCGGTACACTCTCCCCAGGAAGAGCAGTTCGAGAACTCTGCCGCGAGTGGAGGTTGAATACTCTGCAATACCATACATTACAGTTTAGTTACGTAGTATCAGTCTTAAGTAATGACAGGTTTCCACTCTAGAAATTCCTTCCAAGCAATCACACACACACACACACACACACACACACACACACACAACACACAACACACACACACACACACACACACACACACACACACACACAAGCACCAAACCCATAGCACTATCCCAGCCTCGCCCTTTCTTCCCAGTTTGACAAAAAAATCAAACTGAAGTCGAAGTCCTCGATGAGACTACAAACCGAGGCCATGGAACGCATGGGAGAACATCTGGCACAAGTAAATCTTTCGCTTTCGAAAGATAGGCCATTGTGTGCGTTGGAACAGATGACAAATTTCAAAAAACTGCATACATCAGGGTTGCAATTAAAGACACATGAGTACTTATTCATATCTCAAAGCAAAGAACAAAAAAAAAAAAATCTGAGGCGTTTGATCTTTTGCATTACAAGATGACACGCAAAAATTACAATTATAATTTAGTTATTTATTATATATACTATCCGTGACACTCTGGTGAAGGACAAGAACACGTTTTGAAACACAAGATAGGGTCATGTGTACACGGGTCATTTCCATCTGCCCATAATTATGTGTGCAAGCTATGGCCACGGACATTGAGTCCAGAAAGAAGAACCTGAACCATGAAAATGAGGGGTTGATAATGAACTTTGCATACAATGAGCACATCACACCACAAATGACAAGATGTATAAACTCCTAGGATAGTGTTATGCTATATATGAGCTGGTGTGTGTGTTGTGGAAAGGTGGGGTGTGGGGGGTGGGGGGGAGCGCGTGGGGCAGGGGGCAGATGGCCTACGCGTGTGTATGTATGTAATAATAATAATAATAATACATGGAACTTCTATAGCGCTATATCTTGAAAAGACAAATCAAAGCGCATGCATTCAACCTAATCTTACACAGTCATGCAATCAATGATAAATGATCAAAAGTTTAAACAAACAGATATTTACAAACATAGTGCGCTGCAGACAAAATCTATGAAATAAAATTTCAATAGTCAAATGTTTTGCAAAAGCACACACACACACTCACTTAGGTCCTATACTTTCGCAGGGTGATAGGACATGGGTTAGTGAAGATGGGATAGCTCTGATATGAAACAGGAGGGGGGAAATCTTAGGTTTGAAATAAATATGTCTTGAGGCTGGATTTAAAAGTGTCATAACTAGGTTTCTGGCGAAGAGAGAGAGGGAGCTCATTCCAGGTCGATGGACCCGAAATAGAGAAAGAGCGGCGGCCAACAGTGGATTGGTTGAATCTAGGTATTCGTAGGCACAAGGTATCTGCAGTAGAGCGGAGGGAACGTGAAGGGGTGTACAGGTTAAGACATTCACAGAGGTAGGAGGGTGCAGTTTTGTGGAGACATTTGTAACAGAGGGTACTGATCTTATAATCTACTCTCTGTGGCACAGGCAGCCAGTGGAGAGATCGTAAGAGAGGGGTAATGTGCTCAGATTTTTTTTTTCTGAGAACTAGTCGAGCTGCGGAGTTTTGTATACGTTGAAGGGAGTGGATAGATGATGCTGGCAGACCAGACAAAAGAGAATTACAATAGTCCAGACGTGAAAGAATGAGAGAAGTGACAAGTTTGGCTGTTGCATCAGTGGACAGGTACTTTCGAATTGCACTAATATGCCGTAATTGATAGTAGCACGACTGACAGGTCTGGGTGATGATTTTTTTCATAGAGAGTGTGTTGTCGATAACAACACCTAGATACTTCACAGCAGTGGATAGAGGGACTGATGTATTGCCAAGTTCTATTGAAGCTGTTGTAATGGAATAGAGTTTGTGTTTGGTCCCTACGAGCATGGCTTCGGTTTTATCTGCATTTAGCTGTAAATTGTTCTGTGTCATCCAGTTTTGAATATCTTCAAAAGCAGCGGGCCATATTTGTCAGGAGAGAAGGCAGATTTTCAGGAGTAACACTGCTTTGAATCTGAGAGTCATCTGCGTAAAAATTATGGTTGATTTGATGACGGTTTATTATATGTGACAGTGGGGCAGTGTAAAGAGTGAAAAGAACAGGGCCTAGAACTGATCCCTGTGGGACTCCGCATTCCAGTTTGGCAGGTATTGATTGAATCTTGTTTACTGCAACTATCTGGAATCGGTCAGTAAGGTATGAATTAAACCAGGTGAGGGCTATGCCAGTAACACCGAACGTTTTTTGAAGACGGGAGAGAAGAATTGAGTGGTGTGTGTGTGCGCACGCACTTGTGTGTGTATGTGTGTGTAGGAGAGAGGGAGATGTACACATACCACATCTCTCTCTCTTTCTGTGTGTGTTGTGTGTGTGTGTGTGTGTGTGCGTGCGTGCATGCGTGCGTGTGTGTGTGTGTGTGTGTGTGTGTGTGTGTGTGTGTGTGTGTGTGTGTGTGTGTGTGTGTGTGTGTGTGTGTGTGTGTGTGTGTGTGTTTCTGTCTTGTCTTTCTCAATCTGTCTGTCTCTCCACCCGTCTGCCTGTCTACCTTTCTTTCAGTCTTGTTCCTCCATTTCTCTCCGCCCACCTCTGTGTCTTTCTGCCTCTCTCTCTCTCTCTCCCTCTCTCTTTCTCGCTCTCCCTCTCTCGCTCTCTCTCTCTCTCGCTCTCTCTCTCTCTCTCTCTCTCTCTCTCTCTCTCTCTCTCTCTCTCTCTCTCTCTCTCTCTCTCTCTCTCTCTCTCTCTCTCTCTCTCCCTACCTACCTACCTACCTACCTACCTGTTCGACTTTTTTTTTTCAAAAAATAAAAGATAAAACTGACGATCACTAGGGAAAAAATATATACATTAAAGTTCTGAAAACGACAGGCAGGGTTTGGTTTGGTTTTTCTTTTGGGGGGTGGGATATTTTTGTTGTTGTTGCTTTTTCTAAATGGCTTGCACGTCTTCTTCCTTGACTCTGCCTTCTGCGATCTCCCACACACAGCATCCTGTCTATTTTGGCTGTTGCTTTTAACATCCCACCCACCCCACCCCCTCTCTCCTCCTCCTCCTCCAGCTTTTTATTTTCTGTCTTCCTTTTTTTTTCCTCGCTGTCCTTGCCCTTCTTCCTTCCCACCCCACCCACCCACTCCCCCCACCCACCCACCCCCACCCCTACTTTCCCCGCACTCAGTGGTTCATTATTCCTTGTTAGTGTATTTTCTATACCTATCAACTACCTCTGTCCTTTCAAGCCGAAGAGTCTGATTTCAGCACTCTCTGTGTTTTCGTGGGTTATAAAAGACGTCTGCTTCCAAATGATGATCAGTTATAGATAGACAGAAAGAGAGAGAGAGAGAGAGAGAGAGAGAGAGAGAGAGAGAGAGAGAGAGAGGAGAGAGAGAGAGAGAGAGAGAGAGAGAGAGAGAGAGAGAGAGAGAGGACTAGAATTGATCAAGGTTGGGTGAGTGGGTAGTTAGGGTTTTTTGTTGGGTTTTTTTCTCTCTTTTTTTTCGGTTGGGGCGAGTGTGTGGTAATGTTGGTAGAATTGGCCGTGGAGGGGGAGAGGGGTGGAGAGAGTGGGGGGGGGGGGAGTTAAGTTGGGGATTACCAGGGTTTTTTGTGTGCTTGTTCTGTTGGAGAGAGGGGGATCATTTCTGTTATAGGTTTTGTTTGGGGGGGGTTTTTGGGGGGAGAGGGTATGTTTGTGTCTTGTCTTTAACTTTGTTCTGAGTTGTATTTCTGTTGCTCCGTCTGTGGTGTGTGTGTGTGTGTGTGTGTGTGTGTGTGTGTGTGTGTGTGTGTGTGTGTGTGTGTGTGTGTGTGTGTGTGTGTGTGTGTGTGTGTGTGTGCGCGCGCGCGCGCGCGCGCGTGCCTGCGTGCGTGCGTGCATGTGGGATTGAGTGAGTGAATGAATGAGTGTGCACATGCGCGTGCACATGCGTGGGAAAATAAAAATGAATTTACGTGATAAGAAAGAAAGACAGAGAAAATGATTTATATTCATTCCGAATGACGATAGTCTGTGTAGCTGTATTCAATACAAGAACAACTGTGGAGATTCATACCAACTATTTGCTAATCGACTGACAGGAAAAGTGACACTCAACTTTTTCCCTTGGCTATGAAAACTACACTTTTTTAACGGGTAAATTATTGTACATGTTTTCTTTCTCAAACTTTCTTCAAAGTAGGTATAGACGTGTCTCATTCTATCGCCTCAAAGGGACAAGACGTAACCGAATCTCTTCTTTCGTTCCTCGGCTAGAGCTCCAAGGTCCATACCCATTATTGACTCTTATGGGATTCGAACCCGAGATATTCCAGCTATAAGAACCCATCGCGCAAACCACTGTGCTGTGGCGGCTAATAAGATTAAGATGTCATAATCCCGTTTGGGCCCGAAACTTTTTCCCCATCCATTAGACCATGAGTGGTGGTCTGGGCGCTAGTCTTTCGGATGAGACGATAAACCGAGACCCCGTGTGTTACACATAATTATTCAGCGCACGTAAAAGAACCCACGGCAACAAGAGAGTTGTCCCTGGCAAAATTCTTAGAAAAAAGCCACTCTGATATGGAAACAAATACAGTTGCAGACCAAAAAAAAGTGGCGCTGCTCTTGTGGCGACGCGCTCTCCCCGGGGAGAGCAGCCCCGAATTTCACGCACCGAAATCTCGTGACTTAAAGTGGTATAAAAAAAATAATAAAGAATTTGTCAATAGAAATGCAAAAATCATTTTCAGAATGATTAAGAAGATGTAAGTGGTTACTTGCACTTGTTTTTACTTCACTGCTATTTCCTCAGTAATGCAGAATAATTGATTTTTGTTTAAATTACCCTCTAGGAGGGTGGGTTTTTTTATTACGTTTAAATTGGCAGATTCGGGTAAAGTTTCATTTGAATTTTCATTTAACTTTCTTTGACACCCCCTCTTAATAGGGTCACGTGGCATGTTTCTTTTCTTCGCCTTGCTTCTATTTTCCTCCTCCTCCTCCTCCTCCTCCTCCTCTCTCTATCCCTTATTTTACGTTTCTTTGTTTCCTTTTTCTTTGAACTGCGTGTTGTAGTGTGTTTGGCATTTGAAATGTAACAGTAAGAGAGGACGATTTTGGAAGTGAAAAACACACTGTATAATTGTTTGCCACCTACGTATCTTTTTCTTCTTATTCTTTTTCTTTTTGGTTATATATCTACTTCAGTTTTATTTTTAACGAACTGGTTTACTTTCTTTCGTACTCAAGGTCACTATGTTTGATAGGAATTGTTAAATAAAGTAATTCTCAGGTTTTCAAAACTATTGTTGCGAAATTTCCTGACTTTTCTTTTGGTAAGTTTTGTTTCGAGTGGGCTGGACATTTCCTTTTGGTGTTTTGTCTGTTTGTTTTGTTTTGTGTCGGGTTTTGTATGTTTGTTATGTGTTTGTTATTTCTTTGCTGACGTTGGTTTTGATTGGTTTGCTTCGGGTGAGTTGAAGTCTTGATTGTTTCTTTGTTTGCTTTGCTTTTAGTATGGGATTTCGTTCCTGTGTTGATGAGTTTGTTTGTAAAAAAAAATCCTAAATTATTCATGTTTGCAGTTGCTTGATAGTCTGCTTCTTCTTTTTCTTCTTCTTCTTCGCCATCTTCTTCTTCGCATTCTTCTTCTCTGCATTCTTCTTCTTCGCATTCTTCTTCTTCGTCGCAATCTTCTTCTTCGCATTCTTCTTCTTCGCATTCTTTTTTCTTAGCATTCTTCTTCTTCTTCTTCGCATTCTTCTTTTTCTTAGCATTCTTCTTCTTCTTCTTAGCATTCTTCTTTTCCTCCTCCTCCTCCTTCTTCTTCTTCCCTCGTCTCCTCCATTCTTTCTCTCAACCCCCACCCCCACACCCCACCCACCCCCCCCACCCCCACACACACACGCTGCGCGCGCACATACACACACACAATTTATAGTATCATTTTTCTCTGTCAGTATTTCCTCAAGGGAGGAGGAAAACGAAAAAAGAAAGAACAGAAAGGCAGGCAGGCAGGCAGGCAGGCAGGTTACTGCTACTTACTACTACTACTATAGGCAGAATTCGAGTCAATGACCGCTAGGCCAGCGGCACAGAAAAGCAACAGCACAGACAAAGGTGATAAATGTGACAACCATCTCCTTTCCTTTGCTTTCTATGCTGCTGCCACTACAAACTACCAGGCTACTATCCCATCCCCCTCCCCACCCCCATCTCCATCCCCACCCCACCCCCATCCCTTCCCGCCCTTTCCCTACCCCCCCCCCCCTTCCCTCCTCCACAAACCTTTAGCCTCTATCACAATCAGCTGGGTGGATGGGTGTTTGGTTCATTGTGTTGTGCCTCCCGAACTAATTTATCTACGGGAGCAAAGAGATGTGGTGTGGTGTGGTGTGGTGTGGTGTGGTGTGGTGTGGTGTGGTGTGTGAGGTCTCCAGAATAATTTGAGGGTGGGTGGGCGAGTGGGTGGAGGGGGGGAGTGGAGTGACTGGGTGGTTAGGAGTGTGTGTGTGTGTGTTTTTGTGCGTGTTTGTGTGTGTGTGTGTGTGTGTGTGTGTATGGGGGTGGGTAAATTTAGGGGCTTGAGAGTGTGGGATGATAGTAAAGTAGGTTTAAGTGGGAGATAGGGAGTCTTAGCTCTGTGTGTGTGTACCCCTGTGTGAGAGTGCGTGTGTGTGCGCGCGCGCACGCGTGTGAGTGTGTCTGTATCTATATTTGAGCGTACGCGTGTGCGTGTGCTTCTGTGTGTGTGTGCGTGCGAGCGCGCGCGCGCGCGTGTGTGTGTCTGTATCTAGATTTGTGCGTACGTGTGTGTGTGCTTCTGTGTGTGTATGCGTGCGCGCCAACGTGTGTATGTGTGTGTGCGTGCGCGCGCACACGCACGCGCATGTATGTGTGCCTATGCGTGTATGTTTACGTATGTGTGCACGAGCGTACGCTCCTTGGTGCACGTGTCAACACTCACACGGTCGCTTGGGCCGTGCGTGGTTAGAGGGGGGACGGGGAACGATAGTTTCTGGAGGTCTGACGAATGGGCCAGCGGCCTGATAGAGAAGCGTCCATCCACCACGATACCGACATGGGATCTTCCGGGGGTCAACGGAGTCAGAAAGTAGGACTGGCCTTAGTCACGGCATGGGGTCAGTGGACAGTATCTGACTCTTCACTTTCGTCTGTCAGCCTTGCGGGGACTGGGTAGCTCAGTGGTCAGTGCTCTCGCTCTCCCCAGGCTAATGTTAAAGCAGCTTCGAGGGTGGTTACCAAATGGATGGGTGACCGTTGGCGCGCTTTGTCTTCAGTACCGTCCCCGAGTTCACCCAGCTGGAAATAGGTACCTTTCCTCTGTAGGCATTTATTAATTTTATTTATTTATTTATTCTTTTATATCGAGGATAATGGAAGAAACACTCGTGTGTTTTTTACATCCAGTTTCCGTGTGTATGCGGTTATGTAAATTTTGTCATCTGTTCTCACCGGCACACAATGGCCTACTCTTTCGAAAAGCGGAACAGGATTTAATGTTGTGCGCAAGGTGTTCTGCGAGCGTTCGCACACGGGACCTCGGTTTTATAGTTTCATTCGAAGGACTTTTGGGGGGAGTGAAGTCCTCACTGATGCTAGTTAACTCCAGGGGGGAAAATCTCCTTGAACGGGATTCGAACCCGGGTGGTCCGATTGCGAGCGCTATGTTCTAACCACTAGGTTATCCCGTCCCCACGAAGGCACAGTACAGGTAAGCAGCGAGGGAGAGGAGATGGGCAGCGAGGGAGAGGAGATGGGCGCCGCCCTCAATAAGCTGGCCCCTAGAGAAGTTGAGGTGTCTGACGTCTCGCTCCCCAACGACCAAACATCTGGGTTATGGGACACCTTTACCTTTTTTACCTGAAAGCCTTGTGCTGTGGCTGGGTGCTGGCTTGTAGAGCTCTAAGAAAGAGGGAAAATAACCAGGACTACCTGAAAGTATAGTCAAACTATAGTCGTAACATGTAAGTACTACTGGCCTATACTTGAAAGAGGCTCTATGTGGGTTCAGTGATATTGATGATTATGGGGATAGAAAAACTATTGGCCTATACTTGAAAGAGGCTCTGTGTGGGTTCAGGGATTTTGATGATTATGGGGATAGAAAAACTATTGGCCTATACTTGAAAGAGGCTCTGTGTGGGTTCAGTGATATTGATGATTATGGGGATAGAAAAACTATTGGCCTGTACTTGAAAGAGGCTCTGTGTGGGTTCAGTGATATTGATGATTATGGGGATAGAAAAACTATTGGCCTATACTTGAAAGAGGCTCTGTGTGGGTTCAGTGATATTGATGATTTGGGGATGAAAAACTATTGCTATACTTGAAAGAGGCTCTGTGTGGGTTCAAGGATATTGATGATTATGGGGATAGAAAAACTATTGGCCTATACTTGAAAGAGGCTCTGTGTGGGTTCAGTGATATTGATGATTATGGGGATAGAAAAACTATTGGCCTATACTTGAAAGAGGCTCTGTGTGGGTTCAGTGATATTGATGATTATGGGGATAGAAAAACTATTGGCCTGTACTTGAAAGAGGCTCTGTGTGGGTTCAGTGATATTGATGATTATGGGGATAGAAAAACTATTGGCCTGTACTTGAAAGAGGCTCTGTGTGGGTTCAGGGATTTTGATGATTATGGGGATAGAAAAGGAACACCTATGAACCATGAAGCAGTGCGCAGTTGGTTTTGTTGTTTTTGCTGTTGTTGGGTGTGTTGGGTTTTTTTTTGGGGGTTGTTTGTTTTCTTATGCTTTGTTTTTGTTGGGTTGGTGGGTTTTTGTTGGTTTGTTGTTGGTTGTTGCTGTTTTTTTTGGGGGTGTTGTTGGGGGTGACTTTTTGTTTGGGGGGGTTATTGTTTGTTTGTTTCGTTCCTCGGCTAGAGCTTGATGTTCACCAATGGAGAGATATGCTAGAGCTCCGAGGTTTACCAAAGGTGAGGTGTTTGCGTATGCGATCGTTTTATCCCCCCATCATTTAGGTATCAGCATGCTGACTTCGGGGATAGTGTCTAAACACGACACCTGTATGCATGTAGTTTTGAAATTTCGTCATCCGTTCCTACCAGCATGATATGGTATACTCTTTTAAAAGGGAGAACGGGTTTTTAACGTGTGCGCAAGTATTTTTGTTGTTTTTTTATTTTATTCTTTTATATCGAGGATAATGGAATAAGCACGTATGTGCTTTTTTACATCCAGTCCCCGTGTATTTGCGGTTTTGTCAATTTTGTCATCTGTTCCCACCGGCACACAATGGCCTACTCTTACGAAAAGCGGAACAGGATTTAACGTGTGTGCAAGATGTTCTGCGTGCGTTCGCACACGGGGCCTCGGTTTATAGTCTCATCCGAAGGACTTTTGGGGAGAGTGGAGTCGGCACTGATGTTAACTCCAGGGGAAAATATTGTTCTGCGTGCGTTTTCACACGAAAAATCGGTATACAGTCACATCCGGAGGACTTTAAAATTCAGGTTGGTTTTCTCGTCAAACTTGAAAGAAAGGGCAAGGCTGAGAATCGAAGCCGGAACCTTGCGGTTTGCTGAATGACAGTATACAACCTAGAACAAGACATGGAGATGAGGAGTGAAGACCCAGCGGCAGTGCAGAGTCTTTTCTGGCTGGTGCCCTCTTAGGGCAAGCATTGCTATATTTTCCTAGGGACTGCTGGCTCTGAGACTACGACTGGTACATTTATTTATTTAATTATTTATTCTTTTATATCGAGGATAATAGAATAAGCACTCATGTGCTTTTTTACATCTAGTCCCCGTGTGTATGCGGTTTTGTGAATTTTGTCATCTGTTCCCACCGGCACACAATGGCCTACTCTTTCGAAAAGCGGAACAGGATTTAACGTGTGCGCAAGATGTTCTGCATGCGCTCGCACACGGGGCCTCGGTTTATAGTCTCATCCGAAGGACCGTTTATCTATCACACCTGTACATCGGTGGTCTAGAGGTAACGCGCCTGCCTAGAAAGCGAAAAGTCCGGGTTTCAAGTGTGTGATGGTTCAATCCTCGTTTGTGCCCGAAACTTTTCCCCCATCCACTAGACCGTGAGTGGTGGTCTGGGTGCTAGTCTTTCGGGTGAGACGATAAACCGAGGTGCATTGTGCAATACTCATTTAGTCCGCGTACAAGAAACCACGGCAACGAGAGATTTGTCCCTGGCAAAATTCTGTAGAAAAAAGCCACTTTGATAGGAAATCAAATGCATTTGCATAGAGGAAAAGAAAAAAATAATGGGTGGCACTGCCTCTGTGGTGACGCACTCTACTCGGGGAGAGCAGCTCGAATTTTACGCAGGGAAATCTGCCGTGACTTAAAGTGGTATACAATACAATACAATACAATAAAAGCGAAGGTGTGGTTGTGCCAGGGAAGAAAAAAGAAATGAGAAGTGTGAAATGGATACCATAGTACGAAGACACTGATAGTGGGGAGGAAAGCAGAAACTGCGTAATAAAGATCCACGCATAAAACCGTTCAGGAATCATTTTGACTGTAGCATTTCAATTAATGGTAGCAGCAAGTTTTGTATGACAGTGTGCTGACATTTTCTTTGGTGTTTTCTTTCTCTTTCCACACAGCTAACAAAAAGAAAGAGAAAGAAAGAAAGAAAGAAGAAAGGAAAGGGAAAATTAAAAAAGGGGGAAAAAAAGAAAAAAAAAGGGGGGGAAAAAAAAAGAAAGAAGAGAGAGGGGGGAAAAGGGAGAAGAAGGAGAAGGGGAGAGAGGGGGAGGGAAAAGGGGAGAGAGAGGGGGAGAGAGGAGAAAAAGAAAAAAAAGAAAGGGGAAAGAAAAAAGGAAAAAAAAGGGAAAAAAAAAGGAAGGGGAAAAAAAGAAAAAAAGGAAGGAAAAAAAGAAAAGAAAAAAGGGAAGAGAAGGAAGAAAAAAGAAAAAAACAAAAGTAAAGAAAGAAAAAAGTAAAGAAAAAAAAAAAAAAAAAAGTATTTTAAAAATGGAAAGAAGGGGGAAAAGAAAGTTTGGGAAACGAAGGAAGAGGAAAGAAGGAAACAAGTGAATGGAAGGGAAAAAGTTAAAGAAAAAGTGAGAAAAGAAAAAAAAAGAGGGGAAGATGACAAAAGAGGGAAAGAGAGGAGGGTGAAAGAAAGAATGTTTTTTTATAAGAAAGGGGAGAAAAACGACCGAAAGAAAAACGAAGAAAAAAGGAAGAGAAGAAAAATGAAGAATGAAAGAATAAAACTTTTTATTGAGGGAAAAAATAAGCACATTGGTGGCTTTTTTTTCATCCACCTCGGGTCAAAGGAAATAATCAACAAACATTCAATTAAACAAAAAATATGAAATGTAAAAGAATTAGGTAAAATGTAAAAAAGATAAACAAGGGAAAAAGGACTGGACGAAGAGAAGAGGGGGGAGAGAGAGAAAAGAGAAGGGGAGGGAAAAGAATAAATTTATCTTTATTGAGAGAGAAGGGGGGTGCAGTAATTTTATATTTTATTTTTGTGTAAAAGATAAGACAAAAGGGAAGAAGAAGGGGGAAAAAAGAAAGAAAAAAAAAAAAGAAAAGAAAGGAAAAGAAAAAGGGGAGGAACAGGAAAAAAAGGTTGAAGGAGGGGGGAAAAGGGGAAGGGAAAAATGAACTAGAACTACAATTTATGCAAGTTTACGCAAAAAAAAATTCAAATGAACAAAATCATAAACACACAGTTTATACAAGGTTTCATAAAATGCAGAAGTTAATAAAACCTCCCAAAAAATTTTCGGAACAGAAAGAATGGAAGAAATCAGACAAGGGTGGAGAGGGGGAGGGGGTAGGGAAGAGGGGGAGAGGGGGAGAGAGAGAGAGAAGAGAGAGAGAGAGAGAGAGAGAGAGAGAGAGAGAGAGAAGAGAGAGAGAGGGGCCCAGTATTTCCCTCCAGTGTTTTCCATGTCTGTTTGTTATCTGTAAAAGTGGTCAGCCTTTTTTTCCCAGGTAACAACATTTTCAAAGGGTTTTCCGGTTTAAAAAAAAAAAATTTTTAAAAAAAATAAGTAAAAAAAGATTTTTTTTTAAAAGAGAAACATGCGTTTAATCTTTTTACCCCAGAAAAAAAAAGGGGGGTTTTTTTTGGGGGGTTTTTTTTTGTTGGACACTTTTTGTTTTTGGGGGGGGGGGGGGGGGGGGGGGGGGGGGGGGGGGGGGGGGGGGGGGCGTCGGTTACAAAGATTTTATGATATGTTTGAATAAATTCTATTCTTTTTTAAACAAAGTTTTTTATTCTAATCTTGAAATCATTTTATTATTAAAAACCGCGTTTGAAAAACTCCCCCAAACCCCAAACGCCGCGGTGGCACAGCCCCACACACAACACACAAACTCCCCCACGCGCCCACGCGCAGGGAAAAAACAAGACGAGCAGAGAGTTTAACACGTAACACTTTTTAAAACCCTCATATCATTTTTTGCTGGAGGAAAAAAACAAAAAAAACCCTAGGTCTTGACATAGGATCAAAAATGCACTTTTTAAAACATTTCCCATCACGACAAAAATCTTCACAACATTAACAACAACACCCACGCAAAATTTGACAAAAACCGCGCACAAACCTACGAACAAAAAAATGATTTTTCAGCAACAATACAATTTTTTTGAAAGATGCGGCCACGCAAATCCCGTCAAATTTTTTTCTGTTGCCTAATGACGTTTTAGATTAGTGTTTTATAAACAAAAAAAAGGGGTGGGACTGATTTTTATAATTTGGGGGGGGGGGGGGGGCTGGTGGGGTTTTTTGTGTTGTGGGGGGTGTGTGTGGTGTGTGTTTTGTGTGTGTGTGTTGTGTGGGTTTTTTTGTTTTGTGTGTGTGTGTGTGTGTGTGGTGTTGTTGTGTGTGCTGTCCTCCTGCTCGGGTGCTGCTGCTTCAATTTTTGTTTTTGTTTTGTGTGTGTGTGTGTTGTGTGTGGTGTGTGTGTGTGTTGTGTGTGTGTGGTGTTTTGTTGTGTGTGTGTTTTTTGTGTGGTGTGTGTGTGTGTGTGTTGTGTGTGTGTGGGTGGGTTTTTGTTTTTTGTTGTTGTTGTTGTTGTTGTTGTTGTTGTTGTTTGTTTGTTGTTGTTTTTGTTGTTTTTTGTTGCTTCAATTTTTCGTATGTTTTTTCCCAAAGGGGTTTATTAGACGTGTGTGTGTTTTGTGTGTGTGTGTGGTGTGTGTGGTGTTTTGTGTTTGGGGTGTGTTGTGGGGGTGTGTGTGTGTGTGTTTTGTTTTTTGTGTGTTGTTATTCGCGCCTTCGCTTTTTTTGCTTCAAATTTTGTTTTTTCCCCGTTTTTTGCGGTTTTTTTTTTTTTTTTTTTTTTTTTTTTTTTTTTTTTTTTTTTCTGTTTTTTTTTTTTTTTTGGGGGGGGGGGGGGGGGGTTGTTGTTTTTTTTTCTGCCTAGTGTTTTATTTCGCTTCAATTTACGATGTTCACCAAATTTTAAAGAGAGGGGGGGGGGGGGGGGGGGGGGGGGGGGGTGGTTGGGTGTGGGGGAGGTTGGGGTTTGGGGGGGGTATGAAGATATCGAGAGAGCGAGCGCCTGCGGCTTCTTCCTGTGTTGTTTTTTGTCTCTCCCTGTCTCTGGTCTCTCTCTGCGCTTCTCCGCCTTCCCTCCCCCCTTTTCCCCCTCTCTCCCCCCCTTTTCTGCCCCCTCCTCCTCCTCCTTCCTCCTCTTCTCCCTCCTCTCTTCTCTCTCTCCCCCCTCTCCCCCCTCTTCTCCCTCCCCTTCTTCTCTCCTCCCTCCCCTTTCTCTTTTTTTCCCTTTTGGGCGGGGGGGGGGGGGGGGGGGGGGGGGGGGTGGGGGGGGGGTGCGGTCTGTGTGTTTTGTTTTCCCTGTTGTTTTCCCCTTGTCTGCATTCTCGATGGGCTGCAAAAAATTCGAAAAAAGGGGGAAAAGGGGGGGGGGGGGGGGGGGGGGGGGGCCTTTTGGGGGGGGGGAGTAAGGGGGGTTTTAAAAAACGGGGGCTGTGAGGGGATATTACAATAAGAAACGGTTGTGTGTTGGTGGTGGGGTGTCGTCTGCCCGCCGTGTGTCGGGGTCTTTCATGGGGGTGGTGTGTTGTTTGCCGTGGCCGCGGGCCCGGGGCCCCTTTTGTTGTGTTTCCTGCCGGGGGCCGTTTTCCTTTTTGTTTGTTCTCTGTCCCCGGGGTTGTTGGGGCTGTGTGTTGTTGTGTTTTTGCCCGGGTGGTTGCCCTTTTGGGTGTGGGGTTTGCGGTGTTCCGGGGCTGTTTTGCCTGGCGGCCTTTTTTGTTGTGTGTTGCGTCCGCTCCTCCTTTTTCCCTTTGCCTGTTGTGTGTCCTTGTGCGTTGTTCTGTTCTTCCCTCTCCCCTCCTTTCTTTCCCTTTTTGCCCCCCTCCTTCCCCCCCCCGCCTGTCGTCGCCGCCTTTTCCGCCCGTTTTTCCCCCCGCTTTCCGTTGGCCTGTTGTCTTGTCTGCCTGTTGCCTGCCTGTTGTTTTTGGCCTTGTGCCCTTTTTCCTTTCCCCCCCGTGTTGTTTTTCCCTCCGTTCTGTTTTGTGTTGGGGTGGGGGGGGGGGGGGGGAAATGGGGGTTTAATAGTTCCAGCTAGGGGAAGGAAGAGGATTTTTTTTGGGGGAAATAGGGAATATTTAAAAAGTTTGGGGGAAGAAAACCCAGGAGGGGGGAAGAGAGAAAAGGGGAAGAAAATTTTTGGAAAGAGGGGGAGGGGGGGGGGGGAAAAGGGGTGGAAAAAGAAAAAGAAAAGGGAGGAGAAAAAAAAAGAATTGGGGGGTTTTTTCCCCCGAAATAAAAAAATAAAGAAAAGGGATAAATTAAAAAAGGGGGTGGGGGGGGGGGGGGAAAATAAAATAGAAAAGAGAAGAGAAATTTTTTTTTTTATCTACCTTTTATTTCGAGGATAATGGAAAAAAAAGCACGATGTGCTTTTTTTCATCCAGTCCCCCTTTTGTATCAGTTTTTTAAAAGTTGTCATTCGTTCCTACCGGGCCCAAAGGGCCCACTCTTACGAAAAAACGAAAACGGGTTTTTTTAAATTGTGGCAAGATGTTTTTGCGTGCGTTCGCCAAAGGGGGGCCCCGGTTTATAGTCTCATCCGAAGGACTTTTGGGGGGAGAGTGGAGTCGGCACTGATGTTAACTCCAGAGGGAAAAACCTTTGAACGGGAAAAGAAAACGGGGGGGAGGGGGAAGGGAGGGGGAGGAGGAGAAAGGGGGGAGAGAGAGGGGAGAGGGAAGAGAGAGAAAAGACAGACGACAGACAGAAAAGCAAAAAAAGAGACAGCAGACAGTAGCACAAAAATAGGAGGGGAAAAAAAAGAGAAAAGGGAAAAGAAAAGAAAAAGAGGAAAAAGAAGAGAAAAAAAAAAGGGGGGGGGGGGAAAAAAGGGGAAAAAAAGGGGGGAGAAGGGGGGAGAAAAAGGGAGAAGGGGAGAGAGGAGGAAGAGAGAGAGAGAGAGGGGACAAAAAAGAAAAAGAAAAAAGGAAGGGAAAAAAAAAAGAAAATGGGTGGGGGGGGGAAAAAGACAAAAAAAGGGGGAAAAGAGGAAAAAAAGGGGGGGGGGGGAGAAAAAGAAAAGGGGAGAGAAATAGGAGGAGAGAGGGGAAAAAGGGAGGGAGGGGAAAAGAGAGAAAAAGAGAGAGAGAGAGGGGAGAGAGAGAGGGAGAGGGAGAGAGAAGGGGGAGAGGAGAGAGAGAGAAGGGTTTTTTATTTTGTTAGATCCCATTTTTTATTTCTGAGTCTGATCTCTTGTTTTTTTTCCTGCCCTTTTCCTAACCTTGTCATGAAAGACCCGATGTAAAGAGGCCTATGGGAGTAAAGCCTTTTCCGGGGGAGGTCATAAAAGTCAACAGTGTAAGACCCACGCAGGGAAACGTTCACTCGCTAACACTGTGTTTTTCAAAAAGGGTTTAAATGTTTTTATACAGATTTTTTTCCCTATACTCCTCTCCTCTCTCTCTCTCTCTTCTCTCTTCTCTCTTCTCTCTTCCTCTCTTTTTCCCCCTCTCCTCGGAGGGATAGCCTAGTGGTTGAACATTGCGTGCAATCGACGACCCGGTTCGATTCCGTTCAAGGGATATTTTTCCCCCGGAGTTAACATCAGTGCGACTCCATCTCCCCAAAGTCCTTTGGATGAGACTAAAAACCGAGGTCCCTGTGCGAACCACGCAGACATCTTGCGCACACGTTAAATCTGTTCCTTTTCGTAAGAGTAGGCATTGTGGGGTGGAAATTTAAGAATTTACAAACCCCATACCACGGGGGCAGATGAAAAAAGCCGTAAGGCTTATTCCCTTTTCCTCGATATAAAAAATAGAAAGAAGGAATCTCTCTCTCTTCTCCCCTCCTTTTCTCTCTTCTCCTCTCCCTCTCTCTCTCTCTCTTTTTCTCTCTCTCTCTTTGCGAAAAAACAAATGGAAAATACGTAAGTATAGTAAAAAAAAGTTTATAAAGGAAATGGGAGATCGATCCCTATCAAAATTCAAAATATCTCGACAAAAAGCAATCATTTATAAAATTGCAATTTGTATGTAAAAAATTAAAATTTGCTAAATATAAAAAAAAGCTTTAAAAAATTTCCCATATGCCAATGTTATTACACACAGTTTAGTTTATGTTATTGTTCGCTTCTTCGTG
>CM054134.1:27247727-27252592 GCA_028751875.1 Rapana venosa | reverse complement strand
TTATACTTTCATCACTTTATTGAACTTGCCTCTGTACATAAGTTTAAATGAGTGCCCTATTTCAATATCTTATAGTTATGTGTAACAAGTATATGTACCATTTGACATTGTGTAGATGTTTATCTTTATGACTTATTAAGTTTGGTTGTGTTATTTTTCTTGGCTCTGTTGTTGTTCTTGTTGTTGTTGTTTGTCTGTTTTTTTCTCTTTTTTATCTTCTTCTGTTGGTTTGGTTTTTCTTTCTCTTTTGTTTGTTTGTTTTGGTTAGGGTTTTGTGGGGGTGTGGGTATTTTAGGGTTTTCTTTTATTTGCTTGCTTTGGGGGGTGGGGTGGTTGTTTGGGGGGGGGGGGCTGTTTTGAAAAGGGTTATTTCCCCTTGTTTTTATTGTGAAACTGTATAAGTATTGGGTTATTATTATTAAGATGTATCCCTAACGGGCGGGGACTGGATGTAAAAAAGCACATATGTGCTTATTCATTATCCTCGAAATAAAAGAATTTGTCATTGTCATTGTCATTGTCATTGTCTCTCTCTCTCTCTCTCTCTCTTCCCCTCTCTCTCTCTCTCTCTCTCTCTCTCTCCTCTCTCTCTCTCTCTCTCTCCAGAGTTATGTCCCCGCCTCATACTCTTCACCCACATTTATTTCTCCCGTTCTCACTATTTTTGGCTTGCTATATGCTTCAATGCAAAATGACAGTATAGCAGACCACACCAGATGTGACACACAACTCAGAACCCCTCACCCCCACCCCCACCCCCATCCCCCCCACCCCCACCCCCACCCCCAACAGAAAGACAGAGGAGTTGTTCAGAAAACAGAGGTCAGGAGAGATGACAGAAAAAGTGAGACCAATGTAGGGCCACAAACATTTGAAAACAACACTCATTGCTAATCTAGGTGAGACAAAAATGGACAGGAATAAAGTTATTAGGTTTGAAAAGGTTGTGTTTGTTTCGTAACTGCTACAATGAGAGAGAGGGAGAGATTATTTATGACACAATTTCCCCTCACAGCCTATTTGCGGGATGTCATCTCTATTCCATGTCGTCTGATCATCTTCTTCCTCTTCCTCCCATTCAGCACAGCTCTTCATGGATGGAAGCAGGCAGTTAAGGGGCCATACTGGCGTAAAGTTCGTCCTGGTCATGTCATAAAAGTCAATGATGTGCATGCCTTTTGGAAAGAACATGTCCCTTGTTCACATGCGCAAAAATCTCAGCATTAGTGAACCTCAGAGCTCTAATTCGAGGAACGAATAAAACAGTTGCAAAAGAACTCTGTTATGCATAAACAGTTACAGGCATTATAGAAATATCACAGTTACGGTTGATATATAAAAAATAATACCATAAAGACTATATTTGATATGCTGTATAGTTTGTATATCAAAATGCATATTTCTTTAGTTTGTGTCTAACTGTTAATTCCTCTATGAACATATTTTCATAATATTGAAGAAAAATTAAAAAGTGTTCCAGCAGATCTGCAAAGCTTCGACAAAACACAGCATTCACTGTTCATTCTCTGCTTCTGCTGACTTGCACACACTCAGCTATGGAGCAGACCTGAACCTGGGAGCTCTACCTGAGAAAAAAAAAAATCTAGTCCACATTTTATTTTCGCTCCTCGGCTAGAGCTCCGAGGTTTACCAATAGTGAGATTCTTACATATGCGACCGCCCCCCCCCCCCCCCCCCCCCCACACACCACACACCACACACACACACTCACACACCATTTAGGTAGCTGCATTCCGACTTCGAAGATGGTGCCTAACATGGCACCTGTGTGCATGCTGTGGGGGGGGGGGGGTGTCATTTGCTCCTACCGGCACACAATGGCATACTCTTTCGAAAGATGACAAAATTTACAAAACTGCATACACACGGGGACTGGATGTAAAAAGGCACATGAGTGCTTATTCCATTATCCTCGACATAAAAGAATAAATAAATAAATAAATAAATAAATAAATAAATAAAGGTGGAACGGGTTTTTAACGTGTGCACAAAATATTCTGCGTGTGTTTACACATGGAGCCAAGGTTTATAGTCTCATTCCAAGGACTTTGACATTCAGTTAGCGATTGGTTTTTTCCCATCAAACTGGAAAGAAAGAACGAGCCTGGGAAGCGAACCCAGAACCTCAGGGTTTACTTGATGGCAGGTGAACGTCTTAACCATCCTGCCACCCTCCTTCTGTATAGTCCTGATTTAAAAAAAATTTAAAGGAAACCCACCTGGCCTAAAAAGATACATTGTTGCTTTAAAGAAAAAATCTTGAATGATGCATCTAATCTCCTTGCTAATCTAAGCCAGACAAAAATGGAAAAGTGTGAAGATCTAAAAGTTTAAAACGGTTGAAAAAAAAGGTTGTGAACAGAGAGAGAGAAAGAGATTGGGGTTGTTGTTGTTCTTTTTTATCGAGGATAATGGAATAAGCATTTATGTGCTTTTTTACATCCAGTCCTCGTGTGTATGCCGATTTGTGAATTCTGTCATCTGTTCCCACCGGCACACAATGGCCTACTCTTACGAAAAGCGGAACAGGATTTAACGTGTGCGCAAGATGTTCTGCGTGCGATCGCACACGGGGCCTCGGTTTATAGTCTCATCCGAAGGAGAGAGAGAGAGAGAGAGAGAGAGAGAGAGAGAGAGAGAGAGAGAGAGAGAGAGAGACAGACAGACAGAGAGACAGAGACAGAGACAGACAGACAGACAGACAGAGAGAGAGAGGTGATTCGTTATTATCTATGACACTATTTCCCCTCACAGCCCATCAGTTGGATCCCATTTCCATTCCAAGCAGCCCCATCATCCTGTTCCTGTTCCTCCCTTTCTATATAGCTGTTTCTGGAGGGAAGCAGGAAGTTAAGGGGTCATATGGGAGTAAAGTTCTTCCTGGTCGTGTCATAAAAGCCAGCGTTATATAGACCTAAAGGATGAAACTTTAGCTGTTTACACTGTCATTTCAAAAGGCAAGATATTGCTAGCTCGCTCTCTCTCTCTCTCTCTCTCTCTCTCTCTCTCTCTCTCTCTCTCTCTCTCTCTCTCTCTCTCTCTCTCTCTCGCTCTCGCTCTCTTTCTGTCCTTCTGTCTTTCTGTCTTTCTTTCATTTCATCTTTCTCTCTCTCTCTCTTGCCCCTGTCTTTCCTCTTTTATTTATACTTTTCTGCTATGTGCTTTAACTCAAAGTGCAAGTGCAACTGCAAGCGACACCGAATTGACTACACAACATGAATCCAGAACCCTAGACTGTAAAACAAGGACTACAGAGAAAGACAGGAGAGGGATATGATGGGTGATAAATAACAGTCGAAGGGATGTGATGAGAGAGAGAAAGAGAAAGAGAGAGGGATGAAGTCAGATGTTCCATACAAAAAGCTTGTATGACCGATAATGACACTTTGGATATCTCAAAACGACACTTCTAGTCTTGTTGTTTAATCTAGGCGAGAAGCAAAATGGACACGTATAAAGTTACCAGGTTGTTAACACTTTTTAAGAAATAGTTCTAACAAGAGATAGATATACAGACAGGGTAAGATTGAAAGACAGGCAGTGGCAATGAGAGAGAGAGAAGGGGGAAGAGAGAGAGATTGAGACTGGGGGAGGGATAAGAGAGAAGGGGGGTGAGAGAAATAGAGAGAGGGGGGGTGGATGGGAGGGAGGGAGGAAGAGAGAGGGAGTATTTATGACACTATTTCCCCTCACAGCCTATTTGCGGGATGTCATCTCTATTCCATGTAGTCTGATCATCTTCTTCCTCTTCCTCCCATTCAGCACAGCTCTTCATGGCTGAAAGCAGTGTAAGGGGCCACACCGGCGTAACGTTCGTCCTGGTCATGTCATAAAAGTCAACATTATGTGGTGTATGAAAGGAAACCCAAACTCGGTTACATTGTACTTTCATTCAGTTACAACAAAATCTCTCTCTCTCTCTCTCTCTCTCTCTCTCTCTCTCTCTCTCTCTCTCTCTCTCTCTCTCTCTTCTCTCTCTCTCTCTCTCTCTCTCTCTCTCTCTCTCTCTCTCTCTCTCTCTCTCTCTCTCTCTCTCTCTCTCTCTCTTTTCTCTCTCTCTGTCTGTCTGTCTGTCTGTCTGTCTCCCCCACATTCCTAAACCTGGCTTTTCTCTATCATTTCTTACTTTTCTGCTATTCATCTCTGAAGTTGGAATGCGGCTATCTGAATGGTGTGGAGGGGGCGAACAGTCGCATAGGCAAAAAGCTGACCATTGGTGAACCTCAGAGCTCTAGCCAAGGAATTTGTTTAAAGTGCAAGTAAGTGAAAGTGACACCTAACTGCCAAAATAACATCAACTCTGAACTCTGCACCAGAAAACCGGGGTTATAGACAAGGACAAGAGAGGGGTAGGTATGATAGAAGATAAACAGAAGTGTCTGGGGGGATGTAATAATGGAGAAAAAAGACGTCAGAGAGATACTCTAAACAAAAAGCATGTGTGGCTAGTGACAGTGACTTGAAAAGGATACCTCTAGTCTTGTTCATTCTGGCAAGAGTAAAAATGAACAGGTATAAAATCACAAAGTTTAAAAAATCTAAGGCTTTATGAATCTGCTTTCCTGAGAGATACAGACATATAGACAGACGGACAGGGTGATACTGAAAGTGAGAAAGAGAGAAAGTAAGAGAAAGAGAGAGTCTGATACCCCCAAAAATTGAGATAGACAGACGAACATTTTCATTTTGTTTTCATTTTCATACCACTTTAAGTCACGGCAGATTTCTCTGCTTGAAATTCAGGCTGCTCTCCCTGCGGAGAGCGCGTCACCACAAGAGCAGCGCCACCCATAATTCTTTTTTTCCTGTCTGCAACTGTAACTGTTTCCCTATCAGAGAGGCTT
>CM054134.1:27240227-27242727 GCA_028751875.1 Rapana venosa | reverse complement strand
GAAGCGGTAACACACAAACGACCACACATAGACATGCATGCACACACGCAGGTTCAGAAAATGTGCACACACCGACAGAATGACACACTCGAGCACATGACCACATGGTCATCACACATACGCACACGCGCGCGCACGCGCGCGCGCGAAACACACACACACACACACATCATCATCATCATCATCATCATCATCACCACCACCACCACAACAACAGAGAGACAGAGAGGCAGACACAGACAGAGAGGAGGGAAGGGGGGAGGAGGGGGAGAGATGAAACGACTACATCTAAGGCTTAAAGTTTCTTCAAGGACAGTTTAAAAAGTTATGTGTATATTTTTTTTCCTTTTTTGCGGGGGTAGGGGTAAGTGCTGACTGGCTGACTGGCTGGTTGGCTGACTGGCTGACAGGCTGGTTGCTTGCTTCCTTGCTTGGCTGGTTGGGTGGGTGGCAGGCTGGATAGGTTTTTCAATTTGTTTTGGGTTTGGGGGGGGGGGGGGTTAGTGGGAGGGGCACATTTATTCAGGAAAAACAATGTGGTGATCCCACCCCACCCCCCACCCACCCCTCCCTACCTTCATCTATTTCCCCATCGACCCCCCACCCCCACCCCACCCCCTCCTATCTTTCTCACACACCACCACCACCACCACGCCTTTGTCCTTCTTACTTAGTCTTCAACGTCAGTTCACTGCACATTGACAGACTGTCGGCGTGGGTTTTTGTTTTTTCCTTCGTGGGCTAGAGTTCCAAGATTCACCAAAGGTGAGATTTTTACATATGCGACTGTGGTATGCGGTTTTATAAATTCTGTCATCCGTTCTCACCGGCACACAATGGCCTACTCTTCCGAAAAAAGCGGAACAGGATTTAACGTGTGCGCAAGATGTTCTGCGTGCGTTCGCACTCGGGACCTCGGTTTATAGTCTCATCCGAAGGACTTTTTGGGGAGAGTGGAGTCTGCACTGATGTTAACTCCAGAGGAAAATATTCCCTTGAACGGGAATCGAACCCGGGTCGTCAGATTGCGAGCGCAATGTTTTAACCACTAGGCTATCCCGTTCCCCTCCCACCGTTAAGGTAGCCGCATCCGAGTTCGGGGATAAGTGGTGTTCAAAATGTGTTTGAAAGGTCGCCATGTCATAGAGGTATGACGTTCTTCTCATGTTCTCCTACATGAAAGATGCTTTGGGGTTCCAATTAATGTTAAACTAAATCATTGTTACGATTCGTTTTATTTCTAATACTGTTGATTCATTTTTGTTGAATTATTTTTTCTGTTGCTGTTTTCTTGTTGTTGTTGTTGCTGCTGTTGTTGTTGTTGCTGCTGCTGCTGCTGCTGCTGCTGCTCTTGCTGCTGCAGTTGTTTGATGGGTGCATTACAGTTTTGTTCCCTGTTTTCAATCTGTGTTTGCCTAATAGGCGTGCGTACATAATGCATTGACTTCAACTGTACGCTTTCTTTCTTCGTGTTTTCCTAGCCTACAACACACCTCTGGGGAGGGGGGGGGGTGGAGAGGGTTCGTTCGGGAGGATTAGGTGGTGATGACAAAGCTGTAAAAATAAGTTTCAAACTGCTACCACCACCACCCACCCACCCACTACTACTACTAACTACTGACGCTACTTCTGAAAACAAATAACGGCTCAAGACCACTATCAGATTGAACGAGATTTGCACAGCTGGTGAGCGGCATGGCATCGCCAAGTAAGCCTAACCTATCGTTGTCCTTTCACTTCCTATCCCCGCTACTGAGGAGGAGGCTGATGTGAGGTGATGATATCCCTCCTCACAGCTGCATGAAGATCGACAGCTGCCCGCTCCGCCGAATGACAATTTCCCCGGAGACATGATTGACTGAATCTTGTTTCATCCGATGCGAACTCTGAAATGCATATATCGTGCGTGTGTGCGTGCGTGCGTGAGCGCGCACACACATACGCACGCATACACACACGCACGTGTGCGCACGCACACACACACGCACGCGCGCGCGTGCGCGCATGCACGCACACACACACACGTGCACGTGCACGTACACTCACAAAAGAACACACACGTCTGCGCAAACGCGCGCACGCACACACATATACACGCACGCACGCACGCACGTACAACACACATACATATACACACGCGCACATACACATACACACATGCATACACACGCACACACACACACACACACACACACACACACACACACACACACACACACACACACACACACACACGACATACGAGACGTGCTTGTGTGCTGATGGATCTTTAAAAAAAAAAAAAAAGAAATGGAGATGCTACCCCTCTACCAGCTCATTTACGTGCAGACCCGCCACTACTTTACCTTCCAGTATTGCTTTACATGCACAAGGAAGACAATGTATGCATAAACATCCTATAATTCATGAATATTCCAAACACAATTACCTTACCTGTTGAATGGTGACCGGTAGTCTGGCGGTATCACACCTGTCTCGAAATCGAGAAGTTTCGGGGTTC
>CM054134.1:27227727-27235227 GCA_028751875.1 Rapana venosa | reverse complement strand
ACACACGTTTTTGTTTTTGGTCGCGTGTGTGTGTGTATGTTTTCTTTCTTTTTTTCTCTGTTTCTATTTTCTTTTGAAATTATTAGTTTTATTATTATTGGTTATGGTAATAATGTAGTTAGATAATATTGATCAAGTTGTTTTTTGTTCCAAGTTAGATGGCTTGATGAAAAAAAGGACATGCATTGCTTATTCAATGTACCATCTGGAAATAAAAATTTGATTTGACACACACAATAAGATACGCTTAATCAGCCAGTGTTTTGAGGGTATGTGTTGGCAACCATTTACTCCATGGATTTTAAAAGACTCTTTTTACAATTATCTCTCTCCCATCCTTTTCCTTTTCCCCCCATTTTTTATGACTTAAAACATGTGATGTGACACGTTTGAAATATTCCTCTGATTTCACATGTTTTTAAAGACTGACTGGGGTTGTTGTTGTTGGGGTTGTGTTGTTTTTTATGGGGGGTGGGGTTTGTTTCTTTTTTTGTTGTTATTTTGGGGGGCCTCTGTGCCCATCAGCGAGAAAGAAGAAACGGAGATTCATACGCGGAATGGACACAAGATAGCTTGGATGTGGTGTGTAACGAATCTGAAGCCTGATTTTCTTTCCTATTGAAATGGAGCCTGAGCGATGGTCTGGAAGCTAGTCTTTCATGGGAGATAGTAAATCAAGTCCAGTGGACAACATGCCTCTGCTAGATGTAAAAGACCTCGAAGCAAATAAAGCAAAAACAAGAAGCTTAAAGAAAAAGCCTTGCCCCAGGCCAAAATGACATCGGTTAAAGACAAGTCTGTTGGGGCAAATACACATGCACACAGGCTGGTCCCAGACCGTGGGGACACACTCTCCACTGAGAGACCATCCTGAAGTCTTTCTACATCAACGAATCTGCCGTGACTACGACACCTTACACTACCAATCCAGTCTAAGCCAGTCGAATCCTATTGTTTCTAGCCGCGCCGACTGCAGATGCCGCAGCAGAGCTGTCGCCACCTTGTTAAAGTTGAAACCTCAGGTTAAAAGTGCGCGGCTGTATACAGCTTAAAACAAGATTAAAGCCAGCTTTTCTGTCGCTCTTTGTTCCAAAGCCCTTCCCCAATGGGAATGCCGGGGACCTGTCAGTATAATTGGCATACCCACCTTCTGGAAATTCTGTGCTAGGAGTTCCCTCTTTTCTCTTCCTCTCATTTTTGTTCTGCCTTATTCCTTTTCTTCCTGTCACTCCTTTCCTGTCTACTTTCTGCCTTCTTGGTCGGTCCATTCTTCTTCCTTTTTTTCCAAAAAAGACTTAAAAGATAACAATTCTCTCCCATGCCGAAGTCGGATGGCCTGAGCCTGATTTGTCAGGCGCTTAACAGCAGCGCAACGTATTTTTTGCTCATACGACAGACAACACTAGTTGCTGTCTGAGCGTTGAACAAAGAAGAAGAAGAAGAAGAAGGAGGAGGAGGAGGAGAAGAAGAAGAAGAAGAAGAAGAAGAAGAAGAAGAAGAAGAAGAAGAAGAAGAAGAAGAAGAAGAAGAAGAAGAAGAAGAAAAGAAGAAAAACAACAACAACAACAACAACAACAACAACAACAACAAAACAACAACAACAACAACACCAAGAAATGTCCTCACAAACCCAAGTGCCACAGCAGGATGGTCACCGCCTTGTGGTGGGACTACGTAAACAACACAGCGAGATGCCGGGTCAAGGAGATTATCCCCTGGAGTTCACAGCAGTGCCGACTCCACTCCCACAAAAGTCCTTCTGATGAGACTATAAACCGATGTCCCTTGTGCGAACGTACGCAGAACATCTTGCACACACGTTAAAACCTGTTACGTCTTTCGTTGTTTTTTAATTCTTTTATATCGAGGATAATGGAATAAGCACTCATTGCTTTTTTACATCCAGTCCCGTGTGTATGCGGTTTTGTAAATTGTCATCTGTTCCCACCGGCACACAATGTCCTACTCTTACGAAAAGCGGAACAGGATTTAAACGTGTGCGCAAGATGTTCTGCATGCGTTCGCACATGGGCCTCGGTCTATAGTCTCATCCGAAGGACTTTTTGGGGAGAGTCTTTCGGAAGAGTAAGCCCTTGTGCTGGTGGGAACAATTGGCACACGGGGACTGGATTTTTTTTTAAACCCACATGGGTGCTTATTCCTTATCCTCGAAATAAAAGAATTTACATTTGTATTTAATTCTTTTTTAACTTGAAGAATTGTTTCTTTTCTTTTTCCACTCCTCGGCTAGAGGTCTGGGATTCCCCACCAATGGTGAGATGCTGCGTACACCATCGTTGCTGCCCACCATGGAGGCAAAAAAAGACCACGAAGGAATAACACCAAGACTTTAGTCATCAAAACCAGGCATTTTGTCTAGTAGGAACCATGACATGCTAACTCACATCAGAGTATGCATCCGGCAATACACTAATGATAGTAGCGGCAGCTGGAAAGACAGGAGACGTGAATGTGACACTGATGGACATGACACGTGAGCGTAAGTCACGTCAGTGTCACACTGTGGACACTGCTGCCTCAGCGTGACACGTCATTTTACTCCGCTGTCATTGTCAAGTCTGATTTTTTAACAAATCTGTTCAAGGTAAATTGCTGCTGACTTGAATTCTTCTTCCAATGCACAGACAGCAGCTTTTGTTTGTCATGTCAGGGAAAATGCCTTGCTCTCTCGTTCATCGCCTGACAAGCCATTGCCCAGCGCACCCGACTTCGACGTGGGGGAGAAATGTTCTCTTTGAAGTCTTTCTGGGAAAGGAAAGGCAGGAGAATGGACCAAGGAGGCAGAAAATAGACAAGGAGGTGGAGGTGATAAGAAGAAAAGGAACAAGGAAGAAAAAGAGGGGGATAGAAAAGAGGGAATTTCTAGCACAAAATTTCGAGAAGGTGGAGATGCTATTTATACTGACAAGCCCCCAGCATCCAGATAGATAGATAGATAGATAGATAGATAGATAGATAGATAGATAGATAGATAGATAGATAGATAGATAGATAGATAGATAATAGATAGACAGATAGATATAGAGAGATATAGAGATATATATATATGACTTAATAATATAAGATATTAAAAAGGATACCATTTCGACTTCCATCACCCACTCATGATCCATTTAGAGGGGAGAAATACTGAATTCAGGCATTATTGGGCTGATTTTCTCTTTTCTATATCATTTCATTCCTCGGCTAGAGAAAGAAAAGAGAAAGCACTTTGGTCGGCTGGTCATCTTGGATTAACCGGGTTTCTGTCTGTACTTTGGTCCCCGTTTCAGATTAAATGACAGAAAAGAGCTGAAGGGCTGAACAACGAAAAGGAAAATAAAACAAGATTTTTTTTTTAAACACACACAGAAATGTACTATGTGCTAAAACACACCTCTGCCACCTTTCCAACCTTCACCTCCCCTCACCCCCAGTCCCCTCCCCCTCCCTTTCTGACGTCAGGAATGACCTGACCCGATTCTCAGACCAGCTGCTTCTCATGTACAGAGAGAGAGAGAGAGGTCAATTCATAATCTCCAGCATCCGGGCTACCCGCAACCAAGATGGCGTCTTGACGTCACTCACTCACGCGCATGCGCTCCATCACAATGGACAAGCAGGTGGGGTCTTATACAACAAACAGGACTTGAAGAGATTTTCAACTCGACCCCGGATCGATAGAGGCATCCGTCTAGAAATAGGTTGACATCTGTTCGTTCATTCATTCATTCATTTGGCGTTCATTTGCGTCATTCTTTAAATCTATACTTTGTGGAAAGGAGCCTAATGGCTTAGGGGCTGGAAGGGGGGGTAAAGGAAGTGGGAGGGCGTGAGAGTGGAGTCAGGGGGGGGGGGGATAGGTAAGGAATCGATTTCAAGGTTGTTCGAGGTATTGAAAACTATATAAATTCAGCGATAACAAATATAGTCGGCTTCGTTTTTTAAATGTTGTTGCCCACGTTCTTTTCTCTATACCAGAGAAAATATGTATTATTCCGTCAAACAGATATGCAGGAAGGAAGAGTAGTAAAAAGACAGAGAGATACAGACAGAATGGCAGGCAGATAAAAGATTGGGGTAGAGACAAAGAAACAAAGACATAGAGTTGGGGGGAGGGAGAGAGAGGGGGGGTAGATTTATTTACTGAGGGTAGTCCATTAAGTACAGTGACTTTTTTCATCCAGCCCTCAAAATGAAAAAAGTAACACTAACAGAGACAGAGACACGGAGAGAGAGAGAGAGAGAGAGAGAGAGAGAGAGAGAGAGAGAGAGAGAGAGAGAAGAGAGAAAGAGAAGAGAGAGAGAGAACAGAGACAGAGACAGAGAGAGAGAACAGAAACAGAGAGAAAGAGAGAGACAGAAAAACAGAGAGAGACAGAGACAGACAGATAGACAGACAGAGAAACAGAGACAGAGATAGAGAAACAAAGAGAGACAGAGAGACAGAGTCAGACAGACAGACAGACAGACACAGCGAGATACAGAGAAGGGGGTATCGTAGTTGTACATGTATGTATGTTCTCCAGCATTGCCTGAAAAGACATGTCGCCAGATAGGAAAACAAAACAGCCAGTGTGTAAGCCAGGCGTTGTCAACAGGCAGGTCTTTGCTCTGTACTAGAATAAAAAGCAAAGTCAGGAAACACAGACAGACAAACAGACAGACAGACAGACAGACTCGTTTGAACCCGAGCTTTTCCCTCATCTTGTAGGCAATGTGGTCTGAGTGCTAGTCTTTAACGTGAGCCGATAAACCAATGTCCGTGCAAAATGCATTTAGTGCAAGTAAAAGAGCCAACAATGGGTGGCGCTGCTCTTGTGGCGAAGCGCTCTCCCCGGGGAGAGCAGCTCGAATTTCACGCTGAGAAATCTGCCGTGACTTGAAGTGGTATGAAAGAAGGAAAGAGAGTAAGTTGTCCATGGCATAAAGTTCTGTTGAAAAAAATCAACTTTCATAACGGCGACAATAGATTTGTCCTTGGCAAAGTTTTTGCAGAAAAGTGCGACAGTTATAAGGAAACAAACACACATACAGACAGGATTTTGTTGTTTCTGCTGCTGCTGCTGCTGCTGCTGCTGCTGCTGCTGCTGCTGCTGCTGTCTCATTTTCTATGACATTCCTGTCCTGTTTGTCTCACGTCGCTCATTTCAATCGCTCCTCACCAGCCATACCCAGATTCGTCATGTAGCATCTTCAGTGTCGGAAATCCACAGGGACCAACTCACCGATGACCAATGCTGTCGTGACGCCACCAGCCAGAGGGGCCCTGCACTGCTGCTAGGTCACTTTGGTTGTGTTCAATGGTGTCTGTTCTGAGCTAACATACGGTAAGTATGTGACATTCCTTACTAAGCCCCTCACTAATGACAGTAATAGCTCAATCGTGGAGCCAGACTGAGTGAGACGCCTACCCGGGGTGGCGACCACCACAACGTCCCCCCGACGACCTTTCCTTGTAATAATAATAATAATAATAATAATAATAATAATAATAATAATAATAATAATAATAATAATAATAATAATAATAATAATAATAATAATAAATGGAATTTATATAGCGCTTTATCTTGCAAAAACAAATCAAAGCGCTTGCATTCGATCCACTCCCACACATGCAACCAACAATAATTAACAGTTTTCACACACACACACACACACACACACACACACACACACACACACACACACAACACAACACACACACAACACACACACATACATACATATCATACATACATACATACATACATACATACATGCATGCATGCATACATACATGCATACATGCATGCATGCATGCATGCATACATACATACATACATACATACATACATACATACATACATACATACATACATACATACATACATACAGGTTATACACTTAGGCAGGATGATGGGAATTTTAGTCATTGAAGGCAGGGATAGATAATTATGAAATGAAACAATAGGGGAAAGTCTTAGGTTTGAAATAGGTATGTCTTGAGGCTAGATTTAAAAGTGTCGTAAGTAGCCTTTTCGAGAAGGGAGAGAGGGAGGTCATTCCAGAGTGATGGACCAGAAACAGAGAAAGAGCAACGGCCAAAGGTGGATTGGTTAAATCTAGGTATTCGTAGGCACAGGGTATCTGCAGCAGAGCGGAGGGAACGAGAAGGAGTGTACAGGTGAAGACATTCACAGAGGTAGAGGGTGCTGTATTGTGGAGACATTTATAACAGAGGGTACTGACCTTATAGTTTATTCTCTGTGGCACAGGCAACCAGTGAAGAGATCGGAAGAGAAGAGTAATATGCTCAGAGTTTTTTTTTGGTCTTTTTGAGGATTAGTCGAGCTGCAGAGTTTTGTATACGTTTTTGGTTTTTTTATCGAGGATAATGGAATAAGCACTCATGTGCTTTTTTACATCCAGTCCCCGTGTGTATGCGGTTTTGTAAATTTTGTCATCTGTTCCCACCGGCACACAATGGCCTACTCTTTCGAACAGCGGAACAGGATTTAACATGTGATTTAACGTGTGCGCAAGATGTTCTGCATGCGTTCGCACACGGGGCCTCGGTTTATAGTCTCATCCGAAGTGGATAGATGATGCTGGCAGACCCGCCAAAAGAGAATTACAATAGTCCAGACGTGAGAGAATGAGAGATGTGACAAGTTTCGATGTTGTATCAGCGGACAGGTACCTTCGAATTGCGCTTATACGCCGTAATTGATAGTAGCACGACTGGCAGGTCTGGGTGATTAATTTTTGCATGGAGAGTGTGTTGTCAATAACAACACCTAGATACTTGACTGTGGTGGATATAGGAACTGTGACACCTCCCCCCCACCCTCCCCAATTGGATTTTCCAGAACGTGAGGATGTTGTTTATACTCACAGGCCACCGGCAACCCCCACGGGGAAAGATTACACTATTAAACAGTACAATTCAGCACAATACAAAACAATATTCCTAATCCAGAGTGCCCCAAGTCCTATCACAAAATTAATGAGGTACTGGTGTGTGTGTGTGTGTGTGTGTGTGTGTGTGTGTGTGTGTGTGTGTGTGTGTGTGTGTGTGTGTGTGTGTGTGTGTGTGTGTGTGTGTTGTGTGTGTGTGTGTGTGTGTGTGTGTGTGTGTGTGTGTTGTGTGTGTGTTTCATGTGTATCCATCAGTGTATGGATGCATGCGCAAGTTTACTTACATACATATCTAGTCCATTCGATTTCTGCTCGCACCACTCCCTCCCAGCACACAGTTAAGGTAAAATAGTGAACAAGTTACAAACATATTATGAGTAGTAAGCATAAGAATAGTTTGACAGACAAAGCAAGGCGATTTTTTTTTCTCTAAAAGATAGCGGATGACAGTAGACTATTTTCTTCTTGTTGTTCTTGTAGCTGATGGCGGTGATTTAGAGGAAGGGCAGGGGTGTTTGTTGGTTTATCTTGTCTATTTTGTATCTAAGTATTTTGCTTTTCGCACTCGCATATGCATGTGTGTATATGTGTGTGCAT
>CM054134.1:27217727-27222727 GCA_028751875.1 Rapana venosa | reverse complement strand
GAGTAGGCCATTGTGTGCCGGTAGGAACAGATGACAGAATTTACAAAACCGCATACACACGTGGACTGGATCTATAAAATAAAAATAAAAAAGCACATAAGTGCTTATTCCATTATCCTCGATATAAAAGAACAAAATAAAATTTTAAAAATAATAAAATCTGCTTGACTGACTGAGCATAGGACAGGCGCACGCATAAGCATGCTTATGTAAGTAGATCTATTCATGTGTGTCCTCTTTACTCAAGTATGTGTTCATTTTTACGCAAACGCAGAGCCCTCTTTGTGTCTGTGCCTGCGTCCGTGCGTGCGTATGTGTGCATGTGTGCGTTAGGGCACAAGTTTTGTGTGTGTGTGTGTGTGCAAGCGTGTATGGACCGTAATGAATTTGGCTAAACCAATCAAAGGCTATCTGTTATCTTCTGCCTTTTGATTCATCTAGCGTGTCACTCCCCCGCATCGCTCCCAAAAGTGTTTGCGTTTGTCGGGGGTGGGCGGGGGGGGGGGGGGGGGGGGGTGCAGAGGGGGGGTGGTGCTTTACAGTTGGGCTTTATTCGTTTGTTTGGTTGGCTGGTCTCGTTTTGCTTTGTTCTGTTTTGTTGTGTGGGTTTGTTTGTTTTCAGGGGTGGGGAGTGGAAGGTTGTTTGGGGTGGGGGGGGGGGGGTTGTTGTTTTGATGGGTGGAAGGGTGAAGGATTTATTTATTTATTTATACCACTTTAAGTCACGAGATTTCTCTGCGTGAAATTCGGGCTGCTCTCCCCGGGGAGAGCACGTCGCCACAAGAGCAGCGCCCACCCCATCTTTTTTTTTTCTTTTTTTTTTCTTTTTTTTTGTTTGGTCTGCAACTGTATTTCGTTCCCTATCAGAGTGGCTTTTTTCTAAGAATTTTGCCAGGGACAACTCTCTTGTTGCCGTGGGTTCTTTTTCGTGCGCTGCATAATTTTCTGTAACACACGGGACCTCGGTTTATCGTCTCATCCGAAAGACTAGCGCCCAGACCACCACTCATGGTCTAATGGATGGGGGAAAAGTTTCGGGCCCAGACGGGATACGAACCCGGACTTTTCGCTTTCTAGACAGGCGCGTTACCTCTAGACCACCGATCCACCCGGATGGGGCTTTGTTTTGTTTTGGTTGCCTATGTTGTGTTCTCTCTTATAATCGATTTTTGTGGTTCTTATTAGAATATAATTCTGAACACATCAAAAGTGTATATTATCTTCTTTCTCGTGCTTTTTCCTCCTACTAGTACCATTCTTTGTTTCTTTGTTTTTCTAGTTTTCTCGGTTACTTTGCATGTGATTCTTATGTTTGCTTAAGTTTTTGATTGTTCCTCCCTCTGATGCTCTCTCTCTCTCTCTCTCTCTCTCTCTCTCTCTCTCTCTCTCTCCTCTCCTCTCCTCCTCCCTCCCTCTTTTATCTCTCTCTCCTCATACAGATACACACACATATTTGGAAGGTTGGGATGTACTTATCCAGCTATATAGTCAAGGTCCAGTCTTCAAACCCATACAGCCGTATGGAAATTACAGCGAGGGAAAAAGTATCAGCTAACACGCTTTCATTCTCTGAAAATCTCAATAATTATATCAAAAATGTTTCCCATTATTTTCTTTAGGTGTCACCGCCCAGTTCTCTCTCTCTCTCTTCTCTCTCTCCTCTCTCTCTCATCTCTCTCTCTCTCTCTCTCTCTCTCTCTCTCTCTCTCTCTCCTCCTCCCTCCCTCCCTCCCTTCCTAACACTAGATCGCTAAAAGCATCCATTTTGTTTTTCGTTGCTTTTGACAAGATACTCATTTAGCTATTGAATCCTGTCAGTCATTTAATCAATAAATCTCTCCCTCCCCTCCCTCCCTCTCTCTCTCCTCTCTCTCTCTCTCTCTCTCTCTCTCTCTCTCTCTCTCTCTCTCTCTCTCCTCTCTCTCCTCTCTCCTCCCTCCCCTCCTTCCTCTCTCTCTCCTCCTCTCTCTCTCTCTCTCTCTCCCTCTCCCTCCCTCCTCTCTCTCTCTCTCCCCTCTCTCTCTCCTCTCTCCCTCTCTCTCTCCCTCTCGCCAGCCTACACCATTTTGGGGGTCAAAGAGCAGGGTCGAAATATGGGACCAGTTTTCCTATATTTCATTTCTCTCACGCCTCCTCCAAAGAGGTTTGTTATCTTTCCCCCTGATATAGTCAGCTTTGGATTGCCGAGCGCGCGAGCGCGCGCACAACACAACACAACACCAACACACACACACTAACATTAACATACCAATACATATTATACATATGAGGGTGGGTGGGAGAGATAGAGGGACAGGACAGACAGACAGACAGACTGGCAGAAGATCAGACAGATAGATAGATAGATATAGATAGATAGATAGATAGATAGATAGATAGATAGATAGATAGATAGATAGATAGATAGATAGATAGATAGATAGATAGATAGATAGATAGATAGATAGATAGATAGATAGATAGTACAGGCTTAATTGCTAGTCCAGAAACGAGAGGCAGACAGACAGGCACACAAAGAGACAGACAGGCAGACAGGCAATCAAACAGACAGACAGACAGACAGACAGAACAGAGGTAATTGTTAGTCCAGAAAGGCAGTCTGTAAACGAAGTCCTTTAGTCCACTGTGGATCAGTCAGATCGACCTGATCACGGGGTTGAGGGGAGGGAGGTGGGGGGGGGGGGGGGGGAGGGGGCGCGCGATGATTCCGGGGCTGGTCCTGATTTGTCTTCTGCCTCCTTACTCCTCTTCTCTCTTTCACGTCCTCTCTCTTTCTCTGCCATCCTCTCAGATCCATTCAGGGATGTCAACTTATATGTGTGTGTATGTGTGTGTGTGTGTGTGTCTCTCTCAGAGATATATATCAAAAGAGAGAGCAGAGAGAGAGAGAGAGAGAGAGAGAGAGAGAGAGATAGAATATATAGAGATGATAAGATAGATAGATAGATAATAATAGATAGTAGATAGATAGATATGTAGATAGATGGATAGATAGATAGATAGATAGATAGATAGATAGATAGATAGATAGATAGATAGATAGATAGATAGATAGATAGATAGATAGATAGATAGATAGATAGATAGATATTCCTCGACTTGAGCTCCGAGGTTCACAGATAGTGAGATTTTTGCGTATGTGACTGGTTTTGGGAAGGGGAGGGGGGGTGGAGGGGTGTCTACCATTAAGACAGCCGCATTCAGTCTCCGCAGATGATGTCTTAACACGATGCTGTGTACAACATACATTTCTTACCTCCACCTATCCCGTAGTCTAGTAGGCCATTGGGGCACCACTGCAGATTTTACAACCAGCTTCCTGCAGTTCTCGCGGTTTTCAGCTTTTCGTAGCAAGACCAGTCCACGCTCTAATTTTGTCTTCCCATCGTTTTCTCTGTCTGCCCCTCGCCCCCCCCCCCCCCCTCCCCCCCCCCCCCCCCCCCCCCTCCTTGTTCTGTTCCCTCTATGACAGTCTTCGCCAGTCTACATATTCAGTTCGTTGAAAAGAATCCACAACAGCAAGACTGTTGTCAATGGGAAGAATTCTGTAGGAAAAAAAAGTCACTCTCGTAGAGAAACAAAGAAAACATGCTGACATCAGTTTATGTTTAATGAGCAGTGCTGCTCTGGAGGTGACGTGCTCTCCCCGGGAAGAGTCAGCCCGAACATCCTGCAGGGAAATCTTCAGTGACTGAGAGCAGTCGTCAGCATCGGCAGTCCCTTGACCAAGATGGTCATTGTGGGGGTCACGCAAGACGCTTTGGTCGACAATATTTTTACTCCAAGCTGATCTGTCTTCAGCCTTTTTTTTTTGGCAACATGCCATGTCAAGACCGGTCCATTTTTTGATGGTCTGCATCATCCAGTTCTTCATCTGTCTGCCTCTGTGTCTTCCTTCCACAAGTGTCCCCTGCAGGACTGTCTTGGCAAGAGAGGTGTGATGCGTGGCGGGACCAAACCATGCTATCAGCTTCCTCCTCTTTACAACAACAGCCAGAAGGGGTTTGTTCCTGTGGCTCAGCTTTCATGACTACCACCTCTTACCACACTGACTCGTTGGTTCTGTGGTCCCGCTTGGAGATGTGTATAAGCCTTCCGAATGATTTCATTTCGAAGGCTTGGATTTTTCTTTCCAGTTTTATAGTCAAAGTCCAACTTTCACACCCGTGCATCAATATGGAAATTAAGGCGAGAAAAAGAACGTCAGCTAATTTCTTTTTTAATGTCAATACAAAAACAGTTCCTATTATTTTCTTTAAGTGTCACCTCCCAATTTAATTTCTGTGCATCTCTTCTCCTTTCTCTCTCTCTTTCTCCCCTCTCTCTTCTCTCTCTCTCCTCTCTCTCTCTCTCTCTCTCTCTCCCTCTCTCTCTTTCTCTCTTTCTCTCTCTCCAACACTAGATCACCAAAAGCATCCATTTTGTTTTATTTGTTACTTTTGACAACATAATCATTAAGTTCTTTAATTCAGTCAATCAGTTAATCTTCGTCAATCCATCAATCGATTTCTCTCTCTCTCCCCCCCCCCCCCCCCCCCACCACCACCACCACCACCACCCCCCTCCCTTGCTTCCCTTCTGTCCCAGCTTTATCGCCAGCCTACACCATTTTGGGGCGGTCAAAGAGCAAGGTCGAAATATGGGACCAGTTTTCCCATATTTCTTTTTTTTTTCAGGCAGTCCTCCAACAAGTTTCTTTTTTCTTTCTCTCCCAGATGTATTCAGCCTTGGGTTGCCGCCACAGTGAAGCCCCTAGCTAATATTAGCGTCGACCATCTTCCCCCCATTCCCCCCATCACCCTCCCATTCCCTTCTTGTCTACTACCTCCACTATGTCTATTAATTATCCCCTTCCATATTTCGTTTCCACTTTTACCCTTGCAGCTTCTTTGAAGACTATTTTTAGCCACGTCCCTGTCTATCTGTCTGTCCCGCATTTTGGCATAAAACGATGAAGTGGAAAACCCTGATGGAAATCACCGAAGAGGGAGAGACAGCGC
>CM054134.1:27207727-27210227 GCA_028751875.1 Rapana venosa | reverse complement strand
TGTTTGCTTGACTGCCTGCCTGCTTGTATGCCTGCCTGCCTGCCTGCCTGCCTGCCTGCCTGTTTACCTGCCTGTTTACCTGCTTGTTTGCTTGCTTGCTTGCTTGCTTGGGTGGTGGCTATGTGGTGGGCAAGTGACAGACAGAGTTAGAGACTGATTCGAGGAACTTGCTGTCATTTAAATCAATTCTTCACTCATTCTTCATTTTCACGTTGCATCATTCGCGGTCTATATAAAATCTAACGAATGTTTCAGTGTTTGACAGGAAAGGATCATTGAATGAACAATGAATAACAGTGTCAAAGCAACAACACAGATCGCAATGAATGTCGCTTTGCTTGCAGATCAGACAGCATCCTGCATAATAACCTGCGTGCATCCCTGCAACCCCTAACCGCATCTTCCACCACAAACAATCATACATACAACAACAAAAAGCAACGATTCGAAGACCTGCAGCAGGTTAGAGACACCCCACTCCACCAGCACGCAACATGAAAGCACAGCACAGGTTAGAAGAGTTCTGCAGTTGTGAATATGACAGTGAGGTAAGGAGAAAGGCAGCGATGTGGTGTTGTGGGTAGCGGGGAGGAAGTGTGGTTTTGGATAGAGGGGATGATGGGTGCGTTCGTCGGGAGGGAGGAACGTGGTGGTTTTGGGTAGGAGGAGAGGGTGTTTGTGGGTTAGGGGCAGGAGTGGGTGGTTTGTGGGTAGGAGGCAGGAGGGAGTGGGTGTTGTGGGTAGGGGGAGGAGTGGGTGGTTTGTGGGTAGGGGGAGGGTGGGTGGTTTGTGGGTAGGGGGAGGAGTGGGTGGTTTGTGGGTAGGGGAGAGGAGTGGGTGGTTTGTGTAGGGGAGAGGGGGGTTTGGGTAGGGGGAGTGGGTGTTTGTGGGTAGGGAGGAGTGTGGTGGTTTGTGGGTAGGGGAGGGGTGGGTGGTTTGTGGGTAGGGGAGGAGTGGGTGGTTTGTGGGTAGGGGGAGGAGTGGGTGGTTTGTGGGTAGGGGGAGGAGTGGGTGGTTTGTGGGTAGGGAGGAGTGGGTGGTTTGTGGGTAGGGGCAGGAGTGGGTGGTTTGTGGGTAGGGGAGGAGTGGGTGGTTTGTGGGTAGGGGGAGGGGTGGGTGGTTTGTGGGTAGGGGGAGGAGTGGTGGTTGTGGGTGGAGGTGTAGTGGGTGGTTTGTGGGAGGGGAGTGGGTGGTTTGTGGGTAGGGGAGGAGTGGGTGGTTTGTGGGTAGGGGAGGGTGGGTGGTTTGTGGGTAGGGGAGGAGTGGGTGGTTTGTGGGTAGGGGAGGGTGGGTGGTTTGTGGGTAGGGGGAGGAGTGGGTGGTTTGTGGGTAGGGGAGGAGGTGGGGGAGGTGGGTGTTGTGGGTAGGGGGGGGGGGGGGGAGGGGGAGGTGGGTGGTTTGTGGGTAGGGGAGGAGTGGGTGGTTTGTGGGTAGGGGGAGGAGTGGGTGGTTTGTGGTAGGGGAGGAGTGGGTGGTTTGTGGGTAGGGGGAGGAGTGGGTGGTTTGTGGTAGGGGAGGAGTGGGTGGTTTGTGGGTAGGGAGGAGTGGGGTTGGGTAGGAGGTGGGTGGTTTGTGGGTAGGGGAGGAGTGGGTGGTTTGGGTAGGGGGGGGGGGTGGGTAGGGGAGGAGTGGGTGGTTTGTGGGTAGGGGAGGAGTGGGTGGTTTATGGGTAGGGGGGAGGAGTGGGTGGTATGGGTAGGGGAGGAGTGGGTGGTTTGTGGGTAGGGGGAGGAGTGGGTGGTTTATGGGTAAGGGGAGGAGTGGGTGGTTTGGGTAGGGGGAGGAGTGGGTGGTTTATGGGTAGGGGGAGGAGTGGGTGGTTTGTGGGTAGGGGCAGGAGTGGGTGGTTTGTGGGTAGGGGCAGGAGTGGGTGGTTTGTGGGTAGGGGCAGGAGTGGGTGGTTTGTGGGTAGGGGCAGGAGTGGGTGGTTTGTGGGTAGGGAGGAGTGGGTGGTTTGTGGGTAGGGGGAGGATGTGGGTGGTTTGTGGGTAGGGAGGAGTGGGTGGTCTGTGGGTAGGGGAGGAGTGGGTGGTTTGTGGGTAGGGGAGGAGTGGGTGGTTTGTGGGTAGGGGGAGGAGTGGGTGGTTTTGTGGGTGAGGAGGAGTGGGTGGTTTGTGGGTAGGGAGGAGTGGGTGGTTTGTGGGTAGGGAGGAGTGGGTGGTTTGTGGGTAGGGGCAGGAGTGGGTGGTTTGTGGGTAGGGGCAGGAGTGGGTGGTTTGTGGGTAGGGGCAGGAGTGGGTGGTTTGTGGGTAGGGGCAGGAGTGGTGGTTTGTGGGTAGGGAGGAGTGGGTGGTTTGTGGGTAGGGGGAGGAGTGGGTGGTTTGTGGGTAGGGAGGGGTGGGTGGTTTGTGGGTAGGGAGGAGTGGGTGGTTTGTGGGTAGGGGGAGGAGTGGGTGGTTTGTGGGTAGGGAAGAGTGGGTGGTTTGTGGGTGGGGGAGGAGTGGGTGGTTTGTGGGTAGGGGGAGGAGTGGGTGGTTTGTGGGTAGGGGGAGGAGTGGGT
>CM054134.1:27192727-27200227 GCA_028751875.1 Rapana venosa | reverse complement strand
GTGTGTGTGTGTGTGTGTGTGTGTGTGTGTGTGTGTGTGTGTGTGTGTGTGTGTGTGTGTGTCTGTCTGTCTGTCTGTCTGTCTGTCTGTCTGTCTGTCTGTCTGTCTGTCTGTGTCTGTGTATGTCTCTGTGTGTGTGGAATATTTGGAATTCACTATATCACACCTGCGAAGGAATCAGTGTGATCAAAGCTTGACCAGCTGCCTAACCCATTGTGACTTCAGGAGCATCATCGTCAACAGCCTGTTGCTGTAACCACCCGTTGCCCTGATCAAACCGTGAATACATTTTGTATTCAAAAGTTAAGTTTCTCCAACTCATCGAACACTCCCCTAGATAAAGAGATCCTAAACCTACGTACACGCACACGTTAAATCCTGTTCCGCTTTTCGAAAGAGTAGGCCATTGTGTGCCGGTGGGAACAGATGACAAAATTTGCAAAACCGCATACACACGGGGACTGGATGTAAAAAAGCACATGAGTGCTTATTCCATTATCCTCGATATAAAAGAATAAATAAATAGATTTTTAAAAATACTTTGCTCTTCTGCATGGGCAAAGAACGGAGGGCAACGTTTTACAAAACCACTTCCACAAAGGGACTGGATGTTTTTCCAAAAAAAAGAATAATAATAATAATAATAATAATAATAATAATAATAATAATAATAATAATAATAATAATAATAATAATAATAATAATAATAAAGCACATGAGAGCTTCTTCCAGTATCCTCGAAAATTAAAAAAAAAATACCAACAAAAAAAGAAGTTGACCCTGGGAGATAATTTTTTTTTTAAACCTCCCTACTTTAAGCAGATTCGAACCTGCAACTTCACGAGCATGAACCACTCAGCTATCGTACCCGAGCTGCCGGAGAGAAGGCAGATGAAGTGTTCGCCCTGCCTGGCCTCCCTGCAAGATGTGGTGAGGAAATCACGTTAGGAGTGCCCTCAGAAGGAATGCAACAAACCCATTCCCAGTGTTCTTTTCCCATCTGGAATGCTTCCACTTCATTCTGTCTGTCCTTCTAATTACCCGCAGCCTCTCTGTCTGTCTGACTGTTTGTCTGTCTGTGTGTCTGTCTGCCTGTTTAAATGCTTATCATGATGATAATCAGGATGATGCTGACAACGACGATGATGATGAAAATATCAATAATCATAATGACATCTCCACAATGACAATATCCCATTGATGACAAATATGACGATCATGATGACGACAACTTTAACAACAAACGACGATAACAATGATAAAGATTGTGATGACAACCAGTATAGCAGAAATTTGTGACACGAAACTCAACTTCATCCTCTTTCTCCTCCTCCTCACCATCATCACATAACAACGAAAACAACAACAGCAACTTGTGACAACAACAAGAACAGCAACAACAACTGCAACAACAACAACAGCAACAGCAACAGCAACAGCAGCAAGCTAGCCAGCAAAGGAGCAGAATTCATCAGCCGATCGACCACCAACAGACTAGCCTAGCGCAGGAGCCCGAAGCGATAGTTCTTTATGCTTTGGCCCCCGTCCAGAACCATTCATTCCCTGCATAATGAGTTTGGCTGCCTGAAACCTGTTGGCTCAAAACATCCCATCCCTACCCTCGCTTCTCCCCTCCCCCTCCCCTCCCACCCACCCACCCAGCTATCCTCCTCCTTTTCTTCTCCTGCTCCCATCCCCCAGCCTCCACCCCAGCAACCCCCCCCCCCCCCCTCCCCTTTTGCAGCCTCTGACTCTGATAGGGGATCGACCTTGCGTAAGACAAGAGCTAGGAGGAGGTATTGATTTAACTCGCAGGAGGCTGCTTGGTCGTCGATGTCCAAATGTTAAAATGTGATCGCAATGTTGGCGGCTTTGGTGCCTTTGGCGAAAAGATGGATGGATGGATGGATGGATGGATGGATGGATAGACAGACAGACAGACAGACAGATAGATAGATAGATAGATAGATAGATAGATAGATAGATAGATAGATAGATAGATAGATAGATAGATAGATAGATAGATAGATAGATAGATAGATATTAGCCAACAGAGAGCTGACGGAGTGAAGAGAATGATGAGGAGAAAGTGTGAATGATGACTTAAAGTCCCTTGTTTTTTAAAGATGGGCATTAATTCTGTGGGCGTGTGAGGAATTTGAATATCAAAGCGGGATCGTGGGATTTTATTTTTAGAAAGGAGGAGGAGGCGGAGGAGGAGGAAGGTTGAGGGGTCTTGGTTTAGATGCTAGAGCAGATAGGGACAGGGGGGAGGGTGAAATATGAATGGTGTCTATTTAAAGATGACATATGTAGGCGTGTGTAAATCAGATCAGTTCAGAGATCAAGAGAATAACTTTTTTTTTAGTAAAAGGGAAAGGGAGGAGGGCTTGGTTTCGATTTTGCAAGCAACAGGTTGGGGGAAGAAGGAGGGAAAGATGCCTACATCAGATTGCAAGAAAACCATACGACAAATGCAAATTAGTTGCCCCAAAATATGCTTTTATGACGTTACTTTCAAATCTGAATGCTTCTATTACTGCATCCATCTCTATTCCTGTCGGTGACTTCAGATATGACGATGACGGTACTGACGATGATGACCTCAAGGACACACCGACGAGACAACGACGACGACGATGATGACGAAGAGGACAGGGAAGCAGCAGCTCCAGCACCAGCATTACCACATAGCACTGACAGCGACAACTGTAACCAACAACAACTACAACAACAACAACAAAATCATCATTTTGACACAAGCAGACCAACCATACTTCCAGAAGTGATGTTTGTCTTGGCCGTGGCGGGGATCTAACGCCACCATTCATTCATTTTCCGCATAATCAGCTGGATTGAACCAGACCTGTTGCGGGCTGAAAACAACTCTTCCACCCCCATCCCCCACCCACCACCACCCCCCCTCCCCCTCCCTCTGACCCGCGCTCACTCCCTCATACTCCCACAGGGAAACCGGCCTTGCGTAAGACGAGAGGGTGGGTGGTGGGAGGGGGGGGTGTAGCAGTTGCAGGCAGAACAGGAAAGCCATGTCCGTCCAAAATACAGAGACACAACGCTGTAGCTGGCGTCAAGGATGAGAAAGCAGAGGCGTTGTTGACCTGAAAGACTGAAGAATTACAACGAGGAACATGGAACCTGCATCGTGATGGACAGGAACGAAGAAGCGGATAAGGATTTTGAAGATATAGAGAGATAGAAAAAAAGAGGGGGGGGGGGGGGGGAGAGAGAGAGAGACGGGGGAGGGAGGGGGGAGAGAATGCGTGACCCAGTTTTCTGGACTCCTTGTCTCGTTGGGAGAGCTCTATGGAGGGAGATCAGGGGAGGGAATGCAAATGGAGGGTGTATGGCGATGCATCTGTGGTCGGTCTTGACCTGGGACAGTCCAAATAATGCAACTCCTCTCTCTCTCTCTCTCTCTCTCTCTCTCTCTCTCTCTCTCTCTCTCTCTCTCTCTCTCTCTTTCTCTCTCTCTCTCCGTGATGATAATGACGAAGATGATGACAGCCACGACGACGTTAAAAATGCCATTGATGGTGACGATATTGCGATGACTATGTCAACAATGACGACCACGAAGATTGTGATGATGCCAACAACCAGGAAAGAGGAGGAAGATAGCTCTGTAATGACTTTAATAAGGATACAGATAACCATGGCGATAACGATAAGACAATTTACAATACTGTTACAACAACAACCACACAAATTCAAAAGTATTTTGACAGAAATGTAACACCATACCACCGGACAAGGTCGAGTCCCAAAAAAAACAAAAAACAGCTTTTTTATATTTTTATTCCCCATGTGTTGGTGAGGTTTTAGAATCATTCATGTTGTGCATAATGAGTTTGTTGACCGTCCCGGAGCGTGCTTGGCTCAAAACATGCCCTCCCTCCCCCCACCCCCCCCCCCCCCCTTCACCCCTCCCCATTCCCCTCCCTGTTTCCTCCCGTCAATAAAGTATCCCTGGACAGCATCGTCTTGCGCAAGACCCAAGGTTACCAGAGATTGTCCAGGAAACTAGGAATCAATGTCAGCAGAAAAGTACGGTTGGGAATTTTTGTGTTGGCGTGAAAAATGTATATATGGAGACAGCAAGGAGTGGTGAGATTAATGGTAAAATAAAACACAATGGAAAACAATGAAACACGGCATGCACAGAAGGAAAGATTGGACAGAAGCATGTGCGTGTGTGAAATTAAGGGAGGGGGGGGGGGGGGCAGAGAGAGGTGTGTGTGTGTGTGTGTGTGTGCTGAGAGAGGGGGAAAGGAAGGTGGGGAAGGGAGGGGTGGTAGAGGAAAGGGGAGGGGATGGGGGAGAGGTGGTGGAGGGAAGGGGAGGGGGTGGTGGAGGGAGGGGAAGGGGAGAGGTGGGGTTGTTTTGGCTTCATTCAGATGAAGGGTAGGGGAGGAAACCACGTTAGGAATGTAGATTGAGGAGTTCCGACGCAACACTATGGAATTTCTTTTTTCTTTGACTTGTTATAATGTCTTTACCGGACAAAAAGGTGAAAGTGTTTTTCTCCTTTTTTAGGTTAAAAGCTCTATTTTTCTTTTTTAAATCTTCCTTCATTCCTTTCTTCTTACTCAAAGCTGTTTTTCAGGATGATATTGATGACGATAAATACAACGACGACGAGGATGACCATGATGACACTAATGATACTAATAATGATGATAGGGATGATGGCAATAACAACGACGATGCCGACAATGCTGATGATGACGACCAGTATAACAAGAACAACAACAGTAATCTCCAGTCAGCATATCCACCCCCCCTGCCCTAACATCAGTATGATGGCTTCCATCCCTCTGGTGTACAAGTCTCAGCTGCTGTTTTGCTCTGTCCTGGCTTGGATTTATCACAGCCATTCGTGCCTGTGGCTCCTGATGGCCTGCACTACCCTGGACCTGATGGCTACCTGTGTACTCTGCCTTTGTCTGTCTTTCTACTGCATTGTTGGGGTACGTACCCCCGTGGGGATGCCACGGGCTCTTCCAGTATAAACTATCCCCCCCCCCCTTTCAGGAAATTGTTTGCTACTAGTTTTTCTTTTGTTGAAATAGACTAGTCACTTTTTTTCTGTAAATGCGTACCTGTCCTCTTTAGGGTCAGGGAAGGTAAAGTAGGGAGAGAGAGAGAGAGGAGATGGACGCCGCCCTTCAATATGCTGGGCCCTGGAGAAGTTGAGGTTCATCTCACCTCGCTCCCCAACGCCCCCATAGGTTATGGGAACACCTTTACCTTTACCTAGTCACTTTCGGTTCTGTCACCTTTCCTTTTTGCTTTCTATTATTTCTACCTTGACTATTCTTTGCAATGTCAAGTACACTCGCCTTTCTCTGTACTCAAAAACGTCATGACACATTTGCTCGACTCTACTTCCATCATCAGTCACTGATAAAGGAGATCGTTCTTCTGGCCCAAAACAAAAGTGTCTACCTTTATCAGCTGTTTTAGAAGCAGCACTGTCATCCAGTCCTTGCCCTATGTAGGGATTACCTAGATCTATTCTATTATACTCTGTTCTATTCTATTCTATTCTATTCTCACAACATAATGTTCAGAGTGACTAAAATTCTGGATGATCTCTCTGAAAAAGCATGCCACAACAATGCAGAACCATCTCTCTCTCTCATATGACATATAAAGATTTTTTTTAATATTTTGTTAATATTTTGTTTTACTTTTGCGTTTAACTGAAACTATTAGCTCAGATTATTAAGGATAGTCCTTTCTCAGGGCAAGGGCCGGATGAAAAAAGTATATCAATACTTATCTGTCACCCTTGGGAATAAAAATTATCAATCATTCAATCTCTCTCTCTCTCTCTCTCTCTCTCTCTCTCTCTCTCTCTCTCTCTCTCTCTCTCTCTCTCTCTCTCTCTCTCTTCGCTCTCTCTCTCTCTCTCTCTCTCCTCTCCGCCACACCTTCATTCTAGAAAATACAAATTCTGTCAGATCGGATCAGTGGAGGTCTACCCTGTATAATCATGCCCCCGTAATACCTGTCATGATGATTAGTTTCGCCCGCACCTTTTTTCCGCAAATGGCGATTTTGTTTAATTCCAACAAACAATGAATGTGCGTGTGCGAAGGAAGGAGGGAGGGTGAGAGGGAGATGCCAGTACAGGGAAGGATGAGGGATTGGCAGAAAATGGAGGGTGGGGTGGGGAGGGTGTGAGTTATTCGTGTTTGATATTAGGTGTCTTCCTGCAAATGAACTCCTGAGCTATGACAATAGCAACTGTGGAGACTACAGACCTCTCAGTCTCCTCCCACATACCCACAAACTGTTCACAACGTGACTCCACAGATAACTAGAACAGATACTTTGCGAGAACCAGCAGAGAGAGCAGGAGAGGTTTCGGAAAGATTCCTCCATTCAAGACAATGTACAGGCATTGTAATAGTGAAATCCCACGATTATTCGTCTACCTATTTGTCTAAGACTCACCGATTACGACAAGCCGTTTGATTCAGTGGAAAATGTTGCTATCTTCCAGACCCATGAGAAGAACCAGCGTCAATGACAACTGTATCCCGCTGTCAGAGAACACATCGGAAAAGTACCAGCAAGGAAAGGGTCTACATCTTAACAATCCCATATTTGAGACCTTCACATTTAAAAGACGGGATAGGTAAGGAGACCCAGTATCCTCAAAGTTGTTTTTTCTCGTCTGCGTAATAAGAAACTTTCAAAGACGCAAAACTTGAGTCCAGATTTAACGTTGATGGAGAATACTTCAAAGATCTACTTTTCGCAGACGATGAATGCCTGTGCCCAGAAAAAAGAAGAACTCGGGGAAAATTGTGATTAACTGACCAAAAGGCAAGGAAATAGGATTGAGGATCCACAAAGGATGGATAAAGTTCATAACAAATTCTGAATCATGGGAAGACATGAGAATCGAAAGTGAATCTATCAAAAATAAGTGGCAAGGTATACAGACTGGGCGAAACACAAATATTTCAGAGTAGAACTAAACACGTGGTCAAAATCAGAATTGGACTACCTGGTAAAGCTTTGGAAAAAATCAAGAAATATTTCTCAATTGAGAGTAGCCAATAATCTTTGAAAAGGAAAGTCTACAACGAGTAATGCATTCTCCCAGTGTTTACCTGTGGCTGCCAAACATGGTCCTTCCAAAGAGCCAAGCAGATGAGTATCAGACTACAGATTAGACTACCATTGCCAAGAGATAGGCAAAAGAACAGGGTGCTCTCATGTCCTCAAGTTCTTGTTTAAACAGAAATGGACGGACAATAAGTGATGGACAAAAAGGTGCACATACTGGCAGCCACCTTACGGCTGCAGAGCTCCCACCAGACACATGCTTTATGACGTTTTTCATCACACAGGTAAACAGAAGTCAGACAAAAATAAATGACAACGTTGTTTTTTTCTGTCCCAATGCATTCTACAGAAATAGTCAACGATCAAAACTGTCCTATCAAAACTGTCTAAGTGTCAACG
>CM054134.1:27182727-27187727 GCA_028751875.1 Rapana venosa | reverse complement strand
AAAAAGTCAGACAGACAGTCAACAGACAGCAGACAGCAGACAAACAACATCAAAACAAAGACAACAACAGACGTCCAAAAACAGACAGACAGACGACTCATCAACAACATCAACAAAAGACAACAAAAACAGCAGACAGACAGACAGACATCAGACAGACAACAGCAGACAGACAACAGTCAGACAACAGTCAACGACAACAGACAACACAGACAACAGACAGCTTATCAAAAAGAAGACAGCAGTCAACAACAGAAACATCAACAACGACAGACAGTCATCCGACAAACGACAGACATACAAACAACAGACAGACATCCAAAAAACAGACAGACAGTCAAAAAGACAAAAGTCAACAGACAGACAAAAGTCAGGGCAGACAGAAGAAGACAGACAACAACAACAGTCAACAGACAACAGACAGGCAGCAAAGAAAGACATTAGACAAAGTCATCAACGACAACAACAACGACAGTCCAACAGAAGACAGACGACAGGGAGGGAAAAATCAAACAACAACATCAACAGACAGTCAACAAACAGACGTCAACAGACAGACATCAGACAGAAGACAACAGTCATCAAACAAAAGACAGACATACAGAAAAGACAGACGACAGTCGACGAAGACAACATCGTCAACAGACAACAGTCAGACGACAGACAGACAGACGACAGATAGACAGACAGACAGACAGACGTCAACAAAAGACAGAGGGGCATCAGACAAAAAGACATCGACAGACAGCAACAACAGACAACAGACAGGCCGGGCAACGACGACAGTCAACAGACAACATCAACAGACAGTCAGACAGACAGTCAGACAGACAGACAGTCAACAGAAGACAACGACAACAGCAGACAGACAGACAGACAGTCAACATTGACAGACAGACAGAAACAGGCAGACAGGCAACAGACAGCAGCAGACAGACAGTCAAACAACAACATCAACAGACAGACAGACAGACATCAACAACAGTCAACAGACATCAACAACAGAAAAAGACAGACAACAGTCAGACAGACAACGAAAACGCAACAAACACACAGACAAAGCCCCAACCCCCAGACTCTCATAAAAATCCCAGTTTAAAAAACCACTTCGCCAAAGAGTTGTAAATAGCGCAGTGGGTCCGTTTTTAAAGGCTTTTCAAGGAATTTTTGTTTTTCGTTTTTGAAGTTTTGGGCCCAAAAATTGGGGTCGCGCGCACACCGAAATGGAGGGGGGGGGGGGTACCCCAACGGGAAAGTCAATCGATAGCATTCTTTTTCTTTATTCTTGAGGTGTTACTTGCTGTCGTCGGAGGGTGGTGGGTGTCTGCTTGGCTGCTTCTCCCTGCCTCCCGCTCTTCTGTCATTCTGTCTGTGGTAGAGGGGAGAAAAGGGAGGTAGTAGGTAGGGAGGGAGGTAGGGAGGCAGGTAGAAGGCAGGAGGGGACACATCATGTACTTATGTTTTCCCCGGTTCGACATGTCCAAAACAACATACATACATCATACATACTACATACTACATACTACAACAAACTACATAAACATACATACATTCATACATAAAAGTAACACATACAACAACATACATACAACATCAACATACATACCTACATACATACAACATACATACATACATGCATACAACATATACACATACATAATACTACATACTACATACTACAACAACATACATACATCCTTCTAACTAAACCATCTCCCTTTCTCCTTTCCCTTCTCTTTTTTTTTTATTTTTCTACCAGACCCAACCCTTTAAACTTCAAAAGTTATTTTCACATGGAAATTAGGACTCTGTGCACACCCTCATGAACAGAGACAGGCAAACACAATCGGGTGTAAAAAGAAAAAAAATAGAATAAAATCCCTCCTATAAGACTCCCCGTGGGATCCGGGGGGGGGGAGGGGAGGCATGTGAGATCAACACATCCCCTCCTTCTTAAATTCTGTGCTAGGAAATCTTTTCTATCCCTTTCCTTTGTTTCTGCCTTGTTCCTTTTCTTTCTGTCGCTCCTTCTTGTCCATTTTATGTTTTCTTGGACCATAAACCTGCCTTTTTTACTCAGGAAACTTACAGAGATAATAATCTCTCTCTCACACATGTCAAGTCGGATGTCGAGCTGTTGTCCGCGTTTTAACGGCAAACGCAAGCATTTTGCTGATATAACAACAACCAGATTGTTATCTAAGCGTTACACAACACTGCACACACACCACACCACGAAACACACACACATCCACACACACAACCACACACACAACACGACACACGCCAACAGCACACCACAACGAACACACACTACACAGGAAAGGAGAAGATTTTCCAATGTTTTTAATAAAGTGACAATCGGATGTTAACGTCATTTAAACGGACAAGATTTCTTCATCGACTATTGTCTAAATACATTCTACTTCTGAAACACCAAGCAATACCCTCCAAAGACCATTGGATATAAAAGGAAACACACACTTAAATAACCTCAGCAGGAATTTAACATTAATGTTGTCATTAGTCTGGGTCTGTGACCGCCAAGAAAGCTTTTAAAATAAAAAGCCGCACGTCTCATATCTTGAATATATGCTGTGCAGTTTTTTCCTGTGACTTTCAATACCGGAAGAGCTATCTTTACTCACAAACACTGTTTTACTTTACAGGGGGGGTTGGGGGGAGGAGGGGGGGGGGGACTTTAAATAAGGAAAGAATCGTTTAAATCTCGAACACGAATTTGTTTTACAGTTGTTTACAGTTTTTGTTTACAGTTGTTGGGGTGGGTTTTTTTAGTCATTTTAAATCAGGAAAGAAAAACACAAAACAGTGAACGAAAGATACATGTTATTTTTTTTTCTTTATTTTTTCATTTTTATTCTTTTATTTCGAAGATAATGGAATAAGCACGTATGTGCTTTTTTTTCATCCAGACCCCGTGTGTATGCAGTTTTGTAAATTGTTATACTGTGGCAGAGGCATTTTTCCAAATCTTACACGGGGTTTGTTCAAGAACGGATTAATACAGATTGATTTTTCACAACAAAACTGTGTTAGCTGAACAAGAAAGTACAACAACGTATATTTAAAAAAACTAAAAATTTACACAGAAAGGGTATATCGCCCTATTCTTACAGGGACTGATGTTTTGTGCTTTTTTACATCCAGTCCCCGTGTGTATGCAGTTTTGTCAATTTTGTCATCTGTTTCCACCGCACACAATGGCCTACTCTTTCGAACAGCGGAACAGGATTTAATGTGTGCGCAAGATGTTCTGCATGCGTTCGAACACGGGGCCTCGGTTTATAGTCTCATCCGAAGGACTTTGACACTCAGTTCGATTTTTTGTCAAACTGGGAAGAAAGGGCGAGGCTGGGAATCGAACCCAGAACCTCACGGTTTACTTGTTGGCAGGCGAACGTCTTAACCATCCTGCCACTTTCCTTCCTATATCATTCATCATGAACTGCTCTATAATGATACAGCTGCAACAGCAACAGTCAAACCCGCGAGTTATCAATGTCCAACAACCAATTGCAAGCGATGTTACCTGCTAATTTGACTCTTCATTGCGCGCTTATGTATAAATCACATACACACATATCTGATAAGATATTTATGAAAAGGTGTTTTTTTCTTCCATACATGCTCTGAGTTTGAAGTTTCTATAAAAACTACCATTTGCTACTATTTTTCAGAGATGGAGACCAAATTTGACAACGGCTATTTTTTTGTTCATTTGCTGGAAAATTTGACACGGGAGTTGTTTACGAGGAACAAAATGACAATTTTAAACACAGTCATAATTAGTTTCAATCAGAATACTGTTGATACAGATTAACCAAGGTCACACAAAAATACCTTGTTTATATAACTCATACAAAATATCATACAATTTTTAGAAAAAAAATACACACACACACTCTCTCCCTCCCTCCCTCTCTCTCTCTCTCTCTCTCTCTCTCTCTCTCTCTCTCTCTCTCTCTCTCTCTCTCTCTCTCTCTCTTTCTCTCTCTCTCTCTCTGTGTATATAGATAGATAGATAGATAGATAGATAGATAGATAGATAGATAGATAGATAGATAGATATAGATAGATATAGATATCGATATATATATAGATATGTGTGTGTATGTATGTATTATATATATGCATGCTGTGTGCGTGCGTGCGTGTGTGCATGCGTGCGTGCATGTGCGTGCGTGCGTGTGTGTGCGTGTGTGTGTGCGTGCATGCGTGCATGCGTGCTTGCGTGCGTGTGTGCGTGCGTGCTTGCGTGCGTGTGTGTGTGTGTGCGTGCGTGCGTGTGTGTGTGTGTGTTAGCCTACTTATTGTATTTTAATGTCCCAACGCATGCTACTTTTATAGCATAGAGTTCGACATTTCCAGCATCCTCGTAAAGCTGTTTAAACTGTAGCATACACAGCATACCGAAAACAGACACTAAGTGATTTTCTGAAGGGTTGTTCAGCTTAAAGCTAAAAGCTTTGTCAGTTATTGACTTCAGCGAATTGCTAGTGCCTCCATTAAAACTGTTGTTATGCTTTAAAATGTGATGTTGAGATTGTCTTCAGCCATGACAGACTCCAAGCATAGCCACCTGCACCTCACTTTCATAGGGGAAAAAAAAACCTTTGAAGTCGAACTGTGGCTGCCTTTAGGGTGAGGTACTTGAGAACAGTCCTGTGCAGAAACTTCTCATCCAGTGTGTACTAACAATCCCACAGCGATTCCCAGGTCGAAGAAATGAGTCAGTGGAAAGTTTCGGGGGGGGGGGGGGGGGGGGGGGGAGGGGTTCTCGTTCTTCGGCTAGAGCTCTGAGGTTCACCAATGGTGAGATTATGCGTATGCAACCCGTTTTTGCCCACCATGAAGGTAGCTGCCTCCCGACTTCGGGGATGCATGCTGGGTATGTTCGTGTTTCCGTAACCCACCAAACACTGACATGAATTACGGGACCCTACACGTGCATATTTAATCTTCTGCATGTGTATGTGAGT
>CM054134.1:27157727-27172727 GCA_028751875.1 Rapana venosa | reverse complement strand
TGAAGCAAAGACAGTAGTGAAGAAAAAGAAAAAGGAAAGATGGCTTCAGCAGCACCTTAATTTCAACAGTAAGGATGACTACTGCCTCCTGCCCAGAGAAGACCAAGTAACAATTGTGAGACTGAGGACTGGACACTGCAGACTCAGACATCACATGTTTATCAAGTTCCACAGTGGTGATTGTGAGGCGTGCCCCTGTGGCATTTCTCCCATGACAGTGGAACGCTTCCTCCAGACCTGTCCAACACACCAAAACCTGAGGGCCGATATCTGGCCTACTGACCTGCCGATGAGGGACAGACAAACTCTTTGAACTCCTGGAGGGCCTTCAACCCACCACAGCGGTTTCAGGGTCTCAGGAGTTGCTGTCTGAGCGTTCGATGAAAAAGAAACGTCCAGGTTTGGGGATTGTTGGTTTTTTCTTTGTTTGTTTGTTTGTTTTTCGTTCCTCAGCTAGAGTTCTGAGGTTCACCAATGGTGATAGTTTGTGTATGCAATCATGTTTACCCAACATTAAGGTCGCTGCATTCCGCCTTCGTGGGGGTAAACTTCCATAATCATAATCAATGTCAAAATCAGTTGCACTGTGAAAGCTGGCTCTCTCTCATGGGACGATAAATCAGGTCCCCTGTCCTAAGGCACACATAACACCTTGCACACACGTTAAAATCTGTTGCTCTTTGGGAAGAGAGGGCGGTTGTGTGCCGGTGGGAATGGCTGACAAAATATACAGGAGCTCATGCACATGGGGACTGAATGAAAAATTTAAAAAAGAATTGATTACTCATTCATTATTCTCAAAATGAAAGACTGTCTGTATGTCTGTCTGTCTGTCTGTCTGTCTGTCTGTCTCTCTCTCTCTCTCTCTCTCTCTCTCTCTCTCTCTCTCTCTCTCTCTCTCTCTCTCTCCTCTCTCTCTCTCTCTCTCTCTCTCATGAGCCAGCAGGCTAAAAGGACAAAACGCAGTGACTTGGAAACCTTGTCACGGACTTCATCGTTTGTGCTGTGTGTCAATAGATTGTATGTTTAGTGTATCTCCACCCTCCCCCACCCCCGTCCCATTCCAATGGGCGAAAGCTTTAGCAATCAAATTGTTGTTGTTGTATGCAGGGTATGATTGATTGTGTTATTAATTATATGTGTATTTTGTGCCCAGTCCCCACCCCGCTGTCCCCTTGTGAATGGGCATATTTGCTTAACACAATAAACCTTTGTCATTGTCATTGTCATTGTCATTGTCTCTCACTCTCTCTCTGTTGAATGGATTTTTTTTAAACGTAGGAATGCCATGTTTTAAGATGGATTTTACGTTCAAACACAAATGTTAGGTGCCTCTCCGAACTTGCCAGTACACAATGCGACACAGTCATCACTACGTGTATTCCTTTGCCACAGCAGTGCTCCAGTCTCTGACTTCATGTGGCTGGTTCTCTTTTGTCCCCGAAGCTGGAGTGTGGCTGCCTTCTTGGTGGGCAAAAAACGGTCGCATACGCAAAATTTCACCATCGGTGAACCTCAGACTCTAGCCAAGAAGTAAATAAAAAATATATGTGGCTCCCACCCTGCAAATCAGTGCAGTCTGACACACAAGAAAAACAGATATAAAATTGAATGAATGGGTGATCTCGATTCTGCGTGCATATTTATTTATTTATTCTTTTATATCGTGTATAGTGGAATAACCACTTATGTGCTTTTTTACATCCAGTCCCCGTGTGTATACGGTTTTGTAAATTCTGTCATCTGTTCCCACCGGCACACAATGGCCTACTCTTACGAATGGCGGAACAGGATTTAATGTGTGCGCAAGATGTTATGCGTGCGTTTGCACACGGGGCCTCGGTTTATAGTCTCATCCGAAGGACTTTTGGGGATAGTGGAGTCTGCACTGATGTTAACTCCAGGGGAAAATATCCCCTTGAACGGGAATCAAACCCGGGTCAGATTTTAAGATCATACAGATCTTAAGCCAAGACTAGGTCATGCAATCTATTTTTGGTAAACATACATGCATCAAAACATATTAGAAAGCATAAAACAAAACTGCAAAGATAACGACAACAAGCAAAAACGGTAAAAACTAAACAATTGTCATTCACGGCAATGTCTATGCTTTAAGAAACAAATAGTTATTGGCCGCCCTCAATAACTATTTTTTTCTTTTAAAAAAATAGTACACTAATACAACCGTATGCACTTACGCGAATGTACACACACACATACATACACACACACACACATACACACACACACATACACACACACACATACACACATACACACACCATACACACACACAGACACACACACACACACAGACACACACACAAACACACACATACACACACAGAGAGACACACACACACACACATACACACACACACATACACACACACATACACACATACACACACACATACACACATATACACACACACATACACACAAAACCATATGTCCCTAAATACGCGAAAAACTAAGTGTATGTATGTACTAGCAAGACAAAAGAGACAAAAAATGAAAGATAAATTCCAACCTCTGTTGATAGGTAAAAGAGTAATTGAAGAAGTTGACTCCCACAGAATTCTGGGTGTAATTATTGACAAAAATCTTACTTGGACTGACCATGTGATGGCGCTAGGAAAACGTCTTTCTTACAAGCTACTTCAGTTATCAAAAATAAAACATTTTCTGAATAACCACTCTCGCAAACTCTTTTTTTGCGGCCATATTTTGCCTATAGTTGACTATGCTTCATCTCTTTGGGACAGCTGCAGTGCTACAAATTTAAAATTGATTCATAGATTATATAAAAGAGCACTGAAACTTGTTCTACTAAAATCAAGCTCCCTAACCATCAACGATTATAAGGAAACAAATATCCTAACCTTCAAAAACAGACTTTATCTAAATAAAGCTCTATTTGTCCAGAAAGTTGTCAATGGAAATGCCCCTACAAAGATCACCAATAGCTTCAAAATCAATGAACACAGACATAATCATCTACTAACATTTCCGAGACCAAGAAATAATCTTTACAAAACAAGCTTCTTGTACTCAGGTAGTGACTTATGGAACAAGCTCCAAAAACGCTTAAAATGTATCAAAAACAAAAACCAGTTCAAGACACAGCTAAAAAGCCATCTAATGCATGAATACCTAGGAATTGACTAATAAGGCAAATCAACCATGATTAATACGGCAAAATCAACCATACTTACATTTACAGCACTAATGGTATTCCTTACAACAAAAATTCAAGTATGTCTTACTGAGACCAGAAATTCTACAGTCACACACTGTATTGTGTGGAGGGAGGGGGAGGCAGGAAGAGGCACACTAATTATGCAAAGAAGTAAGAGTAACCTATGCAAGCTAGTAAATAATCTGCAATGTTGAAAACAAGTGGAAAGGAGGAATTTTAAAAATCTTTTTATGATAGACCTGATAGCTTGATAGTATGTCCTTCTCTCTCTCTCTCTCTCTCTCTCTCTCTCTCTCTCTCTCTTCTCTCTCTCTCTCTCTTCTCTCTCTCTCTCTCTCTCTCTCTCTCTCTCTCTCTCTCTCTCTCTCTCTCTCTCTCTCTCTCCCCATCTCTCTCTCCTCTCTCTCTTTTCCTTTCCTCTCCACTCCTCATGCCTTTGTCTTGTCTAATTCAATAGATTTTATCGTGGATGTTGTTTTTATTGCAGTTAGAGTGAGATTATTAGTACTATTATAAGCGATACTGTTTTAGTATGATATTGTTTTTAGTTTGATAGTCCAGTGGATTATGGGCTTATGAATTATGTATCGTATAGGGGTCCTACTTGTTTGAATATGTGTCTTTTTTTTTAATTTTTTTTTTTAACTATTAATTTGATTGAAGGTGTATTTCCCCTTCCCCCTTGATACTCCTCCCCCACCCCCATCCTTTCTAATGCTTTTCTGTTATCATGGTTATGTTGTTGTCTCATGGTGATGGGGATCATTTGTTATATTGTTGTCTCATGGTGATGGACGATTGTTGTTATAATTGTATCTCTATTATGATAATCATTATTATAATCTTATTTGCCTTATCTTGCTTTGATAGCTATTGTGTGAATATGTCTTTTTTTTTTTTTTTTTTTTTTTTTTTTTTTTTAAAGCGCTATTTGAAAAGTATGAACGCAAAAAAAGCACACGTTTGCTGGGTGGAGGAGGAGAGGAGGGAGGTCATTGAAGGTAATATTGTCAGTAATGACGAATGCCTAGTATTTTCTAACGTTTTATTCTTGTACCTTTTTATTATCTAAAGTATAAACGTGAAAGAATGGATGTAACAGTAGGTGAAGTAATTTGTGTTTGTCCTGATGTTTATGTATTTTCTTTTTTTAATTCTTAAAACATTTTTATTTAAATGTGTGTGTGGACGTGATGCGCGCACGCGCTCAGGCATGCATGAGTATGTGTGTGCATGTATATGTATATGTGGTAATTTGTACCTACAATGTATCTCCTTATCGATTTTTTTCCTCTTTTTTTACTGGTTTAAGTTAACGGTAAATGATGCAATAACGTAATGTCTTAGTATAATCATTACGAAATTTGTTCTTAGATAGATGGCTTGATGAAAAAAAGCAAATGCATTGCTTATTCAATGTACCATCTGGAAATAAAAATTTTGACTTGACTTGACTTGACTTGACAAACATACACACACACATACACACACACATACACACACACATACACACACACATACACATACAACACACACATACACACACACATACACACACACACACACACACACACACACACACACACACACACAACACACACTTTACCATCGAGCTGCGAACACAGTGTGTTGCTTCGGTCTAGGAAGCTATGAGATCACGTATATACATACACACACATACACACATACACATACACACATACATACACACACACACACACACATACACACACACACACACACATATATACACACACACACACACACACACACACACACACACACACACACACACACACAAAGCAGATGCATTGCTTATTCAATGTACAATCTGGAAATAATATTTTGACTTTGATGCCCGCGCGCGCGCGCGCGCACACACACACATACACACACAAGCAGATGCGTTGCTTATCAATGTACCATCTGGAAACAAAAATTTGGACTTTGATGCCGCGAGCAGAGAGACAGACAGCACAGAGAGAGAGAGAGAGAGAGAGAGAGGAGAGAGGGAGATGGAGAGAGAGAGAGATGAGAGAGTGAAGAGGAGAGAGAAGAGAGGAGAGAGAGAGAGAGAAGAGAGAGAGAGAGAGAAGAGAAGAGAGAGAGAGAGATCCTCCGGATGGGACTATAAACCGAGGTTCCGTGTGAGAAGGCACACAGAATATCTTGCGCGAAGGTTAACATCTGTTCCGCTTTTCGGAAGAGTAGGTGATTGCGTGTCGGTGGTAACAATGACGAAATTTTTCAAAACCACATATACACGGGTACTGGACATAAAAAAAAGCACATGAGAGCTTATTCCATCATCCTCGAAATGAAAAGAATAAAATATCAAACATGAAGATGCACACACATCCAAGCAAATACGTTTCTTATTCAATGTACCATATGGAAATTTAAAAAATGACTTTGACTCACACACGCACGCTCACGCACGCACGCATCTTGCGCACAAATTAAAAACCGTTCCGCATTTCAAAACAGTAGGCCATTGTGAGCCGGTGGGAACAGACGACAAAATTCAGAAAACTGCATCCAATACGGGGACTGAATGTAAAAAAGCTTATGAGTGCTTATTCGTTGTCCTCGAGGATAAGAATTGATTTGAGATAGATAGATAGATAGATAGATAGATAGATAGATAGATAGATAGATAGATAGATAGATAGATAGATAGATAGATAGATAGGATAAGATAAAACAGATAGATAGATAGATAGATAGATAGATAGATAGATAGATAGATAGATGATAGATAGATAGATAGATAGATAGATAGATAGGTTAAGATAAAACAGACAGATAGATAGATAGATAGATAGATAGATAGATAGATAGATAGATAGATAGATAGATAGATAGATAGATAGATAGATAGATAGATAGATAGATAGACACACACAAACACACACACGCACACACACAAGCACACAGACACACAGACAGACTGACAGACAGACAGACAGACGTAAAAAAAAATAAAAAACAAAACACACAAAAAACCAGACAGGGATAAACCAGAGACATTGCAATACTGTTGCGGTCTAGGAGGCTAGTGAGTGACTCGACAATGAAGGCTAAGCGTAGGTTGCCCTCAAAAAGTGCTCGAGCAGCAAAAACTGTTGTCCAGTAAACAGCTTATAATGCATGCAACAGCTGCTCTCTCTCTCTCTGTCTGTCTGTCTGTCTGTCTGTCTGTCTCTCTCTCTCTCTCTCTCTCTCTCTCTCTCTCTCTCTCTTCTCTCTCTCTCTCTCTCTCTCTCTCTCTCTCTGTCTGTCTGTCTGTCTGCGTCCTGCTGTCACACGCATGCACGTGCTCGCGCACACTCGATTGAATGTAAGTGGGTACGCGCGCACACGCTCTTTCTGTCTCTGTCTGTCTGGCTGTCTGTTTGTTTGTCTGTCTGTATGTATTATGTATGTATGTATGTCTCTATGTCTCTATGTCTCTCTCTCTCTCTCCCCTCTCTCTCTCTCTCTCTCTCTCACTCTCTCTCTCTCTCTCACCTATAGGCATTATTCTAATAGATCACACGAATGTACACACGGGTGCGCGCGCGCGTGCACACACACACGCACACACACATACGCACACACGCACGAACGCACAACACACACATATGAGCACAATCATTTTGATCTCTCTCTCTCTCCTCTCTCTCTCTCTCTCTCTCTCTCTCTCTCTCTCTCTCTTTTCTCCTTCTCTCTCTCTCTCTCCCGCTCTCTCTCTCACACACACACACACACACACACACACACACACATGTGAGCACACACTATTTGATATCACACACACACTTTTATCACTACTCTCTCTATAGATAGATAGATAGATAGATAGATAGATAGATAGATAGATAGATAGATAGATAGATAGATAAATAGATAGAGAGATAGATAGATGGAAAGATAGATAGATAGATAGATAGATAGATAGATAGATAGATAGATAGATAGATAGATAGATAGATAGATAGATAGATAGATAGATAGATAGATGTTTTTGCAAGATATAGCGCTATATAAATTCCATTCATTATTTTTTATATATATATATATATATATATATCTTCCTCCCTGTCCTAAACAACAAAAACAACAACAGTAACAACAACAACAGCACACACACACACACACACACACACACACTTTAGCGCTTCTGTTCAGAGTTCGATATTTATGGTGTAGGGTCACGTTCTTAGCACGTGCTACATGGCATACCAGACAGGCTGGGAACACATGGCGCTCTTAGCTGTTCTTTTTTCTTTTTTCTTTTTTCCCCCACTGTTGCTCTCTCTCTCTCTCTCTCTCTCTCTCTCTCTCTCTCTCTCTCTCTCTCTCTCTCTCTCTCTCTCTCTCTCTCTCTCTCTCTCTCTCTTTTCTCTCTCTCTCTCTGCGCGAGCGTGCGTGCGTGCGTGTGTGGGTGTGTGTGTGGAAAACAGAAGTTTGGTGGAAGACAATGTCACACACACTCTCACACACACACACACACACACTCTCTCTCTCTCTCTCTCTCTCTCTCTCTCTCTCTCAAATATCTATTTGTATCTATTCTTTTATTCTAAAGATAATGGAATAAGAACGCAGGTGCTTTTTTTTTTACTTTACATTCGGTCCCCGTGTACATGCGGTCTAGCAAATTTTGTCATCTGTTCCCATCTGCACAAATGGCCTACTCCTCCGAAAGGCGGCACAGGTTTTTAACATGTGTGTAAGATGTTTAGCGTACGTTCGCACACTGGACCTCAGTTTATAGTCTCAGCCAGGAGAGGTAGAGGGTTGTAGAAAGAAACACCAGAAGATACACAGTACAAAGGTCACAATTTTTTTGTTTGGGGGGGGGGAGCCATACCAGTTTGTTTTTGCTTTATGTTTGTGTGTTGTTGTTTTCGTTCCTCGGCTAGTGTTCCTATGTTCTCCAATCGAGAGATTTTGCGTATGCGACCGTTTTTGCCCGCCATGAAGGTAGCCGCATTCCGACTTCGGGGATGTCATACTATGCCTGGTATGTTCGTGTTTCCGTAACCCACCAAACGCTGATATATATTACGGGATATTTAGCGTGCGTATTAATTTGATCTTCTCTGTGTGTGTATATACACGAAGGGAAAAAAAGCACTGGCAGGTCTGCTCTTGAAGTTGACATGGGATATTGTAAAAAAAAAAAAAAATTTAAAAATCCGCAACCCTTACTTCACCCGACGCCGCCGAGTTTCGAACCCACGATTTCATGAACCCATGGGATTGAAGTCGAACGGTCTTAACCACTAAAGCTATAGCGTCCGTCTAGTAATACTAGTAAGCATTTATGAAGAAAGCATCACTGTGATTTCTCAGCCGGGTTGTCCTGCCTCTTCAGATCACATCCAGAGTTAAAGATACTGGCTTGGCGGACAGTGTCAGGGTTGGGGGCAGTGCCCTCCCTCCTATCTGTCGATGACAGCAGCGTGATAACAGCCGATGATAAGGATGAACGATGGCGTCATGTTTTTGCTGCTGCCGTTTCCATCTTTAAACTATGTAGCTCAAGGTTACAGCTAGTTCAGTTGGACTGGAGTGCGAGTTTTGTTGTTGTTGCTGTTGTTGTAGTTGTTGTCTCTATTTGTCTTGTGACTCTGTGTGTGTGTGTGTGTGTGTGTGTGTGTGTGACAAATACATTCTTTTTAAATTTGTTACAGCAGGCTTATGGATTCAAAATTGCTACATTCTCTCTCTCTCTCTCTCTCTCTCTCTCTCTCTCTCTCTCTCTCTCTCTCTCTTCTCTCTCTCTCTCTCTCTCTCTTCAATCTTAATAAACATGTGTTTTGCAGCTGCTGTACAGAAACCATTTAGATCAAGGTCACCCGTTTTGATTGCCTTTTTAATTTTAATTTTATTGGCAGCCTCTCAATATTCGATAACTGGTTTGCCTTCGTCAGTGATAGTGGAATGTCGGACTTGAATTTGTTGTTGTTGTTGCTGCTGCTGCTGCTGCTGCTGCTGCTGCTGCTGCTGATGATGATGATGATGATGATGATGCTATTGCGAGCCCTTAACTTATTTGACCCATGGTTAGCTTGATTTTACTTTTTAGTTTTTAACTTGTTTTGAACTATTTTTGGTGATCTCTCTCTCTCTCTCTCTCTCTCTCTCTCTCTCTCTCTCTCTCTCTCTCTCTCTGTATTCTCATTATTAATCACTGATTTGATCAACAGCCCCCCTTCATGCATGGGCCAACAAGAGAAAAATTACAACACTTCAGTAAATAGGATGACACTGAATTGTATCCTGCAAAGAGGGGGTGGGGGGTTTCAACAGGAAAAAGCTATAGACGGAGGGAATTACTGTCTTCTTCTTCCTGGTGGCGCATGCTCGCCAGAAGAGCACCTTAAGGGCCGCTATACAAGACATGCATTCTGTCTCACTCGTCCCTCCTGGGAATCAGTGTAAGACTGTAAGTAAACGCCAGATGAGAAGTTTGCGTGTTTTCAATTACTTAGCAACACAGGCAGCCATATACTGGCTTCATGTGACTTTGTTTTCTTTACTCCTGCAGGTTGCATGCTATGAGCTTGTCACGACTGCAAAAAATTCTCAACAACATTTTAATGCATTAAGAAAACTTTGAATGTAGGCCTTGGCACCTAGCTTACATCAATAGCTGACATGGGTTTAGGCTAAGACCAAAGCTTCCGTACCCTCTCAGTGGACACAACATGTTTATACTGAAGCAGTGTTTCCACATCCAATCGCACTTTCTAGTTAAAGGACACCTGCAGATGCCGTATACTGCAGGTGCAGCTAGGATAGCCCCTTCAGGTGGAGTACATAGTGCATGTCGTTCGATTAGGGTATGCTTCGGTGGTTTAGAGGTAACGCTCCCGTCTTTGCAGCAAGAAGTTGTGGGCTCGATTCCCGTTAACCCAAACTCTTTCCTCATCCATTAGAGCTTGAGTGGAAGTCTTGTGCTAGTCTTTTGGATGAGGTGATAAACTCAGGACCCGTGTGCAACACAAATTTACTGCACGCAATGAGGAACCTACGGCACCAAGAGAACTGTGCCGGGCTAGAACTCTGCAGAAAAACGCCACTCTGGCAGGGAAACAAATACACGTGCAGACAGGATCCGAGGACTTTTTTTGTTGTTTAATGGATGTCGCTGCTCTTATGCATTGCGCTCTCCCTAGGGAGAGCAGCCCGAATTTCCTCTGCAGAGAAATGTGCCGTAAACGACTGACAGTGGTATACAATACAATGCAGCATAGGACAATACAGTGCACTGCGTTTCAATGCAATCCTAGAGGGTGGGGGGTCTAATTCAGGCAGGGTGGGCAAGGACTTGCTACCTTACAACTCCTGCAATGGTCAGCAGGACGTCGTAAATCAACAGGTTTGGTTGTTTTGCTGTTGGTTTGTTTTGTCTTTGTTTGTTTGTTTGTTTAAACAGACCCCTACATCAACACTCCCGATAGCTGAGATGACTTTATCCTAACCCCCCAGCACTCCAGTCGAGGTTTTCATCACTTCAGACCAATTACTAAGCAATTTGTGAAGGCCCATACTATCATATATCAACCATAATATCAACGGCCATAATTTGCCTGTTCTTCCACGAGATGATCGATCTAGATAGGATTTATGATCTGTGCGTCCAATGCAAGGCCTCAACTTTATTGTTTTGTGGTGTGAAGAACTTTCAGGGAGAGAACTCTTAATCAGACCACCTGAATGGTAACACGATCAGAGACTCATAGATTGCTGTGACGAGTCTGTGCAGCATTTTTTTTTTGGGGGGGGGAGGGGGGCGAGGTAGGGGGGGCTAGATGAACTATTCTGTCCACATCCTATAAATAGATCATTTTGTTTAAAAAGAAAGAAAAAACGACTTCGGGATTGACTGGGTCTATAATCTGATCACCGCTCATGTGATCATTGTTGCAAGCAGAGGAACTTGTAAACAACCCCATCATGGGTTGTTACCTAACCTAAAAATACACTTTATCGCCTGATGAATCCTAGCTAACATTGTACAGGTGTGGTGCACTCCTATGTGGAAACGACACAATTACAATGAACCATAACAAAGGATCAAAACGGCTGTTTTTACACCTGTTGCTATTATCCTCACACCGTCCGGGCCAAGGTCGCCTCCACAGGGGATGTGTGTGTGTGTGTGTGTGTGTGTGTGTGTGTGTGTGTGTGTGTATGTGTGGTGTATGTGTGTGTGTATGTGTGTGTGTATGTGTGTGTGTGTGTTTGTGTGTGTGTGTGTGTGTGTGTGTATGGGTGTGTGTGGGTGTGTGTGTGTATGTGTGTGGGTGTGGGTGTGTGTGTGGGTGTGTGTGTGTATGTGTGTGTGTGTATGTGTGTGTGCAGCCTCTTTAGGACAGCACTGCTCACCCTCACATGAGGGAGGGGACTGGAAAAGGTGTCCCAAACAAATGCTTGTCCCTTCCAACTGGCCAGCATACCGCGGCTGGCAGTTCTACCCTCCAAGCGGTCGAAATCAAAGAAAGAAACAATTAATCGTTGGTGCGTGGAACGTGCGCACACTCATGGACAGAGAGGCCTCTTCAAGGCCTGAGAGGAGAACGGCTCTCATTGCAAGGGAACTGGCCCGCTACCGCATTGACATAGCTGCCCTCAGCGAGACCAGACTAGCTGAGGAAGGATCTGTGGATGAACTGAAAGGTGGCTACACTTTCTTTTGGAAAGGCAAGGCCAAAGATGAAGAAAGAATTCACGGAGTGGGAGTGGCCATCAAGACATCGCTCCTTAAACAACTTCCTGATCTACCAACTTCAGTGAACGAACGGCTGATGAAACTCCGCTTCCCCCTGAACCCTCATCAGTGCATACGCTCCAACCCTTACCAGCAGCGATGAAGTGAAGGAAGCTTTTTATGAGGAGCTCAGTGCCCTCGTAAAGGACACCTCCTCTAATGACAAGCTCATCTTGCTGGGCGATTTCAACGCCAGAGTTGGAGCGGACTGCAGAAATTGGAAAGGCGTGCTGGGGCCACACGGAACTGGAAAGGTGAATTCCAACGGCTTGATGCTTCTAAGCTTTGTGCTGAACAACACCTCACTATAACAAACACACTGTTCCGGCAGGCCGACAAATTCAAGGCAACATGGGATGCACCCAGATCCAAGCAGTGGCACCTGATCGACTTTGCCATCTGCCGCCAAAGAGACATCCGTGACATCAGGATCACCAGGGCCATGCGAGGAGCCGAGTGTTGGACAGACCATCGTCTAGTCAGGGCCATCCTATCCCTGCATATCGCTCCAACTCTGCGCAAGACGTCGAAAGTCCTCAGACCAGCGTTCGATCGTTGCCAAACTCGAACAACATCAGCAACGCAGTGAATTTGCAGAAGACCTCGACGGCCCGACTGACTGCCCATGGTCCCTGACTGGCTGCCCGACTCAAAGGTGGGAGCAATTCAGAACACTGGTGATGGAGTCAGCAAAAACCACTATCGGCCCCAGAAAACGAATTCATCAGGACTGGTTCGACGAAAACGACGAGCACATCAGAAAAACTCCTGGATGACAAGCAAAAAGCATTTGTAGAGTGGCAAAACGACTCCTCCTCGGCCTCCAAGCATGATCGCTTCAAGCATCTCCAGAAACGGGCCCAAGTTGCGCTGCGCAAGATTGCAGGATGTATGGTGGGAAAGGAAGGCAGACGAGGGTCCAGAGATACGCTGACACGCAGACTCCAAAATGTTTTTCAGTGCCATCAAAGAAGTCTACGACCTTCCAAGCATGTACTACCCCACTCCTGTCAGCAGACGGTTCAACCCTGCTGAAGGAGAAGAGCAGCATCAATGAACGATGGAGAGAGCACTTCAGCAACCTGCTCAACAGGCCCTCCAGTGTAGACCCCACGCCCTTGAGCTGATCCCTCAAAAGCCCATTGTACACTGCCTCGACCTCCCCCCACTATGGATGAAGTCTTGAGGGCAATAAGACAGACCAGCTCAGGAAAAGCACCCGGAATGGACGGAATCCCAGCAGAGATTGTTCAAATCTGCCGGACCTGTGGCCCTTGCAGCTTTCCACTCCCTCCTCACCAGCATTTGGGAAGAAGAAGAACTGCCCAAAGATTTCAGGGATGCCACTGTCATCTCCCTATTTAAGAACCAAGGGTAGTAGGCTGACTGCGGCAATTACCGGGGCATCTCCCTCCTTTCTATTGCTGGAAAATATTGGCTCGGATCCTCCTCAACCGCTTAACGGAGAACATTTCCGAAGGAAACCTGCCGGAAACACAGTGTGGATTTCGCCCAAACCGCAGCACTGTGGACATGATCTTCTCCGTCCGACAAGTGCAGGAGAAATGCCTAGAGCAAAACATGGACTTGTATGTGGTCTTTGTTGACCTCACCAAGGCCTTCGACACAGTGAACAGGAAGGCCCTCTGGATCATCCTATCCAAACTCGGATGCCCAGACAAGTTCATTCATCCTCATTACGCCAGTTTCATGACAACATGACCGGCAGGTTCTCTCGGGTGGAGATAGTATCAGAGCCATTCACATCAGTAACGGTGTCAAACAGGGATGCGTGCTGGCCCCAGTCCTTTTCAGCTTCTTTTTCACCTGCGTCCTCAACCACGCTATCAAGGACCTAAACCTTGGGGCATACATGCGATACAGACTTGATGGCTCACTGTTTGACCTCCGCCGACTGAACGCCAGGACAAAGGTTGTGGAGAAGATCATCCTGGAAGCACTTTTTTGCTGATGACTGTGCTCTCATGGCACACAAAGAGTCTGACTACAGCTTATCACAGATAAGTTCGCAGAAGCCTCTCGCCTTTTTGGCTCACTATCAGCCTCGGCAAGACAGAGGTACTATTTCAGCCAGCGCCTGCTTCAGCCACACCCTCCCCCCTCTATCTCCATTGAGGGCACCCAGCTAAAGATAGTGGATGATTTCAGATACCTCGGCGTACCATCAGCAATGATAACACCCTGGATAAAGAGATCAACGCTAGGATCTGCAAGGCCAGTCAAGCTCTTGTCGCCTCCGAGCTCGTGTCTTGAACCAGCACAACATCCAGCTTTCCACAAAGCTCAAGGTGTACAAGAGCCGTCGTCCTCACAGCCTACTCTATGGATGCGAGACATGGACGGTGTACAAAAGACACTGGAAGCAGCTGGAGAAGTTCCACATGAGAAGCCTTCGGTCAATTATGAACATCCACTGGCAAGACCGGATCACAAACCTCGAGGTCCTGGACAGAGCTGGGATGACCAGCATCGAGGCCATGATCCTGAAAGCCCAGCTTCGATGGGTTGGTCCAGTGATCCGGATGGACGACCAAAGGTTGCCTAAGCAGCTCATGTATGGCGAACTGACCTTGGGAAAGCGGAACCAGGGCAGACCACGCAAAAGATTCAAGGACTGCGTGAAGTCCAACATCAAACACGCTGACATCCTCCCCAAACAGCTGGAGCTGTATGCTATGGACAGACCAGGCTGGCGCGCCCTAACCATCTGGGCGCATGACAACTTCGAGGAGAAGAGGCAAAGATGACGTGACTGCAGCACGAGCTAGGAGAAAGGCGTCAACCACCAACCCTGAACCCCCCGGACAGTTTCCTTGCCCCCACTGCACCCGCGTCTGCCTATCACGGATTGGCTTAACCAGCCATCTCCGTGCCCACATAAGACAAAGACTCAACACATGAGGACAGTCATCATCGGATCGATGGACGACCAAGAGAGGGTGTGTGTGTGTATGTGTGTGGGTGTGGGTGTGTGTGTGGGTGTGTGTGTGTATGTGTGTGTGTGTATGGT
>CM054134.1:26935227-27155227 GCA_028751875.1 Rapana venosa | reverse complement strand
TTTCAGTAACCACATTAAACACACGCACATGCCAAAATGCACTTGCACGACGAAGCAAGCGCGCGCAGGGCACGCGCTAGCAGCAACGCCCGTAACTTTAAGGCTATTTCTGCTCTTGGCCCAAAGAAAGTCTTGTTATGTTTTTAAAAAAAATATAAAAAATCGTCATCATAAAAAAATAAAAGATAAAAAATCCTGTCCATTGCAGAAAGGTCGCGAGCTAAGAATAGAAAAAGGCCAGGGCGATCGATCTGTTTTTCCACCATTCCAGAGCTATTTTTAGCTGTTTTCGCACATTTACCCCCACCGGCACTCCATCCCCCACCCCACCCCCACCCTCTTGTCTGGATCCAGTAAAATATCTCGGGACCTTCTATAAAAAGTCTGGCTCAGTGATTGCGTGGAAAATTGGCATTGGTGGGAGAGGAGATGTGGGGGTTGGTGTTAAAGTGGGGAGTGAGGAAGACGGGAGGGAAACGAAGAGGGGTGGAGGGGAAGTGGACAGTTAGGGGGTGGGTAGTTTTGTGTTGAAGTGGGTTGGGGGTGGGTATAGCGGCTTTCCTGCAAGTGTCAAGAGAATAAAAGAGGAATCTAAGTGAGAGGTGTTCTCTTGGAGGTGGGCTCGCGTCCACACTTCCTCCTTTAAAAAAAAAAAAATTAAGGACTGGCTAAAAAAAAAAAAGAAAAAAGAAAATAAAAGGACTCTCTCTCTCTCTCTCTCTCTCTCTCTCTCTCTCTTTCACACACACACACACACACACTGGTGATCAATACGTGGGCAGCTTAGTGGTCAAGTTAAGGAGCGCATGGGTGGGTTTCCAGTTATGTGTGGGTTTGCAAACTCTCATATTGCAAATAACTGCCTCCTTTGATGACCGAGATATGCACTTGTAGTTTGAAAGGTTTGCAGTTTAACTCCCCAGCATATATATATATATATATATATATATATATATATATATATATATATACTGCTGTACATACTGATGTCATATTGGATAGCCACACTCTCACCTCCTCCTTACCCCCTATCTCCTTGAAAAGGTCTGTGGACGATGTAGCAAAGAAGGGGGTACTGAAGAAGAGCTCAAGTTTGCAGCATTGTGGAGAAGATTTCTTGACTGTATCAAGTAATCTAATCAAATCAGTAGAAGTAGTAGTACTGTGTTGCCATATGCTCAAAGCAGATTTGGGTGAGAGAAATGTGAGCTGGTCTCTCTATGGAGAGAGAGTGCATGGCCACAAAGCAACACCACCTTTTTTTCCCCTTGTGTCCATAGGTCTTAGGGAACGGGATAGCTCAGTGGCCACAGCACTCACCCTCTCCAAGCTGAGGTTAAGCAGCATTGAGCATGGTTACAAAGTGGGTGGGTGACTGTTTGCACGCCTTGGCTTCAGTACAGTCCCCCAGTTCACCCAGCTTTAAATAAGTACCTGCCTCTTTAGGGTCAGGAAAGATAAAGAAGTGAGGGAGAAGAGATGGGACCTGAGGTCTCTTACACCTTGCTCCTCAATGACTACAAATGTTATGGGAACACCTTTTTTTTTTTAACCATAGGTTTGGCCTTTGCCAAAATGAGTGGACTGCCAACATGTGTGAAATGTTCAGCAGAATTTTGCCAGGGATAGATTTCTTGACACAGGCTCTTTTCATTGAACTAAATCTTTGCTGCATGATGGATTTTCTGATGATCATTACAAAGAATGTGGGGCATTGTTTCCAAAATATCTTGTGCTTATTATGACGGATAAAACCGTTAAAGGCCACTAGGTACCTGTGTGAAAGAGCACTTCAATGCCTCAAAGTTCTCTGTAGCTGTTGTAATGAGAAGACTTAATAAAACCCTGAGCACAAAACCTGCATAAGACACAGAAATCTTCATACTGAGACCAAACTTCTAGAGAACCACTTAGGTTCATACCAGAAATTCCAACTTCGAGCAAAATAAGAACAGATAAATGGTGTTCCCATTATCTATCTACCAAGCAACACTGGTACCAATGAACCCAGATACAAACAAGAACACATGATCATCATACATGAACTACCACAACCAGACCACTTTACAAAAGACACGTGCGTGCTGTGTCCAAAATCTTGAAGAACTAAACAAAATCCAAACACATACTCAAGGGGAGTTTTCCTTTTTTTATTTTAAAAAAAATCAGCTTGTAAGTTTCATTATAAAAATATGAAAAATCAAAAGAAACTATTCTGACGAATGAATATCAATCATAAAGTGTAAAAACAGCAACAAAATGTACAAACAAAAAAGCTATTATTTATTTATTTATTTACTCATATTTTGAGGATAATGGAATAAGCACTTATATCACAGAAACGCACATACATATACAGAAAATTCAAGAAAAAGTTCACTTCAAAAGATAAAAAACAGGGAGGCAGATGTTAAGTTTACAAGCACACATGTTTACCCACACACATACAAATTCACAAACATACATACATACATGCATGCTTATACATGCATACATGCTTGCATGCAGTCTGTCACAAAATTGCTTTTTTGTTGTTATTCCTCAGCTACAGGTCCAAGGTTCACCAATGGAGACATTTTTTTTCATATGTGACCATCCCCCCTGCCCTTAAAGTTGTTGCATTCCAACTTCAAGGATACAGTCCAGAATTAAGCCTAACAATTTTGCTAGGACAGTCAGGAGATACCTACCTGCTCTTTCCAATTTTAAACTGTCATGGGTTCTTTTGACATGCACAAGTCTATAAGTGTAAGCACACAAGTCCGACTGGTTTAGATTCTCCACTGAAAGACTTGACATTCAGTTCAATTTTCCTGCCAAACTGGGGTGAAAGGGCAAGGCTGGGAATCGAATCCAGAACCTCATGGCTTACAGATGAACAGATCAACTGTCCTACCACCTTCTTTCTAACAATTGCTTTTTGAGACCAGGCATCTTAGTACAAATCTCTTAACAATATTTTGCCACATCTGAGTACCCTCAAAATGTATTGCAAATGTCATCCTTTCAATGTATGAAATAAAAGTCTCAGGAAATCAAATAATAATAATAATGATGATAATAAATGGAATTTATATAGCGCTATATTTTGCAGAATGAAATCAAAGCACTGGCATTCAACACACCCATACATACAACCAATAACAATTAGCAGAGTTAACAAATTCAAATGTACATAGGTAAAAATCATACAGGAATAAAACTGCACAAAATGTATCACAAAAATATGATTCAGCAGTCTTGTGGTCATGTTCACCAGTGGTGAAGGCCCTCACTACCTAGAAGTGTGACCATCTTGGTGGCTGATGGCTTGAACCTGTGCTGACAGATTCCAAGTTCAATGCTCTAACTGCTAGGCAATCACACACCCCCTCCCACACCATCTTAACATAATTAAAAAGTGTTATATTAACTTTCTGTACCTACTTTTTGGTGAATTTTTTTTTTTAACTGACCCTAACAGACTGAATGAAGGGAAAAGTTGTAAAGAAAAGTCACCGGACTGGGAGTAAATCTCTGTTCAAATTCCATTGATTTTTTTTTTTTGACGTTCCTCAGCTAGAGCTCCGGGGTTCACCAACGGTGAGATTTTGTGTATGCGACCATTTTTGCCCTCCATGAAGGTAGCCATATGCTGACTTTGGGGGTGTAAGCTGAATATGTTTCTATTTCCATAACCCTACGAATGCTGACATGAATTACCGGATACAAGGAACTAAGGCACTGGCAGGTCTGCAGTTGAAGCTGACCTGGGAGACTGTAAAAATCCCCACCCTTAATTCACCTAATACCACCGAGATTCAAACTCATGATTTCATGGACCTATGGGATTGAAGTTGAATGGTCTTTACCACTCAGCTACAGCGTCAGTCATTCCATTGAATGATTTTAGTGTTTCTGAGCAAACTTCCAGTGTTTATCATTTTTATCCAATCCTCCACTTCCGTGAAAGTCCTCCAGAAAACATTCACCATACATGTGACACAATTGTTTCCCTCTAGAAGAACATAATGAAAGGACAATGCATGCCACACAACTGTTCCCCACAAGAAGAGCATCAGTGAAAGGACAATGCATGTCACACAACTGTTTCCCTCTAGAAGAACATAATGAAAGGATAATGCATGTCACACAACTGTTTCCCTCTAGAAGAACATAATGAAAGGATAATGCATGTCACACAACTGTTTCCCTCTAGAAGAACATAATGAAAGGATAATGCATGTCACACAACTGTTTCCCTCTAGAAGAACATAATGAAAGGATAATGCATGTCACACAACTGTTTCCCTCTAGAAGAACATAATGAAAGGATAATGCATGTCACACAACTGTTCCTCACAAGAAGAGCATCAGTGAAAGGACCATACATGTCACACAAATGTTTCGCTCTAGAAGACCTTTTTTTTTTAAATTTATATTGAGGATAATGAAATAAGCATGCATGTGCTTTTTTACATCCAGTCCCTGTGTGTATGCAGTTTTGTAAATTTTGTCATCTGTTCCCACCGGCACACAATGGCCTACTCTTTCAAGAAGCATTGCAGAATTTAACGTGTGTGCAAGATGTTCTGCAAGAGTTCACACACAGGGCCTCAGTTTAGAGTCTCATCTGAAGGACTTTTGGGGAGAGTGGAGTCTGCATCAGTGAAAAGACCATACATGTGACACATATTTTTTCATCTTGGGCATGATTGTCAACCTTGCCCGGCTCAAAGCAGCAGTGAAAACAATAAACAAACAACAACAAAAGACAACAAAGCAATTATCTACAAGCAAAAGGCACTTGTCTTGTGTTATAAGAATATCACATAAAAATTCAACACAAGTACAAAATGGTAAAAAATATCACTATTCCATAACAAAACTGTTCTTAACCATTAACAATATGTAAAAAAAACAAAAAAAACATGCGACCAAATTGGAATGCTCTGGGTCAAATTGTGCTTTCTCCTCTCTGGAAAAATGTGCTTGTCCATTTCCCCCATTACCACGGATAGGTGGACATAAGATGAGGGTCAAGTCTTACTTTACAAGCACTTTACTGAGTTCAAAACAATATTCTACCTTCATATCATTGGATGTATGAAATGTAAAAGGCCTCTCAGTTGAAATAATGATGCTGCTCTCCCTTCATATACTTTATTTCAAGGATAAGTAAAAACAGAAAAGAGTGCCTCAATTCAAATAAAATTCATGCTCTTCTCTTTATATCCTTTCCTTTGGATCGATGAAAAGAGGAAATTAATGCTTCTGTATAAAAACAGTCGACACTCTCCCTTCATATCCTTTATCAAAACGGGTAAAAACACAAAAATAATACTCCATGTCTTTTTTCAAGTACTTGTAACATTGTCTATTATATATTTTCCTCAGACGAGTTAAAAGACAACAACAACAACAACAATAAAAGAAAAAAGGCCCAGTTCAAATACTGGTGATGCTCTCCCTTTACATTCTTTTCTTAGGACAGACCAAAAAAAAGAGGAAAATAACGCCCCAGTAGTTAGTCTTCATTTCAACATCTTTTCTCAAATAGTTATATCAGATGATGGAAGAAAGTAGGAAGAAGAAAATGTCTGAGCAAAGCTTCAGTTCAAATACAAACAGTGGTCTCTCATCATACTCTTTTCTTAAAGTCTTCAATGATGTCTCTCCACTGGCCATCAGTCCAGTTGTTCAGACGCTGTCTGCCCCTCAGGTCCGACCTGGCATTGTGAGGAGCTGAGAACAGTACATGCTTCCAGGAGGGGGGATCCTGCGCACCTTCAAAAACACAAAACAACATACTTACATTACAGAGAGAAAAAAAATGTTCCACAAGTGTCTACTGCGGTCATCTGCACCAGAATCCATCTAATGTTTCTTTTTGGAGGGGAGAGTGCGTTGGGTTTGTTTTGTTGGATTTTTTTTTCATTGACTAAAGCTCCAAGGTTCACCAATGGCGAGATTTTTGTGTATGCAACTGTTCCCCCCCCCCCCCCCCCCCCACTCTAGGTAGCTGCATTCCGACTTTGGGGATGGTGTCTAAACACAACACCCGTGTGCTTGCTGGGGGGGTTTCTGTCATCAATTCCTACTGGCATACAATGGCCTACTCTTCCAAAATGCCAAACGGGTTTTTAACATGTGCACAAAATATTCTGCATATGTTCACACACAGGGCCTCGATTTACAGTCTCATCAAAAGGACTTTGACATTCAGTTTGATTTTTTCATCAAACTGGGAAGAAAGGGTGAGGTTGGGAATTGAACCCATAACCTCTCAGCTTACTTGTTGACAGGCGAATGTCTTAACAATCCTGCTACCTTCCTTCTTGTCTCTCTAAATAATAAATGCAAAAAAGAAACATCACTAAAGGTATGAAGTAATGAAGAAAAAGAATACCAAATCCAAAACAAACAAGAAAACAAAATCAAATTAAAGGTGAGGGAATGACAAAAAACAAACCAAAAATTCACTAAAGAAGAAAGTCGACTTGTGTCTGCAAAAACTTTCTTTGAAACATTTCATCACCTGTGTGCATACTATGCGTAAACAAAAGCAAAAGTCACACCACACACACACACACACACACACACACACACACACACACACACACACACACACACACCATGCATATTGGGATGCTTCTGACTCATAGCAAGTAAAAATAAATCTTACTATAAAATCAATGATGCCTATGACAATGATGATGACAGTGATGATGATGACACCATAATAAATGGAGAAAAAAAAACATACACACTCAGGCTCATATACATTACTGTACGCTGATGCTGTTTTCGTGACTAGATTACTATTCCTTCATGAAAATGATCCAAGTCAATAACATACCTCGTATTCTGGCTCTGTCGTCAATGAGGAGGTGTCCATGAACCATGGTTTTGTCTTTCGCCAAAATCAACTTGTGGATCCACTCTTCACCCAGATGGTCTTCCACCCATTTGAACTGCAAACAACAACAAAAAAACAACAATAAAAATAACAACTAAACCTTTCAGTTTGCAATATTCTCAATTAACAATAACAATGAACACTTAGTACACCTCTTATAAAGACCCTTGGTGTTTACAATATCAGGTTAACTTAATGGCAACATATATGAATGAAAAGAAAGGTCCTTAAGTAAACTCTGTGTGTGTGTGTGTGTGCGTGCGCGCGCAAATCCCATTTGTGTATGCACTCATACAGAAGGTACAAATGCAAAGTGAAAAGCCTGTCACATCTGTCAATATTCAGTGAGTTACTGAAACAAAAACAAATAGAGCGTGCACAATTACAGTAGGAAGAAAATCTAAGAGTCTTTTTCTGGATACTAAATAAACAGTCAAAACAAAAAAACAAATATTACATCCAAAGCTCTTTATCTTCCTCCTCCTCTGTGATGCTCCACCTGCTGTTTTCATGCCACTCATTCCAACCTCTCTGCCCCAGTCTCATTAAGTTGCATTCCCAGGGATAGAAGTCCATGGTATCTTATCAATGTTAGGCCATCAAAGGGTCACCCACCAGAAAAGCCCTGCTCTGCTTCTTGGGCACTTCAAGAGTATTCAGTGCACAAAACAATCTTTGCCTCAAGAACTGTTTTAGCTGAACTGAACTGAAATGACAAAACTGAGCATGATAAAATTATATAAAAATAAATATATAAAACAAAAAAGAAAAAGGAGGAAAGGCAAAGAGATGAATCAAGCAGATGCAAGGATGGGTTAGTTACCTTCTCAAACACACAATGTTTGTAATGTGTCAGAGGACTTGTACAGATGAAAACCTCCACACTGCAAACACAACAATGGATCACACTGAATTGTTATTTCCCTTCTAATTTTTAGACAAAAACAACAGTAATCAGCTTCTCGTCATATCATTCAAAAACAAATGTTATGCTGTGTTGCTGCATGCTTTATCACTCCACAAACTTGACACAGAAACTTTTTTTTTTTATTCTTTTATATCAAGGATAATGGAATAAGCACTTATGTGCTTTTTTTTAACATCCAGTCCCCGTGCGTATGCGGTTTTTGTAAATTTTGTCATTTGTTCCCACCAGCACACAATGGCCTACTCTTCCAAAAAGCGGAACAGGATTTAACATGTGTACAAGATGTCCTGCGTGCGTTCACACACGGCGCCTCAGTTTATAGTCTCATCCATGATCCAAAGGACTTTTGGGGATAGTGGAGTCTGCACTGATGTTAACCCCAGGGGAAAAAAACCCCTTGAAAAGGGAAATTGGGAAACCCGGGCGTTTAGATTTCGGTGCAATGTTTCTAACAACTACTACCCCAAAGAGAGAGGGAGAGAGAGAGAGAGAGAAAGGGGAGGGGAGGGGGAGAGAGAGAAGAGAGGGGGGAGAGAGAGAGGGGGGGGAGAGAGAGAGAGAAGAGTTGTGTTTTTGTAAGTGGGGTTTTTGTTGTGTGGGTGTTATGTTTGTGCCCTGGGTTTTCGGCGTGGTTAAAATGATTTTGTTTTACTGCATGTTGTATTTTTGGGGTGCATTTTGAATTTAAACAGGAAAAGGGACAGATTAAAACAACAGAAAATTTTTATCAAAGGGGGGTAATTCCTTCCACCCGAAATTTTGGAAAAACTGAGGGTGGTTTTTTCCCCCTTTTTAAATGGTTTTGGGGGAGAAGAGGGGGGAAGATGGGGTAGTGGTGTTTTTTTTTTCCAAAAAAAAGTTTTTGTGGGGGCATGCATGTTGTGTGTTTTGTGTTTTTGTGTGTGTGTTTTGTGTGTGGGGGTTTTGTGTGTGTGTGTGTGGTGTTTTGTGTGTGTGTGTGTGTGAATCAAATGGCATATATTCCCCACTGTCAAAATTTTTTGTTACCTTAAAAGTGGGAAAAAAACGTCACCCCTTATATATATGCCAAAACCCCCCCTTCATTGTGAACCTCAGGTCTAGCAAGGAAAGAAAAAAAAAAACAAAAATAAACAAGCAAACCTTTTCAGTATCAGAAAAAAAATCTACAAGGGGGGGGGGGGGGGGGGGGGGGGGGGGGGGGGGGGGGGGGGGCTGCAATACTCACCACACAAAACTAACTTCTTTTTAAAAGTTTCACAACTAAATTTTTTTCATCATTTTGGAAAATTTTTGATGCCCAAAAAATTTTTTTTTTGTTCTTTTTGTTTTTGTTCTTTCATCTTTTATTTGCTTTCTTTTCTGTTGGGTTTTTCAAAATTTTGGGGGATTTTTTTTTTTTTTTGTTTCTTTGGTAGGTTGGTATGTTGGGGGGGGGGGGGGGGGGGGCGTTGTTTGTTCTTAGTTTTTTAATTGGTCTATTCTCCTGTATTTTGTCATAATTTCTAAAAATTTAAAAACTATACACACACACACCTTTTTCCTTTTTTCGGAAGAAAAGGCTATTGTGTGCCAGTGGGAATGGATGACAACATAATTTACAGAACATGATACACACAAGGACTGGATGTAAAAATGCACATGAGCGCTTAGTCCATTACCCTAGAACTTAAAGAATAATCTCTTTTTTTAAAAACACAATCTGCTTTTCGTGAGAAAAAAAGGAAATTATTGGAAGGGGGATTCTTTGGGTTTGTTTTTTGTTTGTTTGTTGTTGTTTTTGTGTTGTTTGTTTGTTTAGGTTTGTTGTTGTTGTTGGGTTGTTGTTGTTGGGGTTGTTGTTGTTGTTGTTTTTGGGGGGTTGTTACTGATTTGAAAGGAAATTATTGTATTACTTATTCCATATGCCATCTGGAACAGGATGGGAGAGATCAATCAATAATATTTTCCTGTCTGTTTGTTATCCATTTGTGAAACAGCTTTACTACAGAAGCATGGTTTAATCTTACATCTTATAACTTAGTAAATCAGATCAAAGCCCAATCACCTGCAGCTAGGAACTCCTCCCCGCAGGACAATCTTGGCCAGTGCAGATGTTCTAGTTTGCGGTTTGGGGTGGGGTTGTTTTTTTACTGAAGTCAGAAGCTCTTCATTTGGCCCAATGGTGTTTTTAATTCTGGTTTTTACTTCCTTGTTAGAAATTTATGTGGTCACTGTTTGTAATACCAAGAGGTTTGCAAAAGCATCTCATCTCCATTGCTTGTATTCTCCCTTCAATGTCTGCTGTTATTGTTCACACGTTACATGAATATGTAAAAAATATGGACATGACCAGGGAATGCACCAGTCTCATCTTGAAGCTGATGGCGATGTTCTTGTCATTCCACAGGACTATAAGTTTGGTCTTCTACACTGTTACATTAAGGAATGTATTTGTAAGCTTCAATGATTAGCACCAGCCACTTGACCCTGGGCTGGGGTAGGATGAAATAGCATCTAGAGTAACTAAAAGTGAGGGACACTAATGTGGCAGTCTCCTTGCAACAAAAATAAGTTTTGATCAAAGACCATCTAAGCTGCTTCAGTGCTTGACAACCAATTTTTTTTTTTAATCAGCACTCAAAAATATTGCTTAAAGGAGCAAATAAATATCAGAGGTTCTTAAAGAACTTATAATATAAATCATTGAATAATAGGAACACATCTGGCAAGCATTAACTGACTATACAAGTTAGAACTGTTGATAAAAACACAGACCTGTTCAAAACTCTCTCTCTCTCTCTCACACTCTCTTTTATACACATACACGCACACACACACACACACACACACACGTATACACAAACACGCATGTATACATGTATACAAACACATACACACACACCACATAAACACACTCAAAGCTGTGTCAAAAGATGGATACTGAAATACTCTCACACACATTCACACACACATCATACTTTTCTTATCTCTTTCCTCAATTTCTGCTATTGTATTAGTCCTTTATTTCCATCCAATATCACTAACAAGTAACATAGATCCCCAAAGTCAGAATGAGGCTACCTTAATGCCTAATATTTAGTAATAATGGTAAAATCTCATCATTGGTGAACCTCAAAGGTCTAGTCGAGGAACTAAAAAAAAAAAACCAACATAATACTAATACTAATACTACAGAACTTAAATCAATATTAGTGAACAAACATATTTAAACAAAAGGACACCGTTGAGTGATCAATACATTTTCCTGCTGAAAACAATATCTTTTGCCATGAAAATGACTTGCTCCAAAAACTCTTACTCTTCCATTTGTGCCATTTCAGTGAGTGCCTCACAGGCTCCAGGAATGGGCTCTAAACCAAGGAAGAACCCTTCAGCTTGGATTATTTCTCTGACTTTGTCCTGCACACACACACACATACACACACACATGCAATGATGCATGGAACCATATGTACAACTTAATAGTTTTTACACTAGCATCTACATGTATTCACACAGAAACACATAATTAACTGACTCTAAAGAAGTTTTCAATGACTATATCATGATAATATAGCATTTGTCTGTCACACAGAGAGAGAGAGAGAGAGGGGGGGGGGGGGGGAGGGAGGGAGAGGGGACACACTGGATAGAAGCAGTGAGAGAGAGCGGGGGGGGGGGGGGGGGGGGGGGGGGGGGAGAGAAATAAAAACCAGAAACAGACAGATGTATTCTATTCAGAAACTTTCTGTCTATGTTTCCCACAAACCCTCATTATGTATAATGTAGAGCTGTCTCATCCACCCATCCCCTTCCTTGCCAAATTTGCCTAGCAAAAAATGTCATCAAAGGAAGCTGAACAAAAAGAGGGGAAAAAGTGTGTGTAAATTACTAATTAGTCACTGCAAACTACTTCTACACAAACAAAACCCCCCAATAATATTCAATACCAAGGTAAACATTATGAATATGAAGAAAAAAGAAAACCTACTCTCAAAAGAAAGTTCATGAACAAAACATTTATAAGTTTATAACACAGAGAAATAAAGTACTCTCTAAGCACGTGTGTTCTTTCTTTAATTCTAACATCTTTTCACATGAACTTAGTGACATTAGCATGGTGTGTGTTTTATTTATTTTTTCTTTCTTTTATTCTTTTATTTCAAGGATAATGGAATAAACACTCATGTGCTTTTTTTCATCCAGTTCCCCTATGTATGCAGTTTTGTAAATTTTTTCATCCACTCCCACTGGCACACAATGACCAACTCTTCCAAAATGCGGAACAAGTATTAATGTGTGCACAGGATATCTTGTGCATTCGTACAAGGGACCTCAGTTTATAGTCTCATCCGAAGGATTTTTTGGGAGAGTGAAGTCCGCACTGATATTATTAGCTTCAGAGGAAAAATCCTCTTGAATGAGAATCGAGTGTGTGTGTGCTCGCATGCTTGTGCACGTGTGTGTGTGTGTGTGTGTGTGTGTGTGTTGTGTGTGTGTGTGTGGTTTTATTTCAAATTCAATGATTCATGTAGTAGTATAATGTGTTATCATTCTGTTGTTCAGTGGGGTTTGCACTTATGCAGACCTACAACATATTAAAATGCGGGAAATAATTACCTGGAGATCTTCTCTCAGTTTCACATACTGGTCAACTAAGTAAAAAGTGCTTCTCTCCTGCAGTGGAATAAAAGGCTCATCAGGAAATTTTTCCCGATACTTGGGCAGAAATCCTCCTTCCAGGTCACACATCACTTGGTCCATATCAACAAGCACTTTCAGTTTCTTTTCTCCTGCCCCTGCACTGGCATTCATGTGTGGTGTTTTTTTCCGGGACATTATGGACACAATACAAAACCAGAAAACAACGTAATAAGTTGAACACGCTTTTATAAATTGATTCTCTCGAACTATCTGAAAACCAAGTCACCAAGATGCCCTGGTTTTTCCATTCAAGGGACACAACGCCTCTGTACCACCATCACTCATACTAAATTCCAGTCCTATGCCTATTACTGGTACGAATTTTAGACTCGGAACACAAATAACGACTCAGCAGAGAGTTGAAATTCAATCCTGATTGGAAAAGTATTGAAAATTTTATCACCTAGTTTTGGCTTTCATAATAAATTTTAAAATATGATTATAATACAAGACTATTCTAGAATTTTTTCAATACTTTCCATATTCCACGTCCAAGGCTGCTCCATGTTTTATTACAATTGTCCAGTATTATTTTTGTTGGAAGGGACTTAGCTCTCTATCAAGATGGCGTCCAATTTAGAGCAGTTCGTGTCTAATGTGCAGAGTTTGTCCTCGACAGGTAAATAATAACGATTAGGTTCAAATAGAAGAAGAAAAGAAGCACTCTCGTATGGAGTCTCGTTTTTTCTAATCTATGATGAATTTGCAAAGAAGATATTTTAAGTTTTAAAAAGCACAGGCCTTGGCTTAAATTGTTAAAACTTAAACGATCATACCTGCAGAAGATGACTGGAGTGGACTGTTTACTTGCTTAACAAAAGATAGTAGACTAGAGACAGCATCATAGCGATAGAATGATGGACCTATCGACTGTTGGTGTCCTTATTTTCCCTTTTATCCAATGATCCTTTAGAAATAAAAAATAATCCTTGGCAAGAAGCTTACATATATAATGATATACACACATACAATACATGTACAACACACACACACACACACACACACACACAGAGAATATTGACAGAGTGGCAGAAACACACACACATGCCCTTGTGCATCGGCACACAGGCAAACTGAACTTCCTACAGTAATGTACACTCCACTCTCTGTTTACTCACTTCTCTTGTCTGTCTGTCTGCCTCTCTCCCTCTCTGAGTCTCTCTCTCTCTCTTCTCTCTCTCTCTCCTCTCTCTCTCTCTCTCTCTCTCTCTCTCTCAAGACCAGATGAAAAGTATGTGCACTGCATGCTTATTCTGTTACCCTTGAAAAATACAGATTCATTCATTCTCCCCCTCCCCCTATTCCCCTCCATCTCTCTCTTCCATACTCACAGCATGCTCTTGACTTTCTGGAGTATGATATTTTGGCCAATGTATATCACAGCATGCTCTTGACTCTCTGGAGTATGATATTTTGGCCAATGTATCAATCACTAAATTACCCTGATGCAGATTTGCAACTTTACATTTTACAATATTGTTAGAATTTACACTCTACAATTTGGAATAACTTCAGTCTATAGATCTTTAATCATGAGCACTTTCAGTTTCACTGTCATGATTTTTTAAATCAAAGTCAATAACAGTCAATGAGTCATATTTTCCTTTTGGATTTAAAAGTTTGTGAAATAGTCATCAGCATGTAATATAATCTGTCATCTGCTTGACAGCTTTTGTATATAGTACAAGCCGGTTTCAAAATTAATAGCCTAGCTTAACAAATTTAAGAAATCTGTATGGACTACAGATTTTACCAATCTGTCTTGACATTTGACTTCTTTTTTAAGATCATCGATTTTCTAATTTAATGTTTCCAACCATTTGCAGATAGAAAATCGAGGAATAGTGAAAGTCCAGTTATATTTCTAATTAAGGCCTTCTCATGACACTATGTTAACTCCAAGTCCAAGGAATAAGTGAGTCAGTGACTTTTTCTTCGCAATATAGAGGGGTCAGCCAAAAGAGAAAATAGGAAGAGAATTAAGCTTTTGGCAGGGACTCTGTGATGTTTAAAAATATTTACTATTGTATTTTCATTACCTGAATAAGCTTGAAATTATTGTAGCATTGGTTTGAAATACCACCAAGTCCAGTCTTGTTTTATGAATAACAATTAACATTCTTTCTCTGAGTTTCTCTCTCTCTCTCTGTCTCGAGACGAGATGAGATGAGACAGCTGACAAGACGTCTTTCACCCGTGCTGCATGAAATATTACAAATTTATAGTCAACATGCCAGTTACTGGACTCCCAGTGACTGTGAAAGACCCTAACTGCCCTTCTGTCAGAAAACTCCGTCTCCAGCTGGAAAATCACTGGTCAAGGGGACTCCCCAGTTTTTGTGTTGAGGTTCAAGCCAGTCAGTGAAATGTCAACAAACATGGCTGACCCTATGCTGAACCAACACACCCAAGTTCAGTACTACAGACGGAAGACTCCTAGCCAGAAACGGTGCAACCAACAGAGAGTAAAGCAGCAGCAACAACAGCAACGACGACAGCAGCAACCACAGTTAGAACAGGTCAGAGAAGAAGGAGATAGAGCTCTTGATGTACATAAACAAACTGTTTGTGTCTAACACGCTGAACAGCACACAGGATGATTTTGATCAACACGCCTGCACACCTGGACCACAGTGACACAGACAGTGAGGGTCGTGCTGAAGGAGCATATCAAACTGATCTTCTGTGTGAAGTTAACCTACAACCACCGCATATAGAACCTGATCCTCCAGTTGGCAGTGTGATGGCTGAGTTTGAGACAGGTTTTTTAAAGATAAATTTATGTTTCAGAGTTTTGTTATGTGTTTGACACATTTTAAATGATTTTTACTCTGTGTATTTATTGAAATACCTATATTTCAGGCTCAGCGAGGGATTGCAATTCTGTGTCAAGCAATCCGGAAAATACAGACACATCCATCTCTGTTGACATCAATCCATGCTGATCTGTGTCAAGTAAGACTTGTTCTGTAAATCTTGGGTCATTTAAAGCCTTCCATAAGGTGCTGTAATTTACTTTATGTGATTTTTTCCCCCATGATTAAGAAGAAATCTGCTCTAAAGAAAAAGTTAAAGGCAGAATTTGTTCTTATTACCTACACTATAAATTCACATTATCCTCGATATGAAAGAATGAATAAAATAAAGATAAAATAATAACACTAGTTATTAACTTCTTGTCAGGCTCAATTTTCTTTTTCAACCAGCTTTTTCCTGGGACAACCTCACCAGAATGGCACCCTTGATTTTTAAGCTCAAAAAACTTCTGAACAATCCTTGGATTTTTTCTGAGAAATGTACATGATTCCTGTTTCAGTCATTGAGACAGATCATGTTTGGTCTGTCATTTTAGTGGCATTTTGCTCTTCACAGGGAGTTTTAAGAAACTAAAGTTTATGTTGAGATATGTGCATCTATATTAATTTAAAATATATAACGTCTATATAAAAAATAATACCAAAAAATGTAAATGGAAGGTTTTTGTAAAATCTTTTTCTGTGTTCATGACATGTTTTGGATCAGCTTAAATAAACAGTAAACCTCATTCATACACACAGACATTCACTCTCTCCTCTCTCCTCTTCTCTCTCTCTCTCTCTCTCTCTCTCTCTCTCTCTCTCTCTCTCTCTCTCTCTTTCTTATCATGCTGCACAGAAACATACACACACATGCATGCTCACATGCACAAACATATACTCACACAGTTTCTCTTTCTATCAGTATGTCCTGTCCTGAATATTCCCACCCAAAGCATAGATGACATTGTGGTAAATTATCAGATATGTTGCCTTGTGTTTTGTACAGCTGTGTCTCCTAGCCAAGAATTTCAAGCCAGCTCTGCGCTTCCTGGATGTAGATGTAACAGAAATTAGCAGAGAGGTTTGTACAGCTTTGCTTTGTGATGTCTTCACCATGTCTTTGACTCTTCACTGTCAGACATTGACTATTGGGTATAAACTCTGAAGATGTGTGTTTATGCTTCCATATCTATTGTTGTATGTGTGTTCTGATTTTCCTGTTTGCACATTCAAAGACAGGAATACATGCATGCATGTATGCATACACTCATGTGCATACACTGACATGGATGCATGTGTGCACACATACACTCACGCATGTGCACACAAACTTACACACACTCTTCTAACACGCTCAAGCACAAACCCATTTGTAAACATGTGCATATGTACACATAATAATGTTTTACTATTTGTCATGGCTGACTTGTTTTTTTATTTAAATATTGTGGAATATAACTTGCCTCTCTCTGTCTCTCTCTCTCTGTCTCTCTTCTCTCTCTCTCTCTCTCTCTCTCTCTCTCTCTCTCTCTCTCTCTCTCTCTCTCTCTCTCTCTCATTATGTCTGTCAATCTGTCTGTCTGTCTGTCTGTCTCTTCTCTCTCTCTCTCTCTCTCTCTCTCTCTCTCTCTCTCTCTCTCTCTCTCTCTCTCTCTCTCTCTCTCTCTCTCTCTCTCTCTCTGTCTGGCAGAAAAAGGTACTTTGTGGTCTTCCAGTCATGCATGTTCAGTCCCTAAGTCACATGCTCCATGAACTTAAATTATGCTAGAGCTTGGAATAGTGCATGTACAATTTGTTTCAGAGTGGTCACTATGATGCCAGAGACTTCCTGAGTTATTTTTACTATGGCGGTATGATCTACACAGCTCTGAAGAACTACCACCGAGCTCTCTATTTCTTTGAGATGGTAAGTACACACGCAGGATGAGCTGTGGATTTTTACAACTTTTTTTTAATCACAAATCAATCCTACCTACCAATACAAAACAGTATGTTGTGATGAGCACAGTCCTGAAACTAAATAAATCATAAATGTTTTCACCAGTGGTTTTCTTTGAATTTTTCTCCTAAAGCCTTAAATCCTGTTCTTTTATTTATTTGAAGGTCCATTTCAGTCATGGCCAAAAACGTGCCATTGGCAAAGGCATTTCTCTCACCATGTATGACAGCATGGACCCTATGTCTGCAACTAGACGGAAACCATGTTTCTTGATGTTCCATTCCAAATGTTGGTTGATGGGGGTTCCCCAGCTTAACAACCTGAGGGTCAATCAGAATATACATGTACACACTGTCTCACGCATTGCATGATCTGGGAATCACTACGAGACCATAAGTATGCCATGGTGGAGAAGTTTGAGGGTACAACTGTTTTCAAGTATCTTGCCATGTAGGCAACCATACTCTACTTCAGAGGATGTTGTTTTACAGGTTGTTTTACTACGGCTTTGCCAAGGATGTTGGACAGTATCAGCTAACACTCCAAAGCATAACATTTTGATGTAAGCCTTAGCCTTTGCTTGCATCAATAATGAACAGAGCTTGTGGCCCGGGCCAGATAGGAAATTGTTTTCACATTTTTTAATAAAACAGCATGAAGGAATGAGTAAAGTCAGTTATCTAGGCTGAAAACAGCGTGAAGGAATGGTGGGTAAAGTCAGTTATCTAGGCCGAAAACAGCATGAAGGAATGGTGGGTAAAGTCAGTTATCTAGGCTGAAAACAGCATGAAGGAATGGTGGGTAAAGTCAGTTATCTAGGCCGAAAACAGCATGAAGGAATGGTGGGTAAAGTCAGTTATCTAGGCTGAAAACAGCATGATGGAATGGTGGATAAAGTCAGTTATCTAGGCTGAAAACAGCATGAAGGAATGGGTAGAGTCAGTTATCTAGGCTGAAAACAGCATGAAGGAATGGGTAAAGTCGGTTATCTAGGCTGAAAACAGCACGAAGGAATGGGTAAAGTCAGTTATCTAGGCTGAAAACAGCACGAAGGAATGGGTAAAGTCGGTTATCAAGGCTGAAAACAGCATAAAGGAATGGGTAGAGCGAGTCAGCCTGAAGGAACGAGTAAAGATGCCCGTTGACCTGAATCCCTCTGTCAGGCGGTGACCACACCCAGCATGGCGGTGAGCCACATCACCATGGAGGCCTACAAGAAGTTCATCCTGGTGGCCCTGATCGTCCAGGGCAAGATCCCCCTGCTGCCCAAGTACACATCCCAGGTGGTGCCTCGCTACATCAAGCCCCTCTGCCAAGCCTACCTGGACCTGGCCACTGCCTACTTATCCAACAACCCCGCTGAGGTCCGAGCCGCCATGAACAAGCACATGGATACTTTTGCCAGGGTGAGAGTTTACAGTTTCCCTTCCCCACCCCTCCACCCCAACCCCTTTTGTATTTTGAACAGGTTAAGATTCTTTTCCCTTCCACCAGAGGGGAATGTGTGTGTCTCTTGTCTGTATGTGAAAGTGTGTGTATATGTGTGCTTTTGTGCGTGTGTGTGTGTGTGTGTGAGAGAGAGAGAGACTGAGTGAGTGAGTGAGAAAGGGGGAGAGAGAGAGAGAAAGAGTGTGTTTGAGTATACTATGTATAAGTTATCATTAAAACTACAGGATTGCTGACTTTGACAATAAAGGAATGTCTTTGTTCAAACAGGACAACAATGTTGGTTTGGTGAAGCAGTGTGAAACAGCCATGTTCAAGAAAAACATCCAGAGATTAACAAAGGTAAAAACTCTGTTGGGGGGGGGGGGGTGGGGGGGTGCTGCAGGTGGCATTTAGGTTTGCTATGTGTATTGCTCATTCAAGATGGATTATCTGCATATAATGTAGTAGTCCAAAAGTTAGCCTTTTGTTACAGATTCAGAAGATCAAAAAATGAAATGTGTTAACAGGTTGGGTTTTTTTCCCCAAACACTTCCTAACCACATTCAATATTAAAGTTTGTGTTGATTTAGAAATCATGGACATTCACAGTTTTCTGATTTCTTGCGCTTTGGTTTGTTGCTTTACAAGATTCAGTACTATATAAATTCCATACATTATTATTATTATTATTTCTTCACATCATGCATTTAATTTTTTTCTTCATATCTTCTGATTTCTCTGTAAGGAAAGGTCCTACACTAATTTATTCTATAAATTGTAGATTTAATTTATGCTCTGATTTTGTCAAGGGAACTAATCATCATAGGAGATTAGAGAGGAGATGACTTGTGTTGGGCAATTAGAAGTCGAATCCACACCTTTATAAAAATGAAAGACGTGGTGCTCTCCGTACCATATGCAGTGCTGACATTCCCCAAGTTGCTGTATTTTAGCTGGAGACACTCATGCCTATTGGCTTCTGTGCATTTTAAAAAAAATGTTGGCCTGTTTTTCAACAAAGGATATCTTTGTGCTTTTCTCCCAGACGTTCCTCACGTTATCACTGACAGACATGGCTAACAGAGTACAGCTGCCTAATCCAAGAGAGGCAGAGAAATATGTCTTGCATATGGTGAGCATTTTCTTGTTGTGAATTGTTTTGCAATTTTTGGCTGTAATGTTTGTGGACAGCGTTTCATTCTTTGGCTTTGATTGAATGACTGTATGATGCAATGCTCTAGTCATGTTTCAAAAATGGGTAACAGACATGATAGACTCAATGGATCGATGGTCTTGAGGTAACACCTGCCCAGAAAGCGAAAAGTCCAGGTTTCAAGTGTGTGGTAGTTCAATCCCCATTTGTGCCTGAAACTTTTCTCCCATCCACTAGACTGTGAGTGGTGGTCTGGGTGCTAGTCTTTCGGATGAGACAATAAACCGAAGCCAGCTTGTAAAAGAACCCATGGCACCAAGAGAGTTGTCCCTGTCAAAATTCTGTTTTTAAAAAAAGCCACTCTGATAGGAAATCGCATACATATGCAGACAGAAAAAGATGGGATGGTGCTGCACTTGTGGCAACACACTCTCCCCGGAGAGAGCAGCCCAAATTTCACGCAGAGAAGTATGCTGTGACTTTAAGCGGTACACAATACAATACAATACATTACAATCCCAGCTTTGCTGCTGTATGAAAAACGTGTGTTATAAACTGCAGATTGAGGATGGGGAGATCTTCGCTACCATCAACCAGAAGGATGGCATGGTTCGTTTCCATGACAATCCAGAGAAGTACAACAGTGCTGCCATGCTTTTGGAACTGGATAAAGAGGTTGGTTTGTCATGAAAGGGAGGGGGTGGGGGGGGCTGGATGGCTGATTGATTCTGGTGGCTATATTTGCTTCTTTTTTTTCCACTTTTTTTTTCGTTTCATTAACTGAAGGCTGAAAGTGCTGATTTGGATTAGTACTAGTAAGTAAATGCATATCAATATTTGTAAGTAAAGACCATCAGCCATCATCAGAAGTAGATTAATTATCAGGAAATTTGGATGGAGGTTACAATTTCATGCTTTTTTTTCCAACTCTGTTCAGTTATGTGTTTGGCAATAGTTAAAGAAGATGCGGGTGCATGAAGGAGAGCTTAGTTCAAGATCAGTAACATTTCAATCAGTTCTTCTCTTTCTTGTTTTGCCTACTGCTCATGACTTTTAGTTTGATAAATACTCAAAACTTTATGATGTGCTTTACTCCACAGATGCAGAAATGTATCAAAATGGATGAAAAATTAAAAGAAATGGACAGGGAAATTGCTGTCAATCCTCAATATGTTCAGAAGGTAAGAGATTACTTGCTCTCTCTCTCTCTCTCCCTCTCTCTCTCTCTAAAACACACACACATGCACACGCACACACAAACACACACACACACACATACACACACACAGTGTGGATCGGTGGTCTAGAGGTAACGCGCCTGTCTAGAAAGCAAAAAGTCTGGGTCGGAAGTGTGCGGTGGTTCGAATCCCGTTTGGGCCCGAAACTTTTCCCCCATCCATTAGACCATGAGTGGTGGTCTGGGCGCTAGTCTTTCAGATGAGATGATAAACCGAGGTCCCGTGTGTTACACATAATGATTCAGCGCACACAAAAGAATCCACGGCAACAAGAGAGTTGTCCCTGGCAAAATTCTTAGAAAAAAAGCCACTCTGATAGGGAAACAAATACAGTTGCAGACCAAAAAAAAACCAAACCAAAGGTGGCACAGCTCGTGTGGCGACATGCTCTCCCCGGGAAGAGCAGCCCAAATTTCACGCAGAGAAATCTTGTGACTTTAAGTGGTGTAAATACATAAATAAATGAATAAAACAATTGCCCGCAATTTAGCAACTGTTAACAAATTAGCGAATGTTTTAGCAATATTTTTTTATGTTAAAAAAGCATACAACCAAGTTTGGCATAAGCGATTGTTATACAAACTAAAATCACTGGGATTGTCTGGAAACATAGATAACTATATAAAATGCTTTTTGTCTAACAGAAAAATTCAGAGTAGAGTCGGATTCAGTTATTCTTCATCACAAAATCTTGATATGGGAATTCCACAAGGATCTGTTTTAGCACCTTTTCTATTTAACATCCTGATTCAAGATCTCCCCAAAGTACTTTCCAATCATGTCATTCTAACTAAATATGCTGATGACACCTGTATGTGGATGGATGTCACTTTAAAAAAGACAACCCCTCAAAGAACACAAAATTATATTCGAAGACAATTCCAATCTGATCTTGATAACCTAGGCAATTATGTGCTGGAAAATGGTTTGTCACTGTCAACAGAAAAAACAAATATGATGCTCTTTAATGCGGGCAGTAATCCAAATAAATTGCCTGTTTTTAGATTAAATGGTGAAATAGTTGAATACAGACAAATTGTCAAAATTTCTGGGAGTTTTCTTGACATCAAAATTAACTTAGAATACTCACTTTGGTTATATTCTGACAAAGGCAAGAAAAAGCATAAATTTCCTGAAAGTAATTGGCAGATTATTTTGGGGAATGGATACAAAAACATTAATCCACTTTCACTTGCACTTGTACGATCTAAATTATATGCTCAAGAAGTGTTTTTCAGTGCACCAAAGTATTTATTAAAAAAGATTGAAAGTTTAGATTGTAGAGGCATTAAAATTGCATTGGGTGTGCCTAGTCATACATCAACAGTGTTGATTCTAGGGTGCGCCCTTGCGGGATTCCCGCATTTTTTTCATAATTGCCGCAAAATGATGTGGGCAGTGCACCCCAACGGACGCAAAGAAATCCTGGACAGCGCGTTTTTGAACCAACAGTGCAGCATCGCAACTGCCGTTTGTATCATCTCTAAAATTAAGCGCTACTTCGCCAAAGTTCTCCATTGATGCTTCTGATTGGCTAAGCGCCTCACTTTTGACCAAGCACAGAGGCCGTACATAGTTCATCCTTAAGTTGGTAGGCTATCCCAGGGGGCCAAGATTTATTGATTCGCACCTACAAGACATCTTCATAATAAAGCAGGCTCTTCTGCTCCACTGTCCTCTTCGTTTATGTCATAATCCAAGAAGCCTTATACTCCAGAAACAAGTGACATGATTGGGACAGAGATCGTTGAGGAGAGGCTGCGTAACAACAGGTTCCTGCAATGCCTTCACTAAAGGAGGATGCCCTAATTACAGAACAGCACTTTGAGCGTCATGCAAAAACACACACACAAAAACCACTGCCGATCACATAGAGATTTCCATGAGTTAGGAGACTCTCTCTCTCTTCTCTCTCTCTCTCTCTCTCTCTCTCTCTCTCTCTCTCTCTCTCTCTCTCTCTCCCATTGTATGATCTTGGGGGGAGAGGGGGGGGGGGGGACAAGACTTTGACATTGACTTTAACTGATTGTCTAAATCTAGATCTATCTCTGAATGTGGAAATGAAACTTTAAAACACCCCTCCCCTCACTCTCTCTCTCTTTTACACCCCCCCCCCCACTCTTTCTCTCTCTCTCTCTCTCTCTCTCTCTCTCTCTCTCTCTCTCTCTCTCTCTCTCTCTCTCTCTCTGTCTCTTTCTCTCTCTCAATGTACCATATGGAGCTGGGGTGGAAACAAGACTTTAGATATTGACTTTAGTTAAACTATAGGGAGGCACCGTGGTCGAGTGGTTTAGGCGGTCAATTCGTGATCCAGAGGTCGTGGGTTCGATCCCCGCTCGGCTCGGTGTTGTGTCCTTGGGAAAGACACTTTACTCCTATTTTCCTCACTCCACCCAGGTGTACAAGTGGGTACCAGCTCTGCTGGGGAAGTATCTGGCGACAGATTAGCGTCCTGTCACAGGGGTGGTGAAAAACCATCAGTTCGCTTAACGCTACAGAAACCGGGATAAGCTCCAGCTCTATGGGCCTTCTGGCTCGAAAGAACATACTTTTTTTTAGTTAAACTATCATGTAGATCTAGATCTATCTCTCTGCATGTGGAAAGACAAATTTGATCTCTCTTCTCTCTCTCTCTCTCTCTCTCTCGCTCTCTTTATGTCTCTGTTCTCTCTCTCTTCTCTCTCTTCTCTCTCTCTCTCAAAAACAAGATTTTGACTCTGGCTTTAACTTACCATGTAGTTCTAGACCTAGATCTTTCTCTCTAAATGTAGAAATATATATGTGGCCTCTCTCTCAGTGTGGGGGGGGGTGGGGGGAACTTTGACATTGGCTTTTACCTTTCCCTCCTCCTCCTTCCCCCCCCCCCCCCCCCCCCCCCCCCCCTCTGAATGTAGAAATATAAATTTTACTTTGATCTCTCTCCCCTCTCTCTCTCTCTCTCTCTCTCTTCTCTCTCTCCTCTCTCTCCCCTCATTGTACCATGTAGGGGAGAGAAAAAACACTTTGATATTGGCTTTACCTCTCTTCTCTTCTAGATCTATCTCCCCAACTCTGAAAATACCAGTTTGACTTTGACCCCCCCCCCCCCCCCCTCTCTCTCTCTCTCTCTCTGTTTCTCATCCCCCCCTTTACCCCCCTCTTTCTCCCCTCTCCCCGCCACTCCCACTCTCTCACTCTCCTTTCCCCCTCTGTCATGAGTGCTAACTACAAATAAACTGCAACACTTAAGGTGAATATTTAATCCTTTCTGCATAGTATCTGCCTGTTTGCTTTGTTTCTTTTCCTTGAAAAATATCAGAAACAAAGAGTACTGTAAGCAATACTACTTGTCCCCTTTTTTATGAAAGGGGTGGGGGGGTGCAATGCCCCCTTTTTTTCATTTTAGGGGGCCCTTGGGCCCCTATATTTGAAATCCTAGAATTGTTTAAAGTGGCCTTTTTTGTTGATTCAAAATCTGTTTTACAAACCTTAGAATCTTTTAATGTAGAAACAAGACTCGATTTGATTATTTATATGAATTATTTGATACACTGCCTGAGAATTAAAGGTACAAATGTCAGTTTTGGGGGGTGCCCTCTCATGTTGGTCTCTATGGTAACGAAAAAGTTGATAAAGCAGCGAAAAAAAGGCACACAAAGTTTAGAACAGTATTCTGAAGTTTTTGTAAGTCCTTCAATCAAGGAATCCTTCCTTTTGTTAGAGAAAATTTCTTTAAAGCAACTTCATGATTGTACAATAAGAAACTTGTATCACAGAAAAGTATAGCATATTTAAATCATATATTAAGACAAAAGACATCATATTCTTCAATATTCTATATGAGAATGATTATGACCATTTCTTACAGAGTACATATGCTCTCAGAACAAAGTTTTGTAAACTTGTTAAGTGCATGTGTGGTGAACAATTTTCTCTGGAACACTGCTTATTGTTTTGTCAGAAGCTTCGTGGTTTCTTACCCCAAAACTTTTTAGACAAAAATGCTTCTGAAGAAAATGTAGACGTAATTCTGTCGATGTAAACATTCTTTTTGCTATTTCGAAGTTCTTGTACATAGCCCAGTTTTTGCGTTTCTTTAAAGTTCTTTGATATTGTTTCCCTTTTTGCATTTTTAGGTGTTACATTGATGTTTGAATACCAATCTGTCACATGACTGTCTTTCCATCTGTCTTCTATCGTTTTTGGTTTTTTGCTATAGGTCTTTATTTCCCGTCTAATATCAATTATAGTGAACAGACGTTAAATACAAGAATGAATACACTTTTTTTTTGTCATTAAGTAATACTGACAGCGCATACAACTTCTTTTTTCGATGGATTTCAGTCAATTTCTTGTTGAAACTTTTCCCCTTTCAAATCAATCTGCGGCAAAACAAATTCCTGCAAAACAAAATTTTAAAAAGTGTTTTTGCTTACTGTTATCATAAAAACTGCAACATGTTGTTTTCTTTATCAAAATTATAAGAGGCAAAATGCAAATGTGAAGGGGGGGGGATGCAATTTTTTGTGTGTGTTGAATTTACCATTTTATGTTGTATCAAATTATTTTTGAATACTCCGATTGAAAGTTCCAAATAATCTTGGCTATTCATTTATGTTTTTGTTTCTTGATACTTCATAAAATCTCCCATATCCCTGGTTGGATAAAAGGAATTAAGAAACTTGAAATGTAGAGAAAAGCAGAGTGACTAGTTTTTATTAATTGAAGCCCAACTCACACATTGAATTATGTTACAGACTAGAAAAGAAAATGAGAGCTGCTAAGGGTTATTTTGGGATTTTTGTTTTCCAATATAATCTTATCTTCTATCATAGCGCTGGCCCTTGTAAAAATAATAATAAAAAAATGGATAGGAAGGCTGTAAAAATAGCATGTTTTAGTTGTAATCTCTCAAAAAGCAGCAGGTATTCTAGTAAAAATGTGTGATTTTGAGCTTTAAGTTTGATCACCGAACTGTAGTGTGCCTCTCATGGCATATACCATGTGTCCATAATACAGTTTCAGAATGTGTTCACATGGCCTTAACTCTTTTTACCCAGTACGTGCATTGCTGAATGGGTCACTATGGCCAAGCAAAATATGATCCTGATAATTAACATTTGGAAAGACAGAGGCATACCCAGATATCTCAAAATTAGAATTGTCAAAACACTGACCTGGCCTGTATTGCTGAATGGGTCAGAAGCCTGGACACTACTGACATTGGAAAGAGAGAAAAGAAATGCTGCCGAAATGTAGCTCTACAGGCGACTTCTAAGGGTCAAATGGTCAGACAGAAGAACAAATGAAAGCACTCTTGATGAGCTCGCAGTGCAAATATAAATTCTAAGAGTCAAATGGTCAGAAGAACAAATGAAAGCACTCTTGATGAGCTCGCAGTGCAAATATAAATTCTAAGAGTCAAATGGTCAGTGGCAATAGAGGCAGTTGAATTTTTTAGTAGATAGCACAAAAGTGTGTTTTTTCTAAGAAGATATCCACATTTATAGGAGAGGAGGTATGTTGTCTCTTGTTTCCTCCAGGGTATGCAGGTGTCTTTCTCATCTCACTACTTCTCTACTTGAGTGTGTGTGTGTGTGTGTGTGTGTGTGTGTGTGTGTGTGTGTGTGTATGTGTGTGTGTGTGTGTGAGAGAGAGAGAGTGGAGGATGAGTGGAGTGAGTGAGTGAGTTTTATACCTGACTTGCATTGCGTAAGTATTAATTTCAACAAGTATTCTTACAATGGAGCACAGAGTGAAACTGTTTTCTTAGTGTTTACAGAAAATGGAGAGTAAAACCAATCCAGTAAGCCCAGGTGCAGAGGGGATGAATTAACCCTGCAGTGATGCAGCCTGCTTCAATGATCAGTTTGAATTTGTGCAGATGAGTGGCATTCATGATGAGGACATGCCTGCATCTACAAGCAAGGGCCAGTCGTTTTGATGTTGTTTTCTTTCCCCTCCGAAGATGATTTCTTATCACCTGCCATGGTTTGTTTTGTATGTTAAAAGTTTCATGATTTGCCATGTCTCACATGTAACTATTAAGGTCAGATGTATAGGGTTTTTTTGTTACTTTGTTTTGTCTGTTTTTCTTCTCTTTTTTTTTGGGGGGGGGGGGGGGATTGTAATTTAATCTTGCAAGTTTTTCCTGTGTGATTGTCAGCTTCTAAATTATCTGCTGTTACTTAATACATGATTTTTGTTTTGCTTTTGACCTGATGTTAATATTGGCTGTAATAAATATGAAACAATCATTTAGCTATGCTGTGGAAATGCATATATAAAGATTTAGCATTTACACTCACCTCTTACCCAGTAAAATAAAAATTTTAGATTGTCTTGTCAGAATGCTAGTTTTGGTATGAAACAATACACCAAGGTCCCATATGCAACATGCACTGTGTGCATGTTTCCATGACTATCAGATAAAAGCAGTACATGTGCAGAGAAAAAAAGTGTGGCTCAGGAACAGTGAAGAGCTTTTCCTAAATGGAGACCCTTAACCTTAAAGTGAGTATAGACTGACCAAGAAGTCATTTAAAACAAGAGCTGCAGACTGCATATTGCGCACAAATGTGAAATACCAATGGCATTCTCTCAAAACTTCTTTAGGTGTCCAGTCCATAGCCTAGTAAAGGAACATAAATAACAACACAATTATGAATCGTTTTCCACATTCTCTCGCCAATCCTGAGTCCAGTCTGGATGGGGAAGTCTGCGGTCTGTCGCAGTGACCCCGTCAATCCCCAGAGTTTTTCCTGGAGCTCTACTGGACTGGGCCATGTCTGGTGTCTCAGAGTGCTGAAGGTAGAGCAGGGCTGCAGGATATGGGAGGAGGGAGTTTGTGGACCTGTGCCACAAGGGCACTGGTTAGTGTGGGATATTTTCAGGCAGTGGAGATGAGAGAAATGACCAATAAACTCTAGCATTTACTTTCCTTGGCTATTCTCAACTCCATCCCATGAGCCTTTTGGGTTTAGTTTACTGATCCAGAAAGGTTTAATGTCAGAACTGAATTGTTCAAAGAAATTGTATGAAAATGATATATCAAATATGAAACATTGGAAAAGGTATTTTTGCTGTCCCCTTTCCCATCACAGGAGAAACAAAGCCATCACTTTCATTCAGTCCTGTCAGTGACCTCCCTCAAAGAGGTCTAAAAACTAAAAACACACAATCACAAAAGAGCGGAATAATGTCAAATGTTCTGTATTTCTAAGGACTACAAGATGATACTTTTTCCTCCTCCACTTCTGATCTGTTGGCCTGATAAGACTTTATGTATAGTTTTTAGATAACATATGACAAAATGCTATCATAAGTCGGATTCATATCAACATCGACCTGGGGGGGAAATCAGGAAATTGCAAACAATATTATTTTATCCATTTCTCTGTCAGTTTCTCTTCCTTGTTTTTCAGATTCCTGATAAAACTGTATAAACTCTTCTATACTACCCAATTGGAAACTTTGTAATACTCTCAATACAGGCAGATTTGTATTAGTTATTGAAAAAAAAAATTTTTTTAATGCAAACACACACAGCTTTCAAATTTTACGGTGATATGCAGTTTGGAACACACTAACAAAAGGCGACTTTCATGATACGTACTTTACTATTTTATGATTGATGATTTTTCTTAATAATGGGTTTTTTGCAAAACAAGCAAAAAGGGGATATATTATACCCAAAGAATTAAAAAAATCATCAAAGAAGAATGTTTGTAACGACACACTTCTAAAGTATTAGAACTGAGTGGGTAAATATAATTACACAGTGGTTATTGATTATAGAATCAATTTCAGTGTCAGATTCTCAAAATATACCCTTGCTCGCCACCATTTTGTGATGTGTGTTCACAAGCAGGTCAAAGTCACTGGCTTGCTCAGCTCTCAAAACTAAAACATGGGCAGACAGCCTAAATGTACACAAGTATACTAGGTTGGTTGTAGATCAGAGCTGTACTTGTTAGTTTCACACATGAACATGACCCTTTGCATAGGGGTTTTTTAGATAGCTGTGCTATAGCGTACCTTCGTATTGAAAGTTTGTTCAGATAAGGTACGCTATGGCATACCTTCATATATAGAAAGAGTTAGTTCAGAATGGCTGAGAAAGTACTTCACCTTTTTTTTTCTTTTTTTTTTGGCTGAATTGTTGGATATGCACTTACATAAATGTAGGTGCCAGCTTCATGTGAGATGCAGGATAGAATTTTCCATAGAAGATGATTAAGCCAAGGGATTTTTAGTGGAATACCTCGAATTTGTCAACTCTTGCTTCATTATTTTTTTGAAAACTTGAAGTGGTATTTCAGAACCAGAAGATCTCAGTCATCAGTCAGTTTTGTTTAGTGTAAGATCTTGTCAATGAGTTTTCAATTGCTGATCGCCTTGTTGAGCAAAAGTTTTGTTTCTTTGAAAATGTTTATCTTTTACATGTTTTCCTCTCAATTTGATGTGCGCCTTGCTTGCAGTGCACCTTACATATTGTTTATTTTGGATTTGGGGGGGGGGGGGGCTAAAGGCCTTTAAAAGTATTGCACAAAGTTTGGAATTAATGAAGGAAGACAAAGGCAACACACACACCTCACCTAAAGTAGCTTTTTCGGTTTCATCTCCTAATTCAAGCTAGCCAAATGAAATTGGTTAATAGCATCACTGAATAGAGTAAAAAGCTTTGCTGAGATCCAGGCATCAGCACAGATCGCTACAAATAGAGAGACCAAATATTCTAGTCAGGACATTGCCTCCCAGAGCCACTCTTGGTTAAGAGACTTGTGTAGTGTGGTGTGTATAAGGGAACTGAGGATGGAGTTGGTATGTTGTGAAAGTTATGAATTAGTTGGCAGAATCAAAAAGCTTTCAACTTGATTTTTACTCAGGAATATAGCCTCCTGCATCATCCATTCTAGCTTTTTTCTTACTACATAAAAGTCAGATAGCCTTAATTACATTTTTGGCGTTAATTAGATGATCGTCTTTGAGTTTGTTTGATATCAAATTTTTGGTGGGTGTTTGCATCAATGCCTTTGTGAGTGTACCTGTGTGTGAGTGTGTGTATATGTAAGGGAGGGATGGGAGAGCATGACATGCATGCTTTGTGGTTACAGAAGGATGAAAGAAATGTGGTCATTCCTTTGTCATCTAAATGTTTTGGGACTAATGCATATGTGCAGACTTGTAGCATTCAAATAAGCATGAGGTGCAATGTTTGTTTTGTTGCATTAGGAATGTTTGTTTACCTGCATGACTGATCTGAACAATGAAGTCTGTTGGAGCAACAAAATAAAAGAATAATTGCATACCTTTTATGTGGACTTGTTTTATTTCTCTGAATGTTTTATTTCTCTGAATGTAAGCACACACACACACACACGCACACACAGCATACATGCATGCAAACATGAATGTACACTCCTTCACTAAAATGTTTGCAGTGCATGCACACACACACTCACTCACACACACACACACACACACACACACACACATATATATATATATATTATATATATATATATATATAAGTGGTGAAGTGGGAAATAGCATCTCGTCTGAGATCCAAGTGTAGGGCATTTAATTTCAACTTCTTCTGCTTGTGTCAACACTCAAAAAGTGTCTGACAATGTTGGAGGTTAACATCGCTATCCAGATAAAACAGACCCATTGGCTGGATACAGACTTTATGATCTCCCTTGCATCCTTTTGACAGGAAAAAGGATCCCTGAAGAACGTAAGGCACAAAGATTCGTTAGCCACTTATTTTCATATACAATTTTTTTTTTTTTTTTACCACTATTATTTTCATAAATTTTCCTTCTCATTCTATTTTTCACCTTTTTTCTGGCAGCAGTGGCAGACCACAAGAATATCTATTTATTCTTAGGGCAGCAATAGACACTTCTGAATTATGGAGGGTGTCTTGCTGTTACATACCACAGAGGATGAGTGAGGATTCAAACACTGCTGGGACCTCTGAAGAGTGTTCAACCAGGATCAGAAAGTTGATTCAAGTCAGGCCAAAGGCATCGTCTTTACTCAATTATTCCCCAAATACTGCCTTCAAAGTTTTATATTGTAGTGATTTTTTTTTTTTCCTGAATTCTTCTTCCTTTTTCGTCATGTTTTTCCCAGGGGAGGTTGATATTGATCAGCCTTCTCCATCTCTCTCTGTTTTGAGCTTTCTCCTTATTTATGCCACTTTCTCTAAGGTCATCTGCAATACAGGCGGCCCAGGTTTTGCTAGGTCTTCCCTTTGGTCTCCATCCACTACGAAGTTCATTGCTCTATTTATGATGTGGCGGTCTGCTTTCCATTGAACATGCCCAAACCAGCTCAGTCTATTGTTACAGACTTCAGATCATCAACTTTGCACATTCTCCATAGCTCTTTGTTTGTGATCCTGTCTTCCCATTTGATCTTTGTCATGTAGTGTAGCATTCGGTTTTCACAGCTCTTCAACAAACGTTTGACAGTTTTTGTGAAAACCCATGTCTCCGAACCATACAGAAAAACAGGTCTAATGCAGGCCTTGTATATCAGAGAGCGTCTCTCCAGTGGGATTTTCTGATTTCCGAGCAGACTTGCCAATTCTTTCCATTTCTTCCAAGCACTCGCAATCCCGGTTCTGACAGCTAACTCAGATTTTGCTTCGCAGCTCATCATCTCTCCTAGGTAGCAGAATTCACCTACTACTTCTATCTTCCCTTCTTTTCGAAATCTAGCTCCTTCTTTCCTGCATCGGTATTGTCTTCATCCTTCTTATTCATACAACTGGGGCAGACAAATACTCTGCCCTCCTTCAGACTTTTGAGCTTTGAGCATCTTTTGTGACACCAATATTGACAGTTGGAGCATTTGATCGAATTGTTCCCTACACCTTTGTGGCAGACACCACACAGGTATTTGCCTTGCTCTCTATGTGATCTGCAATCTTTTCCAACTGTCATTGCTTTGGTCTTGTCAACATTCACCTTCATTCCTCTGCGTTCTAATCTCTGTTTCCAATTGCCAAATCTTTGAGTAGCCTCATCACTGTTCTCAGCTACCAGTACTAAGTCATCAGCATACAGCAGTTCCCAGATCTCTTCTGGCCTCTCCACTTACCTGGATATTTCATTCATTACAAGGATAAAGAGCAGAGGGCTCAATGCGGATCCTTGGTGCACTCCTACTTTTATCTCAAAGCTTTCACTTTTGATCTGGAGTTCTTGTATAAAGTCCGAATCTTGGACAAAAATCATTTTTATGATGGGAATGAGGTTGTAACTGGTTGCCTGCACTTGTTTTTCCTCACTATATTTTGTCAATTATATGTATATATGTATATAATATATATCTATCATGAGCCCAGGGGATTCCTGTTTTCACTGTTCACTGGTCCCGTAACCCGCCAGGGTCGTGGGGGCGCTGCATGGTGGACGAACGGTGGACCAGCTGGCTCCACTTAGCGCGGTCGTGGGCAAGTGCCTGGGTGACACTGAAGTCCTCCCCTGTCCAATCACGGATGTCGTCGGCCCACTTTCTCCTCTGTCTGCCCCGTCTTCTCTTCCCCTGGACTGTTCCTTGCAGGATGGTCTTTGCAAGTCCTTCTGAGCGTGTTACGTGCCCATACCATCTGAGTTTCCTCTTTTTCGCCGTGGTCAGTAGGTCTTCATAGTCCCGCACCTGTTGAGTGATCATTCTGCGGACTTCATTGTTGGTGACATGGTCCTTGTATGAGATGCCAAGGAGCCTTCTGAGGCATCTCATTTCTACTGCTTGGATCCTCCTTTGTAGGTCTGCGTTTAGTGTCCATGCCTCACATGTGTAAAGCATGATTGAGGTGACTAGCGCGTTTAGTAACTTTACCTTGGTTCCGAGAGGGATGTTTCTGTCTCTCCATATGGTCTTCAGTCTTGCCATTGCTGGTGCTGTTTGTGCCGCTCTTGCTAGGATTTCGGTCTTCGATCCCTCCTCACTTATGATGGCTCCAAGGTACTTGAAATGGTCAACTGTCTCCAGTTCTTTTCCGCTGAGAGTGATCTTGGTGGTGATTGGCTGGGCACTGTTTGTCATGAGCTTGGTTTTCTCGGCACTGATTTCCATGCTGTATCGTGAGGATATTTCGTCCAGTTTCTTCACTAGGTTGGCCAGTTCCTCTTCATTTCCTGCCAGACCGTCAATGTCATCGGCAAACCTGAGGTTGGTGATTGTTCGCCCTCCAATGCTGACTGTGCCTGTGTGGATTCCTGTTTTACACCTGAGAAAAACTAGCATGGAGCCATCTACAGTAATCCATCTTTGATGATGTAAGGGGGATATTAGTATATCAGCTGCTTTGCAGGTTTAGTATGGATATATTTAGCATTTAAGTATAGCAGAAAAATGAATATGTTGTTAAAAAAATATTTAAAAATACAAAGCCAAAATTTGACAGCAGAAGAAATAATAGTGGTATTCCCAGTCAACTAAAACTGATTTGATCAAAACTTTTTTTAAGCCTCATAAAGCATCACTACTGGGGTTTTTTGTTTGTTTGTTGTTGGTTTTTTGTTCTTCTTGAGTCATTTTGTTGCAATTTGTCCACATCTCAATTCCCAAGCAGCAATTTTCAACATTTCTTTTGGCATTTTATGTAACAGAAATTCTTGAGCAGAGTTCAGAATCTTCAACCAAGAAAATGGTAGTTGATGGAAAACTTCTGGATAAAATCTGAGAGCTGTCTTGTTAAGAGGGAAGAGAAGGATGTACAGATCCTGGTAACACTGCAAAGATAAGGAGTGTCAACAGAGACATAATGATTCACTTATTCCAACATGCTGTTAGATGTTATTCTACTGACTTCCTTACTAAGTCTGATATAAATAGGGCATGGTCAATACTAGACACAAATCAAGATATGCTGCTGACTTCAGTACTAAGTCTGATATAAACAGAGAATGGTCAATACTGGCACAAATCGAGAAGAACAAAAAGACTAGTCAGCGGAATCAACAATCAATAGCAAATTATTGACAGCATGAGTGATTGTGCTTTTGGTGCAAATCTTTTGATAAAAATGAAGAAAAAAAGAACATATCTAGATATGCAGAACCTTCATCAAGTATGACAATTCACCTCTATCTCTCTCATGCACACATGATATGGTTGTACCCACACACTGTGGAAGACCATTCCGCATTGGCAACCTGTTTATGATGTGGCAAAGATCGAAACAAAACAACAACAAAAACCTCAAGAATTCAGGGCTTCTTTGAAGCAAAGTCAGTCAAGGTTTTCTTGCCCTTCCTCGGCTTGATCTCCAAGGTTCACCACTGGTGATATTTTGTGTATGCAACCATTTTTGCCCACTATGAAGGGCGCTGCATTCCAACTTCAAGGACATATGCTGAGTGCATTCATGTTTCCATAAGCCGCTGAACACCGACATGAGTTTTGGGATCTTTTAAAGTGCATATTTTGATCTTCTGCATGTGTATATACACTAAGGCAATGGCAGGTCAACACATAAAGTTGTCTTGGGAGATTGTAAAAATCTGCACCCATAATTCACAGATAGTGCTGAGATTTAAACCCACGACTTCATGAGCCCTTTGGATTGAAGTGGAATGGTCTTGACTCCTTGGCTATTAGCATCCATCAGTCAAGATGTTTCCTGCCATTAAAGCCAAGTGAGCCACCACGAACTATCATGTGCAAGCATGCAGTCACACGACAGACCTTCCTGCAGACTGCCAGGACTGCCAGAGGCAAGGTTGAGCAAATGGCACAGCGTTGTGATGAGAAGTGACCACACCTAGCTCTGCAACGCTGTCCAGCTACTGCAACAGGCAGTATCAGAAGATGCACAGTACATACACAGGGGCATCAAGAAACTAGTAGGTCCAGCCAAAAACAACAGTACCTAATCCTCTGTACAAGTAATCACAGCCCATGTTTCAAATTCTGAGCTCTAAGTAACAGTGCGTAGGTTTTGTTCAAATACAATCTGGAATTGATTTAAGTTGGGTGTTAAATTTCCCATCAACAGGCATGATTTAATAAAACCGATAATGTTAAAAAAAAAATGTACACAAAAAGCACTTTCAAACTGAAAATGTCATAGTAAACCTGAAAGATCACATTGGAATGCATTGATAAGCAATCACAAGTTGAATGCCCTTAATAAATTTCAGTTGTATATTGTCCTCTTTTTTTTCACAGGCTGTGTGTCATGGGTATTTTTCTACCCATGCTTTTGGAGAAGAAATAGCTTGTTTCCACGTTATGGGTATGTAGTGACCCCTAGTTTATTCATAATATATAATCGAAAACTTTCCATATGTTGTGGGTAACAAAGAACAAACCATTTCTGTTTGCCCTAGGACAGAAAATACCCATAGTTTTATAGACGGGCTCTTTAGCTGAGTGGATGATAGCATTTCCCTCTCATCCTATTCGTCCATAAAGTCAGGGTTTCAAGTCTTGGCAAAGGTGTCTGGTGAATGAAGGGTAAGTTGGGGGGTGGGGGTGATTACGCTCTTTGGTCAACTTAAGCACATACTTGCCAATGCCTTTATTCCCATTGTTTAAATAGGCATGCCAAAGATGAAATGTACGTTAAAAATCCTGTTACCTCATGCCAGCAATTGGCAGATATTACGAACACAAACATGTACCCTCTACCTAGAGAGGGACAGACTGTATCAGATTCAACTTGCCCAAGAAACATGGCCTGAAAAATTCAGTGCCACTTCGGAAAGAACGGACCTTGCAGTATGTCTTTACTTGCAAGTGAACCCTCAGGGTGTATAGCAATAAAACTTAACTCTCACGTATACACGCACGCACACACACACACACATGCACGCGCGCACGCACTCATGCAAATATACGCATGCATACTTACTAGCACTGATCACAAAACGGCTAGGCCGACACTTTCGGTTGTGTTAATTACATCGATCGTGGGAAAATGTGTCTCTGATAACAATGTCTGCCATAGAACAGTCACTGGAGCACTGTATCTAGCACAATAGATTCCAAGCTGGAAGGTCATGGGTTCGAAACCTATGTGATAATGTTTTTGTGGACTTTGGCCAGCTCCTACCCAGAATGAGTTTGCTACGGGCTCATTGGGGAAGACTGGGTTCACACAATCAAGTTTCATCCATTTTACAGATACATTTTTACGAGTGTTGCTCAAATGCCTTGACTAAAACTGCTGGTATTTGTATCTCACAAGCCTGGCTGATGCTGGGACGTATAATTCAATAGGAAGAGTGAACTACAGCCCTTCCAAGAAGTTTTAAAGCTGATGAACCTCCACAGCATCATCAACGTCACCACTGACCATCATGCAATAATCTATAACCAAAAAAATCAAAATTTTGATTCAAAGGCCCGTCTTGAGTCTCATTGTGACCTCATTTTGGTTTACTGTACACTTCTGTGACAGGTCACAATCTCCAAGGTCGGATTTTCACAGGAGGTCGGTAGAAGAACGTTGTGGTGGTCACCACCCAAAGTGGGCATCTCACTCAATCTGACTAAACGACTAAGCTATTGTCAGTAAGAGCTCAGTAGGTGGTGTCCAGCATGTGTTGGCTCGTGAAAGGCACCACTGAAAGAGTATGGATATATTTTGACCCAGCCCAAGATTTACTGAGACATTTATTGTTTATTAACATTCCTTCATAAAAAGAACAGATTTTTTTAGTGAAAAAATAATTTGATGTTTTATTGACAAAGACTATAAAACCCGTGAAAATGTCCCGGAAGAACTTGATATCACAGACATCAAGAAGAGAAACCAAAACTACATTGGTTTTGTGTCACATAACAAAAATACAGACTTCATGACAGCCTTCCTTCAAGGACAGACAAAGGTTAAAACGAAGGCAGGCCTCTTCCAGTCTAGTACATGGAAGTGCTAGGCCTATTTTCACAGAGTCATGACTTTGTCAATTACTTTATTGCGCCTGTTGGCGTTTCAGATTCAGTGTTGGGTGCTGCATGGCACAGTCTGCCACACCCCTGCTTTCAAGATTGCTGCAGGCTAGTTTGATTTCTGTGGATATTAGTTTTCTTTACTGGCATCAGCGTTTTACAGCCCTATGGCCAAAACTTTGAGTAAAACAATAAAGAAACAGATACATCATTTAATCAAATCAATGACAAGATCATATCCATCAAAGTCATAACGTTGTGGAAGTTATGTGTTATCTATATTATCCACACAACATGTATTTATAGTCAAAAATAGAGATATTATGTTAAATATTGTGAATTAAATCAATATGACCGTCTAACTTTAAAAAAGCTAATGCACACTCAGAAATAATAATAATAATAATAATAATAATGTATGGAATTTATATAGCGCTGAATCTTGTAAAGCAACAAATCAAAGCGCTCAGATTTTATTTCATACCACTTTAAGTCACGGCAGATTTCTCTCCGTGAAATTCGGGCTGCTCTCCCCGGGAAGAGCGGGAGAACGCGTCGCCACTTAGCGCTGCGCCACCCTTTCACCCTTTTTTTTTTTTCTGCAGCTGTATTTGTTTCCCTATCAGAGTGGCTTTTTTCTAAGAATTTTGCCAGGGACAACTCTCTTGTTGCCGTGGGTTTTTTTACGTGCGCTAAATAATTACGTGTAACACACGGGACCTCGGTTTATCGTCTCATCCGAAAGACTAGCGCCCAGACCACCACTCATGGTCTAATGGATGGGGGGAAAATTTCCGGTCCAAACGGGGTACGAACCGCTGCACACTTCAGACCCGGACTTTTCGCTTTCTAGACAGGCGCGTTACCTCTAGACCACCGATCCACCAGAAATGCACTTTTTCAAAAGAAAAAAATGAACAAGAATAGGCCTATTACCAAAATGTGTTCCTATAAGACAGCGTTCCTCTCATATTTCCTTTTATCTAATGGTATCTGACTGGGATATACCTTGCAAAATATATCATACTATATTTTTTATTTGTCTACAAAAAGAAAGTCACATCTTGATGCAGCAAGTAACGAAAAGACACGAAGCTTGCTTCGAATTGCATTATATCCTTTGTTAAGAAAATTTAAATAACCTCATAAGAGCTGTAAGCTATGAACAACAACAACAAAATTTCAGCTGATTTTCCCTCGTACTTAAAACTGATAATTATGCGAATGTGGGCCAAGATTCATAACTGTACAATCTCTACAAATAACCGAATTTCGTCAAGATTTTAATAGCTCAATGGCACACGTCTGTTTACAAAAATGCTCAATGTTAAGCCCAAGAGAGAGAGAGAGAGAGAGAGAGAGAGAGAGAGGAGAGAGAGAGAGAGAGAGAAAATTAAATTAAATTAAATTACATTAAATTAAATGTTTATTCATAAAGGCCATGACCCCTTAGAAGGGGGAATACAAATAAGACAAGCAAACAATATGATGTAGGTGTGGTGTTGTTATGTTACATAGATACTTCTTCTTTTAAATGCTTTATACATATATACTATCAGTTGTTTTACAACACATTCATTCGTCGAAGCTAATAACAAAACCAACCTGAATAAACATGGATCTCTACAGTACATTTGTGGTATGAATTGCTCTCGTATATCTCTTAATCCTGGACAGGAAAGCACAAAGTGGATTTCATCTTCTACTGGACATTTACAATTTGGGCATTGAAGATTTGTGGCAAGTGCATTTCTATAACGATAATAATGTACATTGATATCCGAGATACCAAATCTAAATCGGGTCATTATACGCTTCAAATGTCTATCAATATGCATGGACATATAAGTTGGTACACAATTTACTTGACTAAACATTCTATTGTGGTAAAATCTATCACTATTCTGTACATGACTCTCACAATTTTGCCAGCAACAATCAATCAACCTTTCACGAAACTGTTGAATAAAACCACGCACATCTTCAACTCCTTGGTTTAACCACACGTACCCAAAACCCAATTCATATACTTTTATTCTTACATTTGAAGCCCAATTGATTTTGCCTCTACTTTCTAAGTCTAACAACATTTTATATGCTTTAAAGGGCAATCTTTCTGCATTCATATGAGTTACTTTTATCCAATATTGTATGCATCTAACAATAGAAAGCAGTGACATGGGGTACCTTGCTGTTTCCCTGTACACAAGACCATTTGGTGTCTTGAGTGACACTCCCAGAAACTTTTTCAAAGCAAATAAGTGGGTTTTCTCACAGTGTACGGCGGCAGGATACAGACCCCATATCTCAGCTCCATACTGCAATACAGGTTGAATTTGGGCATCAAATAATTTTAGAAACAGAGAAAGATATTCTTTATTTAACAAAGTTAACTTCTTCATTATACATAACAATGCACATTTTGCCCTACTTGCGAGGTCTTTACGTGCAAACGTAAAGCTTAAAGGAGTAGAAAAATATATACCTAAATATTTGTATACATTCACCACAGAAATCACAGTTCCACCATACGTCCATCTTTCTCTCACTGCAAGATGCCCACCCTTTCTAAATACAATAATGTTACTCTTTGTTAGGTTTACTCTCAACTTCAATGAAGCAGCCACTCTATGTAAACTATTCAACTGATTCTGAAGACCAACTACAGTTTCTGACATTAACATTATATCAGCTAACAGCAATATGAAGATTTCAAGAACATCATTACTAAATGTTGCACCATGTTTTCCAGACTTTATGACCTCTTTTGTCAGCTCCTTAATGAACAAAGAAAAGAAAATAGGACTGCAAACATCACCTTGTTTCACCCCACACGTACAATTGATATAATTTGATAATGTACCACCTGACAGCACTCTTGCTTTCACACAATCATACATACTCACAACACATCTGTATAGTTTTCCACAATACCATTTCTGAACAAAACTGACCACAACAAACTTCTGTTGACAAAGTCGAAAGCCTTCTCAAAATTTATAAATGCAAGTATATTTTACGGTTTAGACTGAATTATTTTTGAATGAATGCCATAGCTGTAAACATGTGATCTACTGTGGAATATTTCTTCTTGAAACCTGCTTGAAATTCTCGGGTTATATTATTTTCTGCAACCCACTCCTGTAGTCTTCTATTAATCACAGCACTGTACAGATTGATACTTATGTTACACAACGAAATTCCTCTATAATTATTGGGGTTGTTAGCATCACCTTTCTTATATAATGGAAGGACAATGACTCTGACCAACTATCAGGATAAACACCTTTATCAAATAAATGGTTAAGAAATGTAACCAAAAAATTTAGAACAACATTCTCAGTGGAGGCACTTTTATCAACTCTCCAATAATCCCATGGGACCTGCAGCTTTTTTATTCTTTAATTTTCGCAAAGCCATCAAAATTTCTTCTTTTGAAATTGGGTGATTAAAGTATTCAGTATCATAACTATTCTCAACATCGTTTTCAGCATCTTCATGAGTTAAACCAGATCTTTGGTCTTCATCTTTTTCAAGCAACCCCCTGAAATGATCAAACCACATCTCCAGATTGATATTATTTTTAGGTTGTTTTCGTCTAGGAGGTGTTTTGTGTACATAACTCCAAAACTCTTTCTGATTGCCAATAGGATTGGACAATTCAATTAAAAGTTCATGATTATAATCTTTTTGTTTTCTCTTAAACATATTTTTGTACTCCCTTCTCCCTTTGCAATATGATTCATGATCAGAAATAGATAAAGTATGGCGATACTTTTTCAGCAAACTACGCACTTTTCTTTTAGTGACACGACATTATGTGTCATACCAATCGTTTTCTTTCATAGTGTTTCCAATGCGAATTTGTTTTTTCATTCAATCAGCAGCTTCTCTTACACAACAATCAAAAGCATTTAGTGACTCATTAAAATCTGTACCTATTAAACTGATAGCATCCTCTAAAAGAGTTTTCATTTCATCAGAAACTAATGTATTTTTGAACGAAGCAGCACAGGCTTCATTCCAGACAAACTTTTCAATCATACCATAGTAATTGCTTTCTTTCATACCAATATGCTTGCAGTCAGACTTAACAAAAAGGGTTATAGGCAAATGGTCGGACTCAAAAAGAGCATTTCACAGCAGTCAGAGATACTTGCAAATAATTCACATGTCATTAAACAAGTAATCATTTATGCTACTTCCTGTTTCAGATATGTATGTGTAGTGACCCTGTAGGTCACCCTGACACATGCCATTCAAAATGCCAAAATCTAAAGCTGTACACACATTAAGCAACATTTTACCGTAATTATTCAATGCAGTGTCCTGAGATTGTCTGTTTATATTTAAAGGACCACTTCAGTGCAGATTCTGGAAAGTCTAGCATGTTACTCCCTCTAGACTACCAGAAATATTTGAGGTTCTACTATTAAGATCACCATTTAAAAATACATGGGAGGCACCGTGGTCGAGTGGTTTAGGCGGTCAACTCGTGATCCAGAGGTCGCGGGTTTGATCCCCGCTCGGCTCGGTGTTGTGTCCTTGGGAAAGACACTTTACTCCTATTTTCCTCACTCCACCCAGGTGTACAAGTGGGTACCAGCTCTGCTGGGGAAGTATCTGGCGACAGACTAGCGTCCTGTCACAGGGGTGGTGAAAAACCATGCTTAACGCTACAGAAACCGGGATAAGCTCCGGCTCTATGGGCCTTCTGGCTCGAAAGAACATACCATACTACTACTTTAAAAATATATAAACATCAACTCTGATCAAAAATAGACATTCACACATAAATTCCTCCAAGGAAGCAATTCCGTTATCAATATCAAAATATGTATAGACAGGTGAACCCTCTGGTGGTACATATGCACACACATACAAAACATGCTTAACAGTTCCAAATATAGATTTATCAATAAGAAGCACAAAAATGATCAGAATCAACCTCAGTCGATTTTATATATGAACACAGCTCATCCCTTATGAGACATACTATTCCACCACAGTGTCTTCCACACGCTGAAAGCTTTACAGCAGGTTTACAATGGACTTTATATCCATTAAACACTAGTGACTGAAATTCTTTCACAAAAGTCTCAACTAAACATACAAAATCAAAACTACAGACAAATGAAATAAAATCTTTATTCGATAATTTAGGAAATAGTCCAATAATGTTCCAATGAAGGAAAGAAACTGATTTAACATCATTACAAACATCATAATCAACCCTATCAGGACGACCAAGAGAGAGAGAGAGAGAGAGAGAGAGAGAGGCTTTGAGCTTTGACCTATTTATTGTCATTGCCCAATGTCGCCTTTTGACAAGGGGGGTTACACATGACTTTTTTTTTTTCATAAATACAAATAAATACAAGAAAAATTTATGATGCATTTAACGCAAAAGTCCTTCGGATGAGACTAAACCCAGGCCCCGTGTGCGAACGCACGCAGAACATCTTGCGCGCAGGTTAAACCCTGTTCCACTTTTTGTAAGAGTAGGCCATTGTGTGCCGGTGGGAACAGATGACAAAATTTACAAAACCGCGTACACACGGGGACTGGGTGTATAAAAGCACAGAAGTGCTTATTCCATTTCCCTCGATATAAAAGAATAAAATAAATAAATATATAAAATAAAAAGTAATGAGAAAAAAAAACACCCCAAAAGAGCTCTCTATGAACGGATACGACTTTAGGCTCTGGCATAAACTCATTTTCAAACTGAACACAAAGTAATGTCAAGGATAAACAACAGGAACCAATAAACAATAATTAAAACAATAACAAGAACATTCTAAAATGCTATATTAGACCATCCAATCAAATTGTATGCGAAATTTTCAATAAATATTCTTGCTGGAGATTACAGGTATTTATAAATGTTTCTTTAGGTGTGTCACAAAATGTTGCTGGAGATTACAGAATATAAATGTTACTTTAGTTTAGTCACAAATGTTAAACTAATTGGTACTTTGCTGTGATTGTCATAATTTCAGTGCTTCAGCAATAAACTTTGCAACAGATTTGATCACAATATCGTCATCAGACAATAAGATAGTAAAAAATCTTCCCTTCGGAAAGCTCCTATATTAAGAACGCTACAGTTTTCGCGTATGGAAACATAATTATGATTAACACTGAAACAGAAAATGCAGAGAGAGAGAGAGAGAGAGAGAGAGAGAGGCGTCTGCTATTTTTTTCGGAAATGAAGAGGGAGCATGCGTAGCCGCAAAGGAAGTGTAGATAGGTCACACAAGGCGATCACCATCACTGATAGACTGCACAGTTCTAGCCTAGTGGCACCGATGGCGATGAACTTGCGCCGAATGTTCGTCTTGGAGTAACTTTTATTTTTGCAGATTATTATATGAGTGTAATCTATGTGTTGTAACTGGATGCTCTTCGACACGTTTCACATCGTATGAAAGACACAGCATTTATTAAATCACCAATGTGTGGAGCAACTTGTCTTCTGTTCTGAGCATCGAAAGCTTGTGAGCTGCATCAGACATGAGTTACCTAACAAATCTGCAGACAACATTCAGCATATTGAAATAAGCAATTCAAAGAGTGGTACCCACTATCTGCTAGACCGAATCTATGGTTGTGATAGTTAAGAACGTTTATAACGGTTGCACTTATACCAGTTCACAGTGACCAAAAAATACAGTCGGTGACACACACTCAAGATTCACAATGGGTTCCTTGAAAACTGACGTGAGGATTCTTCTGGTTGGAGATCGTAAGTTTTCCAGTCTTTTTGTTTAATGTTTGTATCTCGATTAAGGAAGGAGAACAAAGCAGAACTGTTTAAATAGGTGGGTTTGATTTTTTTGTGGTTGGTCACATTTATTTGGTCAAAATTCAAATAGTGGCAAATCAAGAGGGCCTCCTAAATTAATTTGAACACTTTAGGGGGGCTATAGATCTATATATATATAGATCATGTGTAGGCCTACTACTAGTACTAGCATAAATTTTCTATAGCCAGCTCATGCACATACATGCCATAGACTATATTATATAAAGTGTGGACATGCACACAGAATAGAATTGTACTGTTGACTGTTGTACTTGTTAATGCAGTATGAAATGTAGAATCTTCTAAAATAGGCCTAGATACTAAAGAATCTAAGATTATTACATGCATGACACACATGTGTGCATATTAGCCTATATATAGTTCATTGTAGCGAGGCACCGTGGTCGAGTGGTTTAGGCGGTCAACTCGTGATCCAGAGGTCGTGGGTTCGATCCCCGCTCGGCCCGGTGTTGTGTCCTTGGGAAAGACACTTTACTCCTATTTTCCTCACTCAACCCAGGTGTACAAGTGGGTACCAGCTCTGCTGGGGAAGTATCTGGCGACAGACTAGCGTCCTGTCACAGGGGTGGTGAAAAACCATCAGTTCGCTTAACGCTACAGAAACCGGGATAAGCTCCGGCTCTATGGGCCTTCTGGCTGGAAAGAACATACTAGTTCATTGTACACACACACATGATCACACACACACAGTGAAACACACACACACACACATGTAGGAATGTACACTAGTTAAGTACTGTGGTTACTGTCTTGTCCAATTTTGAAAATCAACTTATTGACTAGGATTGACTGAGTCATTTTTGTAAGCAGGGCCGGGGATTATCTTACTCTTAGCCCCGAAGTCTGACAACAGTCCAGGCTCTGACTTTTTACTATACAAATTTTCTTTTTATTATCACCTTTCAATTGTGATACTGATACAGTGATAGATTAATTTCTTTGCATAAAACTGAAATTTGTACTGCTCCCCTGGAGCATCACTAGAGCATTATCTAAATTATCTTTCATTGTTTTTTCATCTGCGACAGTATATAATGATTTTCCCCCTATGACAGTATGACTATGACTATGAATTATTTTCAAGAATGAGTATGAGAGTACTGAGTACTGGAGTAGTCTTTTTTTGTTAGAGAACTTTCAGTTTTGCAGAACAAATCTCACTGTGTCAGGGGGACAGGAAAGCCAGGTGGTTAGAGTGATGTATTCGTGATCTGCAGACCCAGGTTTGAATCTTGTTCAAGAGGATTTTTCCTCTGGAAGTGACGTCAGTGCAGAGTCCACTCTCCCCAAAAGTCCTTCAGATGAGACTATAGATAAACCTTGGTCCCATGTGTGAACGCATGCAGAACATCTTGTGTGCCTGTTAAAGCCTGCTCCGCTTTTTGGAAGAATAGGCCATTGTGTGCTGGTGGGAACGGATGACAAAATTGACACTGGATGAAAAAAGCACATTTTCCTAGAAATAAAAGAATGAAAAAAGTTCTCTTGGTTCTGTGGGTTTTTAAAAAATATATTTAGTGTATGTCAATTGTCATTGTTGGTTGATGGGCATTCTTTAGCTTGACACTCTAGAGGTCACCTGGAATATAATATTATGTTAATTGTTATGAAATATACCACACTTTGTTTTCACACATTAGTCATTAGTCATCAGCATTCCCAGGTAGTTGTAAGGGGGACATGTATGTGGGATGCATTGCTCGATAATTTACTTCAGGCTGATACTGTGATAGTGATCTGTTTCACTCATCACACCTAGGAATAACTATGAAACAAAATAATAGTGCGTAAATAGCTTGTAGACTCTGTACACACTGGATAAGTTTGTAAGCAAGTACTGTAAGTTAGTGTAATTTGTAAACGTTTTGTGTTCTGTGTGGACCAATACTATAGGCTGACCTCATCGGCTCATGTTCCACCGGTTGAAAAACTACTTATTTTTAACTGTTTAATTTTCAGACAAGAATCAAACATGCAATCTTTCACTTTCAAGATGGGTGCATTTTTAATTGACCATTTTACCCATTTTCTTTTTAGTAGTTACTAAGTTAGAAGGACAATTACTTTCCAGCAGTTGAGGGAGTAGATTTATGTGACCCTCCCCTACAGATGGTAATGATTCACATTGTACTAGAGGTTAAAATTGTTAACATGTTAGTAAAGTGCAGTCTTTTTTTTCTTTTTCTTTTTAAGAAAGAAAGAAAACTGAAAAGTTATAAATCACAAATGGAAATGCTAGACTTCAGGAATTGGCAACTTCTGCATCATAATAGATTGTCATGATAAGGGTAGGATGTTTTTAAGTTACGTGCTTTTAAAGGAAAAATAAGTTTCATAATTATGCCATAATACTTCAGCACTGGGGATTGTATTGTATACCACTCTGTCTAAGTCATGGCAGATTTCTCTGTGTGAAATTCAGGCTGCTTTGCCCATGGAGGGTGAGCATATTGCCACAAGAGCAGTGCCACCCAGTTATTTTTATATTCTTTTTCTTATCTGCAAAGTGTATTTGTTTCGATACTCGGTAGAAGAAAGCTTATGGCAAGTAGTTTTATACTCAGTCAAAATATCTATAGATCTATATATTCATCAACAATCTCTGAATCTGGCCCCACCTGCTTAAAATGGCTGCTAGCAGAAAAGTGGGTCAGATGTAATGCAACTCTATTTTGTGGTGGATCGTCACATATGCTGATTTATAAATAAATATGGTGAAGTACAAGATCTGTTTGCAGAGACGCCCTCAGAAACTTTTTTTTTGTGGGGGGGTCCCTGGCTGCAATGGTAAGATTTTTGCGTATGCAACCGTTTGTTTCATTACCATTTAGTAGGTAGCTGCAATCCAACTTTGGGAAAAAACTTTAAACTTTTGTTTGTTTTGCAGCATCGGTGGGAAAGACGTCACTGATTCTGTCCCTTGTCAGTGAAGAATTTGCTGAAGAGGTATGTTTTAGTACTAATGTGATTATGTTTAGTATGCATTATAGTTATAAATATATTATAGTGTTTGACATTGCTTGAAATATTAGAATGCACCCTTTTACTTTTTCCGATTGGTGTATGGTGTTGGATTTGAGTAAAAAAATCTAGTAGTAGTACTTAGCAAATTGATCAAGATTAAGTTTGGATTTATTTCTGTTGTGATTGAAGAAGTGATCTTTTTATGAAGGTTATACTTGCAGTCATTCCATATAATTTGCTTTGAAAACTCATTCACACAAGCAATGTTTGGGCACAAATAAAATTAACAGAATTTTGACAACCTTAAAGTGAAAGGTAACTCTTGGCAAGTCTTGCACATTGTCTTCCTTTTGATCTTTTCATCCATTTATGGCCAAAACTGTAACTGTAAGAATTAAGAGACTAGAATGGTCTAAACTTTTGTTTCAAAATCATGGATTGAGTTGAGAAACACAGAAGATCCATATGAGGAGTAAAGATACATGTACCTTTCTTTCTTTCTTTCTTTCTTTCTTTCTTTCTTTCTTTCTTTCTTTGTAATCTCCCTCTCTTCTTGGTTTTTTTTCTTCTTCTCTAGTTGAATCCCTGCAGCATGAATACATCATGCATGTACAATGGTATAATCATATTAATGCATTGTTTATGCTCAGGGAATGTGGAAACAAAGCTTCTTCAAGTTCTTGTTGTTCTTATGCCTACACATTTGAACTGGAATGTGGTGTCCCGCAGGGATCAGTTCTCGGCCCTGTTCTTTTCACTCTCTATACTGCTCCACTATCACATATAATAAACCGTCATCATATCAACCATCACTTTTATGCAGATGACTCTCAGATTCAAAGTAGTGTTACACCTGAAAATCTGCCTTCTCTCTTGACAAAGATGGCCTACTGCTTTCAAGATATCCAAAACTGGATGATACAAAACAAGTTACAGTTAAACGCAGATAAAACCGAAGCCATGCTTGTAGGGACCAAACACAAACTCTCTTCCATTACAACAACTTCAATAGAACTCGGCAATACATCAGTCCCTCTATCCACTTCCGTGAAGTATCTAGGTGTCGTTATCGACAACACACTCTCTATGAAAAAATTCATCACCCAGACCTGTCAGTCGTGCTACTATCAATTACGGCGTATTAGTGCAATTCGAAAGTACCTGTCCACTGATGCAACAGCCAAACTTGTCACTTCTCTCATTCTCTCACGTCTGGACTATTGCAATTCTCTTTTAGCTGGTCTGCCAGCAACATCTATCCACTCCCTTCAACGTATACAAAACTCCGCAGCTCGACTAGTTCTCAGAAAGAAAAAATCTGAGCACATTACCCCTCTCTTGTGATCTCTCCACTGGCTACCTGTGCCACAGAGAGTAGATTATAAAATCAGTACCCTCTGTTACAAATGTCTCCACAAAACTGCACCCTCCTACCTATGTGAATGTCTTAACCTGTACACTCCTTCACGTTCCCTCCGATCTACTGCAGATACCTTGTGCCTACGAATACCTAGATTCAACCAATCCACTGTTGGCCTCCGCTCATTCTCTATTTCTGGTCCATCCATCTGGAACAACCTTCCTCTCTCTCTTCGCCAGAAACCTAGTTATGACACTTTTAAATCCAGCCTCAAAACATATTTATTTCAAACCTAAGACTTCCCCCCTCCTGTTTCATATCTAACCCATGTTCTATCACCCTGCTAATGTATACGGCCTGTGCGAGTGTATGTGTGCTTTTGAAAAACATTTGACTATCAAAATTTTATTTCATAGATTTTGTCTGCATCGCACCATGTTTGTAAATATCTGTTTGTTTAAACTTTTGATTATTTATCATTGATTGCATGACTGTGTAAGATTAGGTTGAATGCATGCGCTTTGATTTGTTTTTGCAAGATATAGCGCTATATAAGTTCCATTTATTATTATTATTATTATTATTTGCTGATTACAGAGTATTTTTTCATCATACCAATGTCGGCAATGAGTATGACCAATGACATAAACAAGAGTCTGATTCAATTCATGGTTTCCTGATTTGGTCATGAAATTTGTGTGATTCTTTCATTAAATTCTAATTATTACATATGTAGTGCGTGTTTCAGGTGCCTGCCAGAGCAGAAGAAATAACAATTCCTGCTGATGTAACCCCAGAACATGTTCCAACACATATTGTCGATTACTCAGGTATGGGTGAAAACTTTGACAGTGAAAAGTGTGTCTTGTACAAGAAAAACATTACACTTGAAGCAACTATGCTCTTTATGAAAAGAAATTGTTTGTATAATGTATGATTATTGTATCATGTCAGATCTCAGAAGGAATTATCTGTGCACACTTGATTTGTAAAATCTTGATGACAAAGTCTGTTTCAGGAATGTTACACTTAGCTTATATATATGTGTATATATATATATATATAAGCTAATATATATATATGGTCTCAGTATGATATATATATATATATATATATATATATATATATAATATATATATATATATATATATCTGAGACAATATATATATATATATATATGCATGAAGAGAATGGATATTAAGTAGTGATTATTTAGTGATAATTAACCTAGTTAATATCTTTTCACCTGATTAAACATAAAAATGCATGCACTCTGGTGTTGTGCTTTGACATAATCCCTGTAGTGGGAATGCAGCTATTTTCAAGGGTAGGCAAACTATTGCTTATGCAAAATCTCACCATTTGCAAACCTTGGAGCTTTAGCTGGGGAACAAACAAAAAAATTCCCACAAAAAACAAAGTCAGTATTTTCTAAGCACTATATTAGTATATATACAAATCAAAATTAAAGATGATTCATGCTGTATTGTCAGTCTGTCTTCTGAGTAATTGTAATTCACAAGAGAGTTATATTTTTGAAAGATTACTGATTTTTTTGGACTCATTGATCTTTTTTCAATACAGATTTTTAGACAATTAGTAAAAATGCCTAAACTGCACATGATTAAAACAATTTGAAAGAAAATGTTCACAGCTATTCAACAAAAGGTTTAATATCATTGACACTTTTGTATCATTTCAGCCAAAGATCAAGATGATGGAATGCTTGAAGAAGAAGTTACAAAGGTGAGAAAGATTATCATTATATAGCTGTATGAGTGATTAATAGATAAAAAACAACAAAAAAACCCCAAAAGCTGCAGTATAGATTATAGCAAAGACTGAATGAACGTAGTTCATTCTTAAATCAGTGGTTTGATTATAATGAGGTTCATAAAATAAAGACCAGCTTTGGTCTTGTGATTTGTTGACTGAAAATCATATGAAGAGAGAGAAAGAGAGAGAGAGAGAGTGTATGTGTGTGTGCACACATGGGAGAGACCCTGCGGGCATATGTGCCTACACATGCATTGCGTTTTAAATGTATGCATCCCTGAAGTCTGAATGTGGCTACCTTCATTGTAGGCAAAAACAGTCGGTCACATACGCAAAATCTCACCATTTCTGAACCTCAGAACTCTATCTGAAGAAGGAAAAAAATGTGTACATCCAATAAATTGTCTAGTTAATACAGTGTGGTGGTTGTATAGATCTTTTCCCACCATATGAATTTGATGGTGACATGATGACGATCAGCTCAGTGTTGTGTTTTGTTTCAGGCCAGTGTGATCTGTATTGTGTACTCTGTCATGGACGAAGATTCCATACAAAGGGTAGGTCATTGATTTTTTTAGTATGATTTGTTATGTGAACCTAGTCCTACACCAGAACTGTCACTCAAGACTTGTCTCTTTACTAGTGTATTCATGTTCTGTATGTTGACTCTATGTGTGCTTGTGTGTGTGTATGTTAATTTTAAATTAAATTAAAAAAAATTCTTTTATATCGAGGATAATGCGTGTGTGCGTGCGTGTAGGTGCGTGCGTGTGTGTGTGTGTGTGTGTGTGTGAAGTTTAACAGAAGGCTTTATTCTTTGTTGCATACATACTATGCATACAGATTAACTTACAATATTGCACAAATCATAAAATCTACAATGCTGCCTGATAGTCAGCATGCATACCTAAATATTCTGGTACATACAACACTTATTTAAATATGTGCACATAGATGTAAACATGCATACACACATGCTTATGCACATACACACACATGCACCCATACACACACACACACACACACACACATACACACACGCACGCACACAGAATCCATGCACTTGCAGACACACACTCAAATAAGTGTGAGCACATTTTTATCATTTATTGATTTATTCATCTTTTATTGTCCTTTTACTTCAGAGAATGCAGTTCTCGATTGTTTACATAGCAAACCAACATGTTGTTACTGCTTTACACAATACCGGTGTGGATTTTGGATAATGGTTAACATCCCTTTCCAGAAATGATGTGTTTTGTTGGAAGAACAACGAATAGGAAATGCTGTGATGTTCTTATTATGATTGGTGTGATTGCAGTTAACAAGTACTGGTTACCATTGTTACGGAACATGTTAGGAGAGGAACACCGAACTCCCATCATTCTTGTTGGCAACAAAGTGGACCTGGCAGATTATCCTTCTTTAGAGGTACTGTTGACTACATGTAACCATAACTCTGTGTGTGTGTGTGTGTGTGTGTTTATGCTCTGTCATTTGTGTGCGTGTTGTAGTTTGACAACGTTTGTGCTTGTATGCATTGATGTGCATATTAGTATGATAGGTTCATTTGTTTTTGTGTGATATTGATGGTAATGATGTGCATGCCACGCTGTCAGTTACACTCAGCTGCTGTCCATCACATCCCAGTCCAGCTGGGGGGGGGGGGGGGGGGGCAGGTGGTGCTAATTATAGCAGGAACTGACCACACTTGGACTTGGTGAAAGGGGGGGGGGGGGGGGGGGGGGGGGGGGGCAGGTGGTGCTAATTATACCAGGAACTGACCACACTTGGACTTGGTGAAAGGAAGGAGGGGGGGGGGTCTACTTTAAGCACTGGGTCCTGGACCCTTGACTGAGTTATGCTGGATTTACACACTATGTGTCTGCATGCATCCGTGTATATGATTTGTCTAAGTTGTTTTTTTCTCAAATGTATGGAATGTTTTGTTAAATGATAGAAAATGTTATTATTGGTATATGTTCCAGTGGTGATTTAATTTCATCCAAATCCAGATTTTTTGTGCATATTCTTTGAAATGATAATTTCACTTTTTTGGTATATTTTTTCTTCATTGAACGCGTAGACAAGAACAGTTTTGTTTGTCACATGAGCGAAAATGCATTGTGCTGCCATTAGGTGCCTGCCAAGTCAGGCCCAGTGCATCCAATTTCAGCATGGAAGAGATTTGTTACCTTAAGTCTTTCTGGAAAAAAAAGAAGAATGGACCATTTATCTTTTTAACCACTTTGTTTTCTGTTTTATCTCTGTAGGTGATTTATTGTTTGTGTGTTAAATTTGAAGCATGTTTTCATTTTCCATTGAGAAAATTATTGTGATATGTTCTGTTTCAGAGCATCCTCCCAATCATGAATGACTTTTCAGAAGTAGAGACATGTGTAGAGGTATGTATACTCACTGGGTTTTTTTTATTATGTATGTGGTCAGAAGCTTATTGTTAGCTGTTGGTAAATTCTGTTAATACTTTTCGTTCTCCTCCATTTTCTTCATTTTAATGTCTTTTACACAATACTTAAATCTTGTTATCTTCTCTGACTTTGATTTTGAAAATCTTGACAATTAGGGTAAATGGGATAGTCGAAAGTGTCTCACCATGTCTACAACCCCTTTCCATGTAAAAACAAGCCTATAGATAAGTTATATACTCTTAAGAAGAGATTTTATATGATTTTTTTTATATTAAAGTTTAAAAAATAATCAAAGTACAAGGCTGAATTTTATTTTGGTATATGTGTGCGCATACGTGTGCATGTGTGTATATTTTTCTGCAATTATTTTGGTGTATGTAGTATTTAGTAATCTGCAATAAAAGTAAGACAACGATTCAGGTCCATAACCCTGTTGAAATCACCAAATGTGAAGAATCGGATCCTTAGTATATGCTATAACTGTAAAATGAAATGACTTTATTGTTACAGTTTGGTTCTCAATAGAAAAAGACAAAGTGTGTCATGTGAAATAAATGCTTGGTCATTATTTTAGTTTGCCTTGATGGGAATGGAACATATGGTGTGATGTGTTTGCAAAATGAAAAGGGTCATTGAAAAATTGTGGTTTTTTGTTTCACTTGATGGCAGTGTTCGGCAAGAACTTTGAAGAACATCAGTGAAGTGTTTTACTACGCACAGAAGGCAGTGCTTCACCCTACAGCTCCTGTCTACAATCCAGAGGACAAAGAGGTAAGTGGTCTTTTTTTTGTTGCTGTTATGTCTTGTATGCAATAAAAGTAAATCTCCCTAAAAGCAACAACAACAAAATCCCACAACAAAAAGCAAACTCACAACATCACACAGTAATGCATAATCTCAGGTTGTTATGATGATGTGGTACTCACTAGCTTGCATACAGTGGAAACAAAATGTACAAGAGAACAAACATTTGGTTAAAGGGGGGAAAAAGGAATCTCACAGAGGCCTCTTTTCCTGCCCTGCTCCTACTATCTCCCCTCTCTCCCAGTGCCCTCTTTGTGCTCTTTTATTTCATTTTGATTTAAAAAAAATTTGTTTCTTGGCCATATCTCCAAGGTTCACTAATGGTGAGATTTTGCATATGCAACTGTTTTTTTCCCCCACCATGAAGGTGGCCGCATCCTGACTTAGGGATGTATGGCAGGTATGTCCGTGTTTCCATAACTCAAAGAATGGTGACATGAATTACGGGATCCTTATCGTGCATGTTTCAACTTCTACATGTGTATATGTTCAGGGGAAATAAAAGCACTGGCAGGTCTGCAATTAATGTTGACCTGGGAGATCTTAAAAATCCCCACCCTTGATTCACCAGAAGTTGCTGAGATTCGTACACACAACTTCATGGAACCATGGGATTGAAGCCTAACAATCTTGACCACTCTGCTATAGCGCCCGTCATGCTCTATTAGAATCTTGTATTCAATGCTGGTTTTTCTCTCTATTTCATTGTTCTGTTTGTCTTTTACCTGAAACTTCCCAACGCTGAGTTTTAAACACTATCTATCTGTTCAACCTCTTTTTTTATGTGTGGTGTGAAAGCTATGGACTAGTTTCCCACATCCAGTGTTATTTTTATGTATAAGCTGATAGTAATGGCAAGTGAAGAATTGCTATCTATGCAGCTCTCCATGAAGTATCATTGTTACAAATCAATACAATGCTATACAAATTGTTCAGAAAAAAGTCTGTAATGGACAATTTTTCCCTTTCTGCAAACACTTTAGTGCTTTTTGTGTAGGTTTAATGGCTGTGTACAGCCTATTCAGTTACAGAAATCATAGTGCAGTTAATGTGTCCAGCTGTGTATCATATTCAGCACATGATAAGTGGAAAGGCAGCACAGGTTAACAGTGAAGTAACACTCAGAAAAAGGGTGAATCAATGGTGCAAAAAATCTCTCCTCCCCCCAAGAAATAAGAAAAAAGAAAAAGCCAAACGAACAAACAAACAAACAAAAACAACAGCAACAATCAAACAAGCAAGCAACAAACAAACAAACAAAGCTCCCAGAATGCTGTTGAAATCTTCGAAAATATGTTTTGGGATTTGGTTTGATACATTGTTAAACCAAGTGGAGCAGTTTGTTTCCCTGTTTCTTTTTAGTTTTGGTGTGAACTGTTTGTGTTATTTGTCTGATTTTGTTTGTTAATACAGTCCATTGTACTATGTTTCAGCTGACACCTTCAGCCAAAAAAGCTTTAACAAGGATATTCAAGGTCAGTTTTAAAGTTGTACTCTTTTCAGTTTCATACTCTATTGAAAATGTCCCTAAGTCAGATGCAAATAAAAAAGATGTGACTTGATTTTGCATCATTTTTGTTTTCTTTCTTTCATGCAGGGAAATCTGCTCAAAGCAAAGTTTGTTTATTTTACATAGAACAACATTAATGGAGAAGGTAAAGGAAAGAAAGGTAACAGGAATATTGTTGGTGGCCTGAAAAAATGTTAGCTGTGATTATCCAGAATATGTCAATATGGTATTTGTTTTCTGAGCGTGCTGGCATCTGCATTTACCCTTTAGGAGCTTTTGTTGTTAAACTTGAAAGAACTGCAAAATAAGTAATTGTTGATAATGCATTCAGTTATTTATTTGATGCATAGTAAAGTTTGTCATTGAGGCTGAATGTTTTCTGATTCAGATTTGTGACCTGGACAATGATGCACTGCTCAGTGATACAGAAGTCAACCAGTTCCAGGTAATACATTTTGAATGAATAAATGAATGTCATAAACTATTCATGCATATTATTCAGTATAAACCAAAACATGCGTGCTCTCAACTTCACTAAACACTCGCACATGCATCTGCACATTTACAAGCATGTTCCTTCCTCACCACAGGCCGTTACACATACCATATTTCCATGTGATCTCCCACTCCAGCAGAGTGAAAATAGTAAATGGGAAAGTTTGCGTTAAACTTTTGAGAAGAAGCAAGTTTTGAACTCTGAATGATTTTACTGATTCATTTTGTTTTTAAGGTTCAGGCAAAAGTATGTTCTTTCGAGCCAGAAGGCCTATAGAGCCGGAGCTTATCCCGGTTTCTGTAGCGTTAAGCGAACTGATGGTTTTTCACCACCCCTGTGACAGGACGCTAGTCTGTCGCCAGATACTTCCCCAGCAGAGCTGGTACCCACTTTGTACACCTGGGTGGAGTGAGGAAAATAGGAGTAAAGTGTCTTTCCCAAGGACACAACACCGAGCCGAGCGGGGATCGAACCCGCGACCTCTGGATCACGAGTTGACCGCCTAAACCACTCGACCACGGAAGGTTCAGGCAAGGGATTCTGCAATGTTGGGACAATATACAGCAAAGTTTTCTTCCCATTTTACTAAGTGTTCTTTGGTGTTTGGTTTAGGCAATTAATCGGTATTTGTTAGGTGTGCTTACTCTGTAATTTGCGTAAGTGTCAGTTCATTTGGGGAATGTTCAGAATGTTGTGGGTAACATCAAAAGATTGTTTCTTCATTGTATTGTAACTAAATACTGAGGTTAAAAAAAAAAAATTTGGAATGGTTGTTAGGTTGTTTGAACAAAGAAACAGATTTGAAGTTATTTAAAACATTGGAAGATGCTTCATGTGCTTTCTTGAGGAAATTTGTTTACAGCTGGGAATAATGGCCACAAGAGTTCATGAACGTATTTTTCTATTAAAACCAGAGATATTGGTCATTGTGTAATGTATCGCTGGTTTTGTGTGACAGCAAAAATGCTTCAATGCTCCACTTCATCCACAAGCTTTGGAAGATGTCAAAGCCATTGTCAGCAGACATACTTCTGAAGGAATCATTGACAACAAAATTTCTCTGAAAGGTGGGTTGTTAATGCTTAGGAGAGTTTTTGCTTCTGGGTTGAATATATGCAGTTGTGTGAGGTGTATGGAGAAGAATGGGGGAGTTAAAGTTTGTAAGCATACAGGTACGCATGCATACAAACACACATACAGAGATGAATGTTGTGCATATATATACATACATACACATACATACACTCATACTTACACATACACACATGTGCTCACACACGTGCACTCGCGTACACACACCCACACACACCCACACTCTCACTCACTCTACTCACTCACTCATACTACACTCTTCATGCACCTATGTGCTCCTTACATATACATGCCTATTCCAGATGAAAGAAGAATGTCAGGAGTCTTTGTTATCAGCCTGGGTTGTCTCTTTTGCTGTACAGGTTTCTTGTTCCTGCACACGTTGTTCATTCAGAAAGGAAGGCACGAAACAACATGGACAGTGCTCAGAAAGTTTGGGTATGATGACAACCTTCAACTCACACATGACTTCATAGCACCAAGGTAGGCCTGTCTCTTTTCTTTTTATTTTATTTTGTTATACTTGCTGTGATAGTTCTACAAACATTGGTGATAGAGTGAATAATGGAGTGAATCATTTGACAGTTTTTCAAAAGCCAGTGATATAGCGAATGGTGGGATAGGTTTTGTGGGGTGGGATGGGGTGGGGGGACAATTTTTAATTAAGTATATGATACATTGAACAATAGGATGCTTTTTTCTGAAGGTTGTGCACTTTCAGTGATTGACAGATATAATGCTGTCTTTGCCAGCTCCATTTATGCTAGGGATTTATTTCTTACTCTGCTAATTTCTTTGTCAGTTCCATGGGTGTCATGATGTAGAGGTTTTTTGGGTGGTCCTATGGCAGTTCTATGTATATTAGTAATTGGTCAGTAGTAACATGTTTTCTTGTAGTGGTCTGTTTACGTCAGAAATCAATCATTGCATTTTTGGTAGAATACAAAATTTGGCAGGGATTTTCAGTGATTGATAGACTGGGTTTTCCTTTTTCAGGTTATCAGTGGGACCAGGCAGCACAACCGAGCTCACACACCAAGGAGTTCAGTTTTTGGCTCAGCTTTTTGAAAAGTATGATGAGGTCAGTGGCTTTGTTTATGTGGTTGACTGGCAATGGTGGTGGTTTTTATTTCGTTTGTATACTTTCTCTTTTTTTTATTTTATATAATTGCTTGCTGTCAGTCTGTTTTGAGAAGTAGAATTGTGTGGATGACAGTTTGTACAACTTCTGTTTAGACAATACAATACAGTACAGTCAGGAGCCTATAAAGGGAAAACTGAGACACAAATATGATCTGCCACAATGATGTACAGATGCTGGCTGTATGTTAGCCAACTACTACATGTCCATATTTTTTATGCAAGAAATTGTTTCGTCAGCTTCTGGAAGAAGAATGTATTTAATTGTTGAATACTTTAAAATAAAAAAAATTATGAAGATGTTGCTATCATTATAATTATGAGTATGAAATTCAGGCAGTAGAAACAAGAATGACAAAAAAAAAAAGAAAAAAAAAAGAAATGTAGTGAAGTGTGCAATTGACGTCAAAGCTTGCTTGGATTTAACTATTGACAATTTGAACAGAGATTTCGTCCATATTTTTCTTTTGTTCTAGCATGATTTGATTGGCAATAGATGATGAAAAAGATTAATTTCATTCCACATAATACATTGAAGGGGTGTGCACAACTTTTAACATTATCATGCAGATTGGAAATGTCCTTTCTCATTCAGTTGGGAAAACAGTAAAATAATAATATAATAAGATAATAAAATAAGGAAACAGTAAAAGTGCATCCAAAGTAGTTATTGTTTTACTGTGTTCCTGGTCATGCTCACATTATCCATGTAGTTTGTAGGATAAAGTTCACCATCTTCTTTGGTGCTCAGGTGGTCCCCACAGTTTATTTCAAAAGTCCGCTTTTTCAGACCAGATTCTCAGTTGTTTTTGGTGACCTGGGCGTTTTGTTTTGTTGGTTGTTGTGTCGTTGTTCAGGTTTTTTTACCAGGGCATTTCTGAAGAATGTTCTAGAGTTTGAGCTGTCTGATTGAATATGTGACAGATGTAACCTTTGCATGTGTGACAGGAAGCAATGGTAGGTTGCCAGTCATTAGTCTGGACATTATCACTTATCATTTTGGGTATTGACTAAAAGCTGTGTATCGATGATATGGTATTGGCTGAAGGAGCCTCAGTGGAGATGTTGGCCTGTGTTGTGCAGGATGAGGATGGCTGTCTGAACCCGACAGAGCTGCAGAACTTGTTCAGCACATGCCCCCTCCTGCCCTGGGGGCCTGACGTCAACAACACCGTGGCCACCAACCCTGATGGCTGGATCACCTCGTCTGGATACCTGGCCCAGTGGACGTAAGGAGCGAGAGGAAAGAAAGGGGGAAGAGAAGGACAGACAGACACACACACACGCATGCACGCACACTCTCTCTCTCTCTCACACAATGTTCGTGTCTAATATCACTGAGAGTGAACAGACGTAAAATCGAATTGAAGACAATGTTCATGCACACATTCATGCATTTGCTTTAAATGTGTATGATGGGGCGTAAGAGATCATAATGATGTTAACCCTAGTGGCGCGGTTCCCGGAATATTCCGGTAAAGGCGGGTCTAAGCTGTGTCGCGGATCCCGGAATATTCCGGGATGACGTGGGTGATCATAGTTGAAAGCTTACTTTCGCTTTCAAAGGTCAGCCAATGAATGTTAAGGCCGTTGTAGGCCCGCAGAAAGGGGTGAAGGTCGTTTGACACACACAAGCAACGAAGAATCTGATTGGTTGAGAGTGTATTTTTTTTTTTTTTCGGACAGCGAGATGTCTTCAACAAAAATGGCGGCCAGCGTTTGTACTAGAATTTCTTCAAAGCGATTTTCGAGCTTTTTTACAATATTGACAGCGAGGAGTGTTTTAGAGGCTGATTTGGGTTGAAATAAACAATGAGAGAGACGATGAGGTAAGGATTGTGGAATATTTTTGAAAACTTGGTAAAATCGATCGCGATCGGACTGAATCAAGCAGTGCTAGTTTTGCTGGATGGACATTCTTCGCTACTCGGCGATTTCGACGTCACAGATTGTTTTACTTTAATTTTGACGAACAGAGCTTCGAAATAACTGTTGTTGAGTCAAATCGCTATGCTGCTGAGTACTTTGCATCACATGAAATCAAGCGATCTTTGTATTTTCGTCATAGAAAGCCACCACTTCGCACATTCCACCATGACGGTCGCGATGGCGTCGATCCTTTCGCTGAACTTTTCCGAGTATTTGGTGACCAATAAAGCGATGCAAACTCCTTATTTTTTCAAAACTAATGTCAAGAAAGTGTTCACCTAATCATGAAATTTATGCACCGCAAGAACTTTGCTTATCATGTTAAAATCGATCTGGGGCCCTGACGATGGAACAGTGACCAGTAGTGCGCTCACGATTTTTTTATTTTTAAAATTTTTTTTTTACATAATCATAAACATTACACACTATTATAAAATTACACTCATTTAAAAGCATATTATCTGTTCTTTCCAGTGATTTATAGCTTAACACATTTAATTCAGTTTTATATATCAATATCAAGGGTTGTTTGAGCCCACCCTGCTCCAAAACAATGCTAGCCAATGTTAATTCAGCCAATAGAAGTGAGGCTTGTTGTGTCTATTCAGCGCTACTAGGGTTAAGAAAAGAAAGTCTCAAAATGTGTGGCAGAATTACCCAGTGCCTGCTCTATAACTTTGTATAGCCTTTGGTAGCTTAGACACCAAGCATTGTGAAAATGCTGGGGATTGAACCTTGTTCCTCCAAAGATATTATTATTATGATTTTACTTTCAGTTTCGTTGTTGAGTCTGTTTAGCTCGATTCGTCTTTCATTGGTGCTTCTATGATTGTGACTTTATTTTCAGAGATTTGTTGCTCAGTTTTTGTTTAGTTGTGTAGTCTTTTTCACCCTGTGTTTTATTGTGAGAGTGTACATTTTTAATGTGAAACTGTGCATGGCTTTTTTTCTTTGGTCCTTGGCTAGAATGCCAAGGTTGACCTATGGTAAGATTTTGTGTGGGGGACCATTTGCCCATCTTTAGGTAGCTGCATATTGACTTGGTGCTTGGTGAGATTTTGTGTAGGTGACCATTTGCTCACCTTTAGGTGACTGCATTCTGACTTCAGGGAAATGCATGGCTGAAGTCACCTTTTTGTGAATAGACAAAGAATTATTGAGAAGATGACATCCATTACTCTAAACACTATGCCCAGGTAGCTGATTTCTGTAAAGTGTGTGTTTGGTTGCCTATGTGAAAATGTTAAAAATGTTGACTATTTTGCCGCTATGTTGACTATATGAAAATGTTTAAAATGTTGACTATTTTGCCGCTATGATGTGACCAGGTTGACCACTTTGTTGGATGTGCCCCGCTCCTTAGAGTTTCTGGCTTACCTCGGCTACCACTATGACCATGAGTCTCAACTGTCTGCTGTACATGGTCAGTGATCTGTGTGCTCATGTGGTGTGTGTGTGTAAGTGTGTGTGTGTGTGCCTATGTGTGCATTTTATGTCTTTACAAAATGTGATATTAGACACATCAAAATGGAAAAGAAAGTGGAGGGGAGGGGGGAGGAATTCTGGGAGTGGGTTAGGGGATTAATGTATTAAATCTACACAGAACTGTTAAGAAAATGTAAATACAAATAAGTGTTGAGTACAGAATAATAAAAAACCCAATTTCTAACAGAATCTAATGAATGAACAAGTAAACTGTTTGTAACCATAACCAACAAGAGAAAATCTAAGCCTCAGTGTGTGTGTGCCTGTGTGTGTGTGTGTATATGTATGTGTGTGTGCATGCATATGAATTGCTATGAACATTTACCAACTGTTTAGCAAACCTCTAAGAAGGATAGTACATTTCTTCTAGACATAAATCTCTATCATAGAATAATCATTTTGCTTCAGAGTGACCTGATTCAGACTAAATAGAAGTGTATTGATAAAGCAGAATGCTTTGGAAATGTGTTAACAACATACTCATTATGGTAGTAAGACAGGTGTGCATTGCTCATTTACAGCTAGTCTGTATTGTGAAATTATTAGTGTGTAGAACTGATGGCTGCGTGAGTTTTGTCACAGGACTCTGGCTGCATGCCTACTCTGTAGGGATTTTCACTATTTCCTGAACTCTTGATTTTCCAGCTTGAGATAAAACATTGTTTCTGATCCTTCTTGTTTCTTGTGTGCAGTGACACGAGACAAGAGAATAGATCTTGAAAAACGCCAAACAACCAGAAATGTCTTCCGTTGCCAGGTGTTAGGTGCAAAGTCTGTGGGAAAGGTATGCTGATAAGTACACAGATAATGTGTGTGTGAGAGAGAGAGAGAGAGAGAGAGAGAGAGGGAGAGAGAGAGAGAGAGAGAGAAGAGAGAGAGGAGAGGAGAGAGAGAGAGAGAGAGAGATTTCAGTTGAGTGTGCAAGCTGTGATTGAGACCGATTGTGTATACATGAATGGGTGAGCACATGTTCTTGTATGTCTGTTCTTCTCTGTGTGTGTGGTGTGTGTGTGTGTTGTGTGTGTGTGTGTGTGTGTGTGTGTGTGGTGTGTGTTTGTTATATAATCTGATATAAATGTGTTGTCAAGTTTACTGAGGTACATAAGAATAAATCTCTTATTTGATGTGGTTTATCTAGTGCTAAATGATGAATTCTCCATTTCCTTCAGTAAGGGCTTTCCTGCTAGTTTTACTTCTTCAGTCACATGTTTGTACGTGTGTGTGTGGAGGGAGTTTGTTTACATGTATTTGTCTCTCAGGTACTTGACAGAAAAAATTCAGAAGACTTATTAAATGAATAAGCCGAAAGTCAGGAAAGAAATATGGAAATGACGCTTTCAGTTGAAGTGAATGTAGAAGTTTGTTGTGGCAGACGTCATTCCTGCAAGGCTTGCTGCGAAGGAACCTGCGCTACTTTGCCACCCTCAATAAACAACAACTGTCCAGCTTTTCCATCAACACTGTGCAAGTCTACGGACAGGAAAAATACCTTCTGGTGGGTTGGAGTGTGACCTACATTGTTCATGTCATTGTACGTGTCTGTGCTGTACTGTGTTGCTAGTGCAGTATGTGGTAGAGAGTGGCTGTTGGGCTAAAAATCCCAGTGTGTGTGTATGTGTGTGTGTGTGTGTGTGCACTCTGTGTGTGTGTGTTGGGGGGGGATGGAGGGGTCACTCGTGTGAGAGTGTGTGTGTGTGTTTGTGCTTGCATATTTGACTCGAAGCAAAATTGATCCGGAGAAAGTTGTTTTAAATGGTTGTAGTTAAAGTGGATTGATATATCAGTGAAGTGTAAGCCTGAGTGTAATTCTTTATTATTATTATTTAAACAAAAATTTTGGTAGCCTGAGTGTAATTTCCGTTTGCACTTGTTTAACGTTAATGTACTGAAAAGTATTACATGAGATTGATGTCTCCATGAGTGAAGTGCTGACTGAGATGTGTGTTTTGTGTGGGCAGTTGCATGTCTCCATGATGTCTCCATGAGTGAAGTGCTGACTGGGATGTGTGTTTTGTGTGTGCAGTTACACGAGATTGATGTCTCCATGAGTGAAGTGCTGACTCCTACATCTCTGGACTGTGACGTGGCATGTCTGCTGTACGACGTCACCAATCCACGCTCCTTTCAGTTCTGTGCTCACATGTATTTAGTGAGTAATGCATTAACATGATTTCAGCACATCATTATTATCAAGTTAATCTTTAAAAGAGAAAGAGAAGGTAGGGAGATGGGGGTTATATCCTTTTTGTTTTGAAGCTGCTTAAAGACTTGTCTAGCTGGAGCTTTTGTTTTCAATGCATCATAAATCCCTTCCACAAAATAAATGTGGTGTTAATCACTCATCGTATAAAAACAGAAAGTGAATCTGAAATCTACTTGGAAGAGAATCGTTTGTTGAAAGACAGCTGTTTCCAGTGTGTAAGCATTTAACCAACATTAGAAGACTGACTTTTTGTTTTTGTTTTGCTCCTCGGCTAGAGCTCCAAGGTTTACCAGTGGTGAGATTTTGAGAATGCGACCGTTTTTGCCCACCAGTAAGGTAGCTGCATTCCGACTTCGGGGTTGATGTCCAGACATGACACCCTTGTGTGGTGCATGATGGTCTACTCTGCCGAAAGGCAGAATAAGTTTTAAATTGTGTGTAACATGTTCTGTGTGCGTTCGCTCAGTTTATAGTCTCATCCGAAGTGCTTTCAGGGGACTGGGGTTGGCACTGATGTTAGCTCCCCTTGGATGGGCGTCTTGGTGGTAGGTGAAACTTGGCTTTAATTCCAGGTTGTTAGATCGCAAATGCAATGCTCTAACCACCAGGCTATCCTGTCCCCCTCTGACCATTTCAAAGCAAACTGGTATGGTGACAGAAACACTTCATCGACTGCAAGATCCCCACCCTGATTGTGGCCTGCAAGGCGGAGCACCCAGAGGTGCGACAAGATTATGATATGACGCCCGCGCAGTTCTGTCAGCGATACCGACTGCCCCCGCCACAACACTTCACCTGCATGGACACCATCAACTGGGAGATCTACGTCAAACTGGCCACCATGGCTGCCTACCCGTGAGTGGTGGTGGTGTTGTTGTTGTTGATTGGTGTTTGTGGAGGGCTAGGGTTGCTAGAAGCGGTTTGGTGTTGGAGGAGTATGTGTCGTACGGTTTTGTATTTGACTGGATTAGAAGGGATTGGGGCGTAGTGTTTGTATTGTAATGTGTCGCAGGTGATAATAATAGTGACAGATTTGTAACATTAGGATGCAGTCTTACAGGAGAGAGCTATTGTGTAATCACTGTGGTTACCCCTTTCCTTTATGTGGGTTTATTCATTTAAAACGACATGAAATTTTCTCCTGTATTGTACCAAACGCTCATATTGCCTTTGTTTAGTAAAAGTTAGTTTATCTGTTTATTGTTTTTTTGTCTTTGATTTTGAAGTATTGAACAGAGGAACAGGATTTATTCTTTTAGTTGAAACACATTTGCTCAGGCCTCAACTCGGGGTCTTGTGTCCATGGGAAGAAAATTCCATATGCAGGATATTTCAACCGTTGACCCATTGCACACTGGGACCAAGAACAGTAAATGTTTTGGCCTCTAGGACTCTCTATATACAAGAGAGGGAGCCAAGGGAGTGTGTGAGTGTGTGTGAAGACATGTATTTGCATGTGTGCATGCATGCACATGTACATAGAAGAGGGTAAAAGTGACCTAGCATTTATTCATTTGCACCTTAAGATAGAGAATAGATAATGTGTATGCACAAAGATAAGGTGCAGATATGCAAGTTTGCAGTGTGTGTGTGATTTCACATGTGTGATTTATTATCAATGTATATGAGATTTCACAAGTGTGTGTGCAGGTGTTTACGTGTGTGTTTGTGTGTGTGCACGCGTGTGTGTTTGATTGTTTGCATCAGTGCCAAACATTTTGAGATCATATAAAGAATCTTTCTTGCTTATAAAAAGGGAAAGAGACATAAACTATTGTTGCAGAAAATTATGTCAGTTTACTTTAGTGGACGGTTTGTACATTGGTTTCCTAATTCCATTGTGATGCATTGCTCATGAACCATTGGTTTTGCCTGTCCATATTCACTTCATATACATTCTTCATCAAGAGAGGAAAATGCTTGTGTTGATAATAACTGGAGGAAAAGACCAGCAAGATGACTTCTCAGGATAGGTTAGTTTTGTTCTGCTGGATAACATTGCCATTATATAGAATAATGGTGATCACCATTAATGATTTGGTGAATATGACTACTGTATGTAACTATAAGCCACGACTCCTGTTTTCATCATTTTGAAATATGTGTGCGCATTATATGGTTAAATACTAATTCATCATGGCTGTTGGATATAGGAAGCAGACTTTTGGGCCATCTTCCTTTCCAAAGATTTTTTTTTTTAGAATTAGAAACATGGAAAACATATGATAATTATTTTTACCACATCAAATTTGTACGCACAATTTTGGAAACCTAACTCTATTTGACAAGTAGAAAGTATTGCATAGACGTTTTATTTTAAACTGGTGTGTATGAATGTGGCAGGGTGAAACACTCGCCAAACTGGAGGCAGACAATGTTCAAACTGTCCATATCAGCCTGTGTGATGCGCTCTCTGCTTTTTCTTTCCGCTTGTTGGGTGTTTCCTGTTGGTTAGATGTGACCTGATCTCCTGCCAGGTGTGGGAGAGGCAGGTGAGGCTGTCCCTCCACCTGCCGGGCCTTGAGTGTGTGTGTGTCTGCTTTTCTTTCAGCAACCTGAAGCGCCTGGTGCACATGTTGCTGGTTCACCAGAGACCCTTGTGGCTGGAGGACAGAATCAGGTGCCCTTGCATGTCGCTCTCCGCTTTTTGTATCTCACTACTATTTATTTACTATTGCCGATCTTTACGTTTAGCTTTGTATCCCCTTCCTTCCTGTACCACCATTGGTTATTTGTTTCCCCCACCTCTACCCTTCCTGATTGTTTTTTGATTGGTGTTTGATCAGTTTGGTTAGTTGTCCTACAGTGAGTGCTGATGGTACCAAGTGATGGCTTAATGATGCGTTCAGTTGAGATCATCAGTCTGTTGGTCAAGACATAGGCTGCGTTTGATTGTTTGTAGTATTTCCTCTTCAGTTGACATGCTTTCATTTTCTTCTTCGTTCTCTTCTTGCACTGCACAGTGGATCTAAATGTTGGTTTGGTTTTTGCAGCTGAGATCTTAGTTGTTGTGCATGGTGTTGTAATCTTCAGCGATTTTTTGTTTTAGATTCCTGCTAAACATTTAGTACCAGTCATTACTGATCGTGTTCTCCGCTTGTTGTGTTATGTCAGTTACATCACACGTTAACTTGGTATGCTAATTAACAAAAGCTTCTCAGGATCATCTCCCATATGCATATCATGATTATCATTCTGGTGGTATGTATCTGTAACAAAAGATTTGCATGTTTACATGGAAACCATACTGACATTGATAAGTGCATAGCGTCCATTATAATCCCTAACATGTGAAGTTGCAGTTGTCTCCTGAAAGTGTTGGCTTCAGTGCCGTTTGTGACTGTTCAATCCTGTAACATGAACTTGTACATTTCTGAACACTTCTCATTTCTGTGAAATATGAAACCTCTTTTGCCATATCCGGAAAATGTGATTGTTGTGATTTTTTTCCAGGCATGATTCTGCATGGATAGCCAGAATGGAAAGGCTTTTTTAAAATTTCATATAAACTTTTTATTGTCTCAGAGCCGTGCTGATTGATCTGTGCATGACCTGACACGCCAACTATTACACGAAAGATTAGTAGCTTGCTTATACGTGTGTGGGGGAAAAAAAAAGAGGCTGTGTTTTGTTTGGTTAAGTGAATAGGAAATGAGTCATTTCAGCAGCTTCACTTTTTGTGTGTGTTTAAGTCTGATATCACCAAGCATAAGTAGGCTTTAAATTGAGCAGCAACGTATGCACAAGACATGGTCAGTAGTGACAAAAGGTTGAAGGACAGCTCTACCAAGTTGCTGTGCAAGTGGATATTTTTTCAGGTGACTTGGAATGGAAAAGGAAAAAAAGTCAAATATGTCCCCAGACTTTGAAATAACCATCAGAAGTTAAGTATGTAGAAAAGAGCAATTCTAGAACATGACATGTGTCAGAGTGAAATGAAAAATTTGGGTATGGTTCCTGTTTGTTGTTCTACCTCTATAAATATTTCTTACATATGTGTTGAGGGGTTCGCAGTGTAAAGATACTCGGTCCTCATAATCTATATCATTTAGTCAACTTTGGGGGACTCATTCAACAGGCGTGTGTGTATGGGTTTGTGTGTGTGTGTGTGCTTGCGTGTATGTGTGGGTGGGTGTTAGTGTGTATGCTTGCATGTTTGGGTGTCGGAACAACTGTTATTGAGCTCAGCAATGACTGTCAAGATAACTCAGGATTTTCATTTGTGGAGGGCTGCATGCTTAAAAAACTTCCCATGCACCTGTTGTCTGTTTTTGGATATTGGGATTGTATGAACATAACGGACTGTTACATAGTTTTTTGTTTTGTTTCTTTTAAAGCAAGGATACAGTAGTCATTTGAAGGGAGGATTCATTTTGTATTGTGCATTGATCTGGATGTCCTCATTGTTGATGCTGCCGTAGATTGACAGAGGCGTTCAGTCCTAACTCATACTGTAGAAAGAGCATTAGTGTGGCAGTGTTGCTAGAAGAATCATGCATGCCAGCACAGAGCTAGATCAGATGGTGGAAACAGTCAAAGGCCAGATGAATGGGCTAACATAGAGCTGGAGCAGAGAAAGTAAACATGCATAGACAAAGTAACAAAGCAAAATTAGAAATCAGAAAGAAAATGATTGTAATGTATTACAAAGGATGGATGATTACTGTGGTGTGTGATTGACAAATGTCAGCTGGAAACCAGTGTTTTTAGAATGAAAAAAAGCCTGTCTATTTTACTGCAGAGATTTATTCAGAGAAGATATTTACAAATAGTCTAGAAACAGATTTGCCCAGATACACCTATTCATTCATCAAGTTATATATTCAATGGAAAGAGAATGGACTGAACAAGGAATGCATACCCTATAGATGCATACTCATACTTACGCAGACACATGAAGGCAGATACATACACACGCATGTATGCAACACTGTCTGTCTCTTTGAGCTCCAGTATTATCAACTGAAAAAATAAGGTGTGTATCTTAGATCAGTAGTACACAGTGTCTGCAGTCCCAGTGTGTTTTATCAGTGACATGGTACAAACAGCTTTTGTTCTTTTTTGTCAGTTAGTCATGTGTTCAGAAGTTATCAAGAAAGATATATATAATTTTTCTTTTTTAGTTCCTTGTTAGTCATGACATGTATTTCATTTATAATTATGTTGACTTTCCTGAATATTGTTTGGGAATGAATGATGTCCCTGTTGTGGAAAACAAAGTTCATGTGAAGTTAAATCCTGAGAGTTCAAGAGAAAATTTTCTTTTCATTAAATGTTCATGATTTGGTGTAACTTAGAAAACATCTGTCAGAAAAGAAAGGAAAATGTGCACTTAACTGAGCCTAGGGACCGGCTAGCAGTCCTGTGTCTCCATTGCGAGATGATCAATATGGCTGGTGTGCCCTGCCAACAAAGGGCACCCCAGTTTGGGTGGTTTTCTGGGTTGGGTTTTTAAAATTTATTTGTTTTGTTTCTGTGTTTGATCAGGAGGTTTTCCCTTTTTTCTGTTGGTTTTGTTTGTTTTTGTTGTGGCTGAATTGCCTAGTGATATGCAATGCTCAGCTTTGGAATGCAAATGAGATAAATCTGAGTTTGAAGCAGAAAAGTAGTCCACTGCAGAGTCTTTTGTGGTTATTCTTACCTACTGTTGACTCCTCTCAGGGTCTTGTGAAATTCTTTTTTTCATTTTTGTTCTCCTGGATAGATTCTGTTTCCTGGTCAAGCTATGACACTCACTTAAAGAAAACTGAGAATCTGTCAGATTAAAAAAAATTTTGAGGTTTTTATTCAGAAATGAATCCCTTTTGTAAATACCTGCTACCTCTTTTGGTTTAATTCCCTGATAATTAAAGCAAGTTCAGAGAACACTACTGGAGTCTGTAGATGGTGAGAATGATACAGCAGACTTTGCAGGAGACTGTTTTTCTGCCAAATGAGTGGCTCAGTAAAATAACCTTTTATTGAAGTAAATTCAGATTTTTTCAGCACAATCTTCTATGGTCACTTTGACTGCCTGTTACTCCATCCTGAAGCCATTCTGAATGATTTTGATAAGCAAAAAAAATTCAAAACAAAAAATTTGGGGGGGGGGGTTCTTTTTTTTTTGGGGGGGGGGGGGGGGGGGGGGGGTCATAATTTTTTTTTCTTCTAGAGACTTACGGGTTTACATGGACTGTGTGAGAAAACTGTTACTTTATTCTTTAACTTTTTACTTATTCCATTATGGTTTGTATTGTGTCTTTTGAGTGAGCAGTTGTGTGCAGGCCAGTACTAGTAATTCTATGTGTATGAGTGATGCTGTTTTATATGTGATGCTCCACCATGAAATCAGTTGCATTGCACCTGACTGACTTGTCCGCTAGGAGCCATTTTAGGAAGGTGGGGGTCAGGTTGTTGGTTTTGAGATTGTTGTATTGGATCATGAAACTATATCCATTCTTCTACCTTGTACTGAAATATCAAGGCGTAATTTTTTTAACTTTTACTTTAAAAACGCATTAAAAAATACCTAAGCCCTCATTCTGCCTACCTATTACAATGCAAAAGTTGTCAACTTCTCATGTTGTCACTACCTGCAGTCTATAGTTTCAATGGAATTATTTGATTTTTCTGTTTAATTGAATAGCTTTTTTTTAAATTGCAAACTAATAACCTGTTAACAACTAAAACCTGACCAGTGCAATGCAACTCAATATGTGGTAGAGTGTCACATATTTGTTTCATGTGAAGTATTATTTTTGCATGTGTTCCTGCTGAATCCTTTTCCTACTGCATGTTTATTTTGTGCCAGAACTTGCTATACACTGTTTTGTTTGAGAGTCTTGATTTTATTTATAAATATTCCTGGATTATTTTTCATGTGATCAGATTTTCAGGTCATATCCATAGCTGTTTATCATCATTTGTTGTGCGCAAGTTGTTGGTCAGGGTTTTTGACTTCACACACCTGCTAGTATGAATGGATGTGGCTTCATTTGTCAAACTGTCCCATTTTGGTGGATGGCCAGGTCTTTAACTTCCCCCTCCCTAAGCTTTCAGATCCCAGGCAGTTTAAATCACATCTTTTACACAAGAAAAGGATTTAACTTTTCCAAGGATGCAAATGCTTTTTAGTATTCTGGAAACTTGTTGTCTGGAATTATATTTTAATGTTTCTAATTTTCCAAAGTTTTTTTTAGATATGGTGTATGATGTATATATGTATGTGTGTGACCACAAGAAAACTTTCATATCAAGATATTCAGATTTCACATCAAGATATTTAAGTTTCATATCAAGATATTTAGAATGTACTGTAATCCTGGGCGTTCGACTCCTTTTCCTGTGAAATTAGAACTTGAGGATTTGAACTGGAAGTTAAACTTTATAGTTCTTGCAGAACATTCATGTTGCTTTTCATTTGCCAAGTTGATGTTGCATCACCGCAAAAGACTTTTCTGCTTTTGCTATGCAATAGATAAACAAGGTTACAGTGATTGTGACATGGGATTAAATTTTAATGCATACAGCTGTAAAATGCACTCAGGCATTAAAACAGTAAATTTCCAGCGTAACTGGTTCATTGGAAATATTCACAACATTTAGTTCATTTTTTAGTGAAGTAAAATTACAAAATAATCTGTTATGGTTCTTCAGCTGTGTAAATTACAAAATAATCTGTTATGGTTTCATGTTTTAGGCTTCAGCTGTGTAGTGTATATGCTGATAATGTCTTAAGATATCACATATCAATCACCTTAATGTAATGATTAGTGTGGTGGACTAAAGTGTACTCATCAGAAGCACATTCATTTTGTAGAGTTTTCAGGATCTGGCTAGCTCTCACCCAAGAGTTAAATGATTATGGCTTGGTGGGAAGATGTGGTCCACCCAGCTTTTGGGTGCTAGGATGAAAAGATTGCTCTAGCTACCTAACCAACTCTGCAGGTACTTGTATATCTCAGGCTTGGTGGGCAAAAAGTTTGGTTGTGGTTTTTTTTTAAAGTTATGAGCATCACTTTTCATTGTTGCCTCTGAAATAATGCATTGGTTTACAGTATGAATTCAGTGCATATTGAAGTTGTGTATCAATGTACAACATAAATTCAATGCATGTTGAAGTTTTAATGTGACTTTGGTATCGTTTGTTCAGGCACATCCGAGATCTGTACACAGACGACAACAAGATGTACATCCACATAGGGCTGGGAGCTGCCACACTCGCTGCTTTGTCTTTCATCATCTACAAAATTGTCCATGCTGTCAGGTGAAAGCGGCCCTCGTGTAGTTCCTGCTAAAGTTCCTGTAGAGTCTGCCTCACCAATCCATGTCAGCAGTAACAGATTCAGACTGTTCAGAGGAAGTGCTAACTCTTGGAAGACACTGTGTTTTGTGGTGGGATGTGATTGTTGACAAGTTGGTGAGTGTGTTTTTGATTACTGTGTTATGGTCAGGAGTGTGTGTGTGAAATGAGTGAGCTGGAATCTCAGACTTCTTGAGTTGTGCAATGTCTCAGCAACGAGTGGATGACAAAAAAAAGAAGATTAGTTCTCATGTTCCTGCAAGAGTGAATAAACCAAAACTGTAATGAATGTGGAAAGGTACAGTTAAGCAGGTAAGTAAGGTTTATTTAGGGTTTTTTGGTATACTTTGTTTTTGATATGGTTTATTCTTTAAAATTTGTTTTTAAAGGATTTTAGTTGTCATTTAAACAACTATAAAACAGGTAAAATGTACATGGTCATATAATTAACCTTTGTGTAATCTTTTAGACAGACAGTATGGGCAACTGTTTTCACAGCGTTTTGTTTTTCCTCTCTCGATTCCGATCTAGTGGGTCCATGTTTCCAAAAGTATCTTTTTGCTAGGTGTATTCATTGTTATTAAGCAATTAAAGAGAAAAAATATCCAGAACTTTCGTGTCCCAGTATTGTTTCCTGTGTGAAAGTGCTGCAGGTTAATGATTTTCTGCCTAGTCATGCTGCTCAGCATTGCATGGACAGTGATTGGTAACAAGTCTTTGCTCTCATCTTGGGCACTGAATTTATCTAGACTTGATCTCAAGATTTTGCTTGCAGTCAAAACCTTTCCAAATACCATGCAGCAAAGAGTAGTGGACTTAGTTCTACAGTATACACGGAGTCAACTTGAAGGTATGCAACGTTTCTGTTTTATTTCTCGTCTCAAGTCATTAGTACTGCTTTCTGTATTTTTGTTGTTGTTTTCTTGCTTTAAAAAAAAAAATCATTTTTTTGGTTTTTGTACTGAGAGAATAGTTATTGCAACCTTCATGTGGTGCTATAGCAAGCAACACCTGATGTGTTATTTCTTTGTATCCTACCATGATTGCTTGGAAACATAGATGAGAGTGCTGTTTTAGTTTAGGAGGAGAGAGGTATACAGCTTACGTAATCGCCACCTTTGAGATGTCACTGTCACTGGTGTCAGTTGTTTGTCTCTTAAGGCAGCCAGTATCATTTAATTGGTATCCTTTGCATGGTGATCATAAAGGCTGTATGATTATTCTCTTATCATGAAAGTGTTTTTTTCATCATGTTTATTACAATTAATATGATATGATCAGTTTTTCCCTTACAAATTTCAATAGAGATGTAGTGTTCTGCGGTCATCAGTTAAGCTGAAGACTGGTGTGGTCCTATTCACCAGCTGTTACCACCATCCAGTAGTCTTGATGCGATGTGATAATAGCTAGTAAGAAGGACCACAGTAGACGCTTTAGAATGCTATTGTTTTGATATTTTAGTTAACAGACATGTAACTTTTACCTTTTTGTAAACAAAATTTTATTTTGCATTTCTTCTGTTTTTCTGTTTGTCATTGAAATCATAATTGCCCTGATTAGGTGTGGGCTATGTAGAGAAAGTTGGGGTATGGAGTTTTTGAATGTGTGTTTAAGTTGGTTTTGAATGGGTGTTCAGGTGAGTGAGTGAGGAGACAGGAATGATCTGTGGTGTGTGCAGAGTGTGTAGATGTTGGGGAAAGCAGCAAAAAAGAAAACTCATTAGTACTCAACACCCTTGTATTTATGCATATTTGGCATGTGTTCACTTAATAATTTGTGTTTTGATACTCATGTAATTGTTTTTGGATAAAGATTTCTTTGGGGGAGGATAGAGGGGAGAAAATAAATTCACCATTAATTTTCAGTCTTTTTCACTTTAGTCATTTGCACTTAGAAAATATATCACTTTCTGGCTTGTTATGATTTTTCAGTCATTTGCACTTAGAAAATTTTGCACTTTCTCCAGTCATACTTAGTTCTCATCATCTCTTGCTGTTCAGATTTTGTTTGTTTGTTTGTGCTACATCTGAGTGGTGGGGATGCAGAGAAACGGCAAGGATTTCTCAAAACTGATGAAATCAATCCCGCAGTGGCAGTATTTGTGGGGAAGTTCATGCACATAGCAGTGAGACACTTTTGGGGATTTTCAAGAAATGGCTTTGAAGATCTGAGGGAAGAGAGAAAGCTGAAAAAAAATCATATAGTTCAGGCAGTCTGGTGCTAATATACCTCACTCACTGCAGAGAAATTTCTGAGATTACCAGTAACAAGATGCACCAATAGAACCAGATTCCGAGTATCTTCATAACAGTGAATAACCACTAAAAAAAAAATCATGTAAACCCACGTTTCCTATATCCCTGCCATACTCCATGACATCAATTCCCTTCAACAATATCCTTCCTCTCATTTGATTTTGCATTTGGCTGTTTGTTCAAATTGTACAGTCAAAGATGTGGAGCCCCAGGAGGGAAAAAATCATAGATATAGGATGATGGCAGCCGTCCAACTCTGTATGGTGATAAACTGTAACAAGGAGCCAGTAATTTGGAGTGCGCTGTCATCAGACGCTATAGTAGAGAGGATTGTTGGATACTTAAGTCCCATGGATCCATGAAGTTATGGGTTCAAGTCTCGGATGTGTCTGGTGAATTCCAGGTCAACTTCAAGTGCAGACCTGCCAGTACCTTGAATCCCTTCAAATGTATACACATACAGATTTTTAAATATTTATTTTTCATTTATTTTGAGGATAATGGAATAAGCACTCATGTGCTTTTTTACATCCAGTCCCTTTGTGTACGCAGTTTTGTCATCTGTTCCCACCGGTACACAATGGCCTATTCTGAAAAGCAGAACAGGTTTTAACTTGTGAGCAAGATACCGAAGTTCAAATATGCACATTAAAGATATGCAATTCATGTCAGCATTTGGTGGGTTATAGAAACATACCTAGCATACATACCTGGAGTCAGATTGCAACTACCTTCATGATCGGCAAAATGGTCGCATACACATAACATCACTGTTGGTAAACCTCAGAGCTCTAACCAAGGGACAGGAAAAAAGGAAAAAAAACCAAAGAAGAGTGCTCTGTAAATGAGAATGATTGTTTTGCCAGAAGTGACTTTGACTTCGAGTCATCTGACAGTGTAGCTGAAGTTAAAGCAGTGTGAATTAATTTACAAAATAAAGCACCTTCATAACATAGCTACCATGTGATTGCTATGGCAAGATTTTGATGACACTAATGCAGAATGGAATCTGCTGTGATCAGGCCAAGTTTTAAAGCCAGAGTTTGTTTTAAAATACATCCACAGGGTGCTGTACTCTCCATGGTCTGTTTCTAACCAGTTCCTCTGGTAGATCGCTTCTGGCCTGGAGTGCTATAGACCAAGGGAGAAGTGTGGGTAAGTTAAGGATACACACATGTACCAAAACGTGGAAAAGAACTGGTTTCATCATTGACGAATAGGAAGGTTTGTGACATAACTGGACATTGATTAAATATGAGACAGGGAGAACAGATAAGCCTGATGATTGAAGTGTTATTTCAACTATTTGTGTGTATTGTTCCCATGTGTGTTTTTACAGTTTGTGTTTGTGCACTTGTAACAGAACCAAAGTTTTTGTTTGTTTAGTATTTTGTGTGTAATCATTTGTGTTTGTGATTGCACCATCTTCCAGTATATTGAATATCGGCACATACTTGGTGCATGTATTAAAATACTAAATGGCAGTTTAATTGTGTGTTTCAGGAGAATGCCATTTGTGTAGTTTTCATAGTTCATAATCTGTAGAATAATGTAGTGAATAAGTTTGCCATCAAGTGTAGGATTTTTTTTTCTTGTTTGGTTGGGGGGTTGTCTCCTCGCATCACAAGAGATTATGGTTTGGCTTTACTCCAAACAGCACAGTTGAAATGTCAGTTTAGCTCAACATTTGGTTAAGCACATGTGTACTCATCTTTGCTCAGGACATGTCTTTCCTTTTCCAGTATTGTACAAGAAGTCTACATGTATGCACTCTGCCTAAAATGGCTCCACAGAAAAGTGGGTTAGGTGCAGTGAGACTCATTTGTGGTAGAGGGTCACAACATGAAGCAACTACAAAAAAATGGATGAAGTAAGATAAGTGGATTGGAAGGCTATTATTAATATTGCAAATATTTGAACTTACACATTTGCATTCACATCCATAGTATATGACATCATTTCATAAACTGATTAATAAACCTCCTATTCCTGATTTTATTTCTTCAGCTGTGTAACTGTTACTGAGGATTAAATCAAGGGAAGGAGCAGAAGCAAGGGAGCCAACATTCAGATCTGTACAATCCAATCACAATCTGTGCTGAGTCCTGAACCAGGGAAAGATGGTTTGATGCATATCAGTAGACCTGTGCAATCCATTCACAGTCTGCACCAGGGTATGTAATATATATCTAGGGAGAATTGCATGTAGTGTAGCCCATGTTTGTATAGATCCTAAAATGGGGAAGAGGTAAGTCTTTAGGTACCAGGTTTGTTGAGGTTGGGTGGGAAGAAGCCCCCTCCACACACAAAAAGAAAGATGTAGGAAGGACTGCATCATGGAAAGCTGGGACAGAAAAGGCATAGTTGTCAGAAAGTCTGTGGTATCAATTAGCCCTTTCTACCCCATTTACAAGTATACTCATAAATGTCACCCAACCATCTTGAACTGACATTGGAAGTATGGGCTTATGGGTCAAAATGAGGAAGCGGTCTTTAAACTAAGGATGTTATGTCAGGGGGAAATTGGGAAGAGGAGTTAAATCCAGGTTGGGAGAAAGAAAGAATAAGTGTATCATCATCACATAGCATGTTTATTACTTCTACAGGCTGATCTCCTTCCTTCTCTAATATTACATGCCTAATCTTTTTCTTTTTTTAAACATAAAAGCAATGAAATTGGTGTGTGGAGATTCACCAGAACATCCCCTAATTCATCAAAAGCCACTTCTAAGCAGATGAGTCCAGATCTGAAATGGAATAGTTGTCAGTACCAAATACGTTCCTTAGATTTTCCAGAGTGAATGTTAATCTGTACAAGGCCATGTTTTGTACGTTTTCCAATATGTGGAATGTGGTATACCTTGTGAACTGTTTATATATTAGTACTTCTCTCTAGTTGTGTCCACCATGGCATTTTGATGAATGATGTTCTGTTTCAGGTGTGTACATGATGTTGTGATGAATGAATTTCTTGTCATAAATAAATGGATGCATCTAACAAGATGTGTTTTGCATTATTTCAAAGGACCTTTGAATGAAATGAGAATATGAATTCTGTGTGGTGCAACACATCTCACAAAGTGTCTTTTGACCACTTGGACCTGAAGAAAGCTCTGGGTAAAGATCAGTGGCAAGTCTTTTTTCCTTGGTCATGAGATGTCCAAACACTTTGTTGCAGCTGGTAAACAGTTTATCTCAGTTGCCATCAAGAAGAATGAAGAATGCACTGTTTAGTGTATCAGAAAGGTCATCTCTATAAAAAAATTTTTGGAAGAGGACTACAAAGTTGTACGGGATAGCTCAGTGGTCGGAGCACTCGCTTTCTCCCAGCCAAGTTAAGCAGCATCGAGCGTGGTTACCACTTGGATGGGTGACCGTTTGCGCGCCTTGGCTTCAGTACAGTTCCCCCAGTTCACCCAGCTGTAAATGGGTACCTGCCCTCTTATGGTCAGGGAAGGTTAAGACAAGTGGAGGAGATGGGCGCACCCTCAATATGCTGCCCTAGAGTAAGTGAGGTCATTGACCCTCGCTCCCTACGACCATATAGGTTATGGGACTCTTTACCTTACCTTACAAAGTTGTATCTGTCGAGTAGATGGAGTCTACATTATAAAGCTCACCTTTGTGTAGGTGTGTAATGATTTCATGGCAAAGTCTTGAACCATGGAGCTATAGATAGTGATAGACCATTGACTTCAATCATATGGGTCCATGAAGTCATGGGGTTCGAATCTCGGCGGCATCTGGTGTAATAAGGATTTTTATGAGCTCCCAGATCTGTAAGTGCAGACCTGCCAGTGCCTTAATCCCCTTCATGTACATATATACACATGCAGAAGATCAAATATGAACGTTACAGATCCCATAATTTGTGTAAGCGTTCAGTGGGTTACAGAAACGCAAACATACCTGGCATACATCCCTGAAGTGGGAATGCGGCTACCTTCATGGTGGGCAAAAGTCATGTATGCAAAATCTCACTATTGGTGAAACCTGGAGCTCTAGCTGAGGAACACAAACAACACCCACCCACCCCCCTCCAAAAAAAACCACCAAAAGAAAAAACCAAAAACAAGTCTTGAACCATTCAGTTCTTAATTACCATGCATCTTGATATTCAACTATGCATCTTGACATTAATCATTATGCATCTTGGCATTAATCATTGATCATACATCTTGATAACAACAAGAACAACTCATAAGAATAAAATGTGCAGCACCTTTATTCCTACAACCCTGTTTTAACTCCATCAACACTGTTCATTAACCCCTTACCTGCCTTTGTTCAAACAGCGTTTGAAACATTTTCCGGCAGCCTGCTTGCCTGCATGTACACAAAAACCACCCCCCTACATTCATGATAATTTTGCCATCGACATTTGGACATTGGAAAGAGATGACAAGAAAACCATGTCTAAATGGTTGTAAAGACATTGAAGTACATGCAATCCCTTTGACCAGTTGATAACTGACCACGTAGTACTATTTGTTCAGCTGAGTAATTTGCATCCCTTCACACCTGGATTGTACAGTGCCCTCAAAGTGTACAGATGATCTCACATTAACACTGCTGTGCTGTAGTATCACTATAAAATGTTTGACAGAATTCAGTTAACACACACCAGTTTTTGTATAGTTTGTGTGGTCTGTGTCTGTGTAAATATATGATTTGTTAATATTTGTGAACGGTTTTACATGTGTGAATGATTCAAATGCAAGCGCTTTTGACTTGTTTGCTTTACAATCCCATATATTATTAATATTACTGTCATTATTATATAGGGTTACAATACATTTGTTTATGTTAGAAAGGTGTCAGGCTTTTGAAACAAAAAAGTTAATTACATTTTTTTGCCAAACTCAAAAATCAGCAAAGTCAAGTTATTTGGGACATCAAATAATAATGAAAGGTGTAACATGTAACAGGTGTAAAAATATGCCAAACATCTAGACGGTATGACAAGAAACATGAGCAGTTAACCCCCTAAAGTCAATTTTTCCTCTGGCACACCCAAGCACAAAACTACTGATATACCACTGCAGGGAAGGGGTTAATGGTATGACACTATGTGCCACAGTCAGAGTTTTCACTTCATACATTTGTTCCAAACCACCCAAATCACAGCAGTGTTGGCTTTACTGGACAGCCCATCATAACACTCATAACTTATTTTTCTCAAAACCAAAGGTAAAACATAACATGTCCCACTCATATCAATGTATGTTATCCAGCCTCTTGGGATAAAAATACGGAAAAGAAAAAAGTATATACAGTAACACTTAACACAAGCAAATAAACCCAAAGACACGTCTTTCCACGCAATACCTCAGTTTTCACCACCCAAAGACATCTTTCCACATGATACATCTGTTTTCACCCAAAGACATCTTTCCACATGATACATCTGTTTTCACCCAAAGACATCTTTCCACATGGTACATCTGTTTTCAGCCATAGACAAGTCTTTCCACATGGTACATCTGTTTTCACCCAAAGACATCTTTCCACATGGTACATCTGTTTTCAGCCATAGACAAGTCTTTCCACATGGTACCTCAATTTTCACCCAAAGACATGTTCTTCCACATGGTACCTCAGCTTTCACCCAAAGACCAGTCTTTCCACATGATACCTCAATTTTCACACTAGGACATCTTTCCACATGGTACCTCAGTTACCACCCAAAGATGTCTTTTCACATGGTACCTTAATTTTCACACAAAGACAATTCCACAAGATACCTCAGTTTCCACCCAAAGACCTGTCTTTCCACAAGGTACCAGTTTTCTACAGAGGATGAAAAAATATGAACTGAGTATGACACATGATATGAAAAAGTACAGAGAGGCATGTAAAGTATCTTGCAGCAGTAGCAATCTAAATCATTGTGCCTCCTAGTCTCAGAATGAAGTAAATAAAAAAAAATTTAACCCAAAAGACCCCCCCCCCCCCCCCCCCCCCCCCAACAAAAAAAAAAAAAAGCCAAAAATTCAAACGCCTCCTAAAACAAAAGCCCCCCAACAAAACAAAAATTAACGAACATTAAAAGATGAACAAACCCACCCATAAAAAAGGCATCCAAAACAAAACAAAAAACCACCACCCTAGGATGTATAAATACATTGGCATGACCCATGAACAATGATTCCTGTTGCTACTACTTGCTGTAACATTTCCTTGATCACAGCAAAAGTGGATAATTATGCTCTACAGTTTGTTAGTATTCATCATGATCTGTTATTTTTTTTAATCAAAAGTACATAATTAAGACCCCCACATAGTCTACACCATAAACAATAACTTCAAACATCACAATTGTGTTCAGTTTGTCAAACAGTGCAAAATATTACCATCACTACAAAGTCGTCCATCTTTAAAGAGACCACAGCAATGATATTTGTCAGATTTACATAACACAAAACTTCTGCATACACACACACACACACATTTAAAAAGAAAACAGATGGTTTGCAATGCATCTTTTTAAATACAATAGCAAAAAGTTTATTCCCTGTTGCTGAAATACTGTCATTTTTCTTCTTAGTAACTTCATGAATGTAAATGTAATTCTGTTTTGTTTCAAAAGTAGGCTAATCTTGAAACTCTTAACAGTCAGAAAGCGGTGAACTAGTGTTGAAGAGGATCTTGAAAGCACGGGATCTTGAAAACAGATGTACAGTACAAGTAAAATTCAAATTAGAAAGAGACTGTACTGACAGTATGGCATGAAGTAAAGATGTACAAGTGTATTGACGGTGTGGTATGAAGTAAAGTTGTTGAAGTGTATTGACAACATAAAGATGTAGAAGTGTATAGCAGTGTGGTGTGAAGTAAAGATGTAGAAATACATAGCGGTGTGGTATCAAGTGAAGAAGTAGAAGTGTATAGCGGTGTGGTATGAAGTAAAGACGAAGTGTATAGCGGTGTGGTATGAAGTAAAGACATAGAAGTGCAAAAGAAAATACCAATAATTTTTTTTTTAAGCCCCAGGACGTGTTCGTGGGTAACTAAAAGTAAATAGATTTTGATTTCTTTCACGACTGTGATAAGATCTTAAACATGTGAGTGAGCAGTAGAGATAGGAACATGCAATAAAGAAAATTCAAACACACACAAGTCAGAGAAAGAGAGAGAGAGAGAGAGAGAGAGAGAGAGAGAGAGAGAGTGTGTGTGTGTGTGTCAAACTTTCAAAGTCCAAGTCAAACTTTTATTTTCAGATGGTACATTGAATAAGCAGTGCATTTGCTTTTTTTCATCAAGCCATCTATAAAGAAAAAAAAAGCGAGAAAAAAAGATAATGTATATGCAGACATAGAATAAAAAACCTAATCTATGGTAAACTATACAAATCAAACAAGAAAAACAAAAACATATGCATATGTGGAATTAAAAACAAAACAAAAAACCCAGAAAAATATTAAACATACAATTCAAATAATTAAAAAATCTTGAAAAAATATCTGTCGTAACACATCTCAATTAATCCAAAATAAACTGCTGTCACTGAGACAATTTATCATATATGATAAAATCAGCCAATGTGTGTGTGTGTGTGTGTGTGGAGAGAGAGAGAGAGTGTGTGTGTGTGTGTGCACGCGTGCGCATCTGTGTGTGCTAAAAGCCCAAGATTTCTGTGTCTAAATTGATCATAATCACAAAAATCTTACAAAGCAATTCTTCTTTGCCTTACTATTTAACAGAATATTCATTATGGGGGTATGGATTATTTTTAAAAAGTTAACTAAAAGACTAATTATGATTCATCTGTGGACACACTTAACCCTCTAGTGCCTGAATGTACTTCCAGGCTAATGAAAATTTTTTCCTGTGAAAAAATAATGTTGAATACACTAAATTAGCGCATTTATGTTGTCAGTTTTGAAAAAATGGTGAAGTTAGAAAAATTATTATATTTGATAAGTGCGGCTTTTGAGGGTACACTGGATGATTTTATCATATATGATAAATTGTCTCAGTGACAGCAGTTTATTTTGGATTAATTGAGATGACTCTACACAAATGACTACTCTACAGCATTAACTTCTAGTCAAGTGTTTTCTTATCACTTGGGGGGTCAAATGGCATATCTGTCCAGCTGGGAGTCGAGGTCAATGTTGAAGCAAGTTTCTCCACCACTTCTGGAGTGACATTAACAAGATGCTGACCCAAGGAGCTCAGCCAGCAGAATATTATCCTCTGCACTGTCACCAACACTGTCTGTGGCTAGAAGCTGGGCTAAAGCAATGTCATCTTCTGCTAGGGTTGCTCGCTGAGACTTGCCCGAGGGTGTCATCCTCCATGTCACCCATAGATCTACGCACTTATTGATGGTGTATCTTGCTGCTTGTGCCCCTGACACTGCTTTTCCTTCTTCCCCACTTTTGTTCGGCTTCTGATGAGCTTTTTCTCATCTTCTCCTTCTTCAGGATCATCCTCTGCTGGCATCCACTCATCCTCACTGCTCTCAGAGGGATCAAAATCACTGTCATCACCAGTCACAAACAGAACAGGAAAACATTGGTCACAGGAACTGATGTCGCCAGGCTGAAAACAGAATAACATGCAGAATTATATTACTTTTCTTCATATTCTATACATATTATCCAGAATGAATATTTTTAAAAACCCAGTTATAAACACACACACACTACACAAACACAAACAAAATCATAGCAGAAAACGGTAACATTTTCCAAAACATGGGAAACAATAATGTAGAAACATCATAAAGTAAGTTTGATATCAAAATATTCCTTCAAAACAATCATTAAAGGTAACTAATACAATGTTTTAAAAAGAGCTTTTGCAACCACTAATGCTGTTCTTATCATAACTGATAAATTCTAGATGAGTTATCTTTCCCTGAAGATTCCACAAAAGCCATTCATATATATATGACAAACAAAATTTAATGCTCTGTATTGGCTAACATTATTCTGCATCATATGAAATAATTACATACTGTCAGTCTATATATACTAGTGATTTCATTAAGCCCAAATAAAAGAAAATGAGTACTCACATAGGTATATACCAGAGGCTCAAACAGGGGTTCGTGAAGTGGTTGCTTCCTGCTTGCAGTCATTGTAGAAAGTGAGGTGTACAGAAAAAATGGCACCATGCTGAGGACTGGGTCCATAGCACAGCTGGACATCTTGCCTGTCTAGAGATGGCTATCTGGGAGGGAAGGGGCAGTGTCCACTTAGATGGGCACAGGAGGGCTCTAATTGGGTTTATCATATTTGTAGGCCATCTCAAATTTGTAGGCTAGAGAGTTAACTCTCTCTTACACACACACACACACACACACACACACGCTCATGCACACACCTCATGCACGAACACACACTGACCTGACTAAAACTGACCAGCACACAGACTGCAAGTAAAAAAGGGGGATGGAATTCAAGAAGAAAATAATTATGGTGACTATGCTCAGCTTCAGTTCAGGCTGATGCAACTCCTATCAATATCATAGAACTACTGGATCGTCATGTTTCCCCCAGATTCTGGACTAGGAGAAAGATGGAAAGGGGTGGAATTCAAAAAACCAAAACTGACATAAACAATGTATAATGTGTGTGATACACATCTCATGCCGTTTTCATAGCCCCACATACTATGGAGGCTACATCAGGCTTGACATCACTTCAAAAAAGAAAAAAGAAAAAACCTTTGAGAGATCTCAATCAAAGATCAAACACAAATAAGTCTGAAAATGAGATGAGGAAAAACTACAGCTGAAAAAGACAATGCAAGGCCTCATAAAATATATAACCAAATGTATCTAGCACACACAACTCTGCCATTGCCGGTCCCAAGCCCGGATGAGAAAGGAGGAGGGTTGGGCGTGGGGCTAGCAACCCCACCCCGTGAAAACAAAGTTTGCTACAGAAACGCCAACAACAGACCAAAAGACTACTGCCCTGGGAGAGGAAGGGTCCTCACCAAGAGGATGTATGACGCCATGTGGTGAAAGCCGTGAGTCTACGGAAGCCACAAGGCCGACCCCCCTTTTATCGACCAGGACCATCAACGTCGGAACATGGAATGTGAGGACCATGTATGAGACGGGAAAAACAACACAAGTAGCAGCAGAGATGAAAAGCTACAACCTCACATTGCTTGGCATCAGTGAGACCCATTGGACACAGTCAGGACAAAGGAGACTGCTCACTGGAGAGATGCTGCTTTATTCTGGCCATGAAGAAGACAACGCTCCACACACAGAAGGCGTAGCGCTCATGTTGTCAAGACCTGCGCAGCAAGCCCTGATAGGATGGGAAGCACACGGATCAAGAATCATTGCGGCATCCTTCAGGACTAAGAAGAAGAAGATCAGAATGAACATCATCCAGTGTTATGCGCCAACTAATGACGGAGATGAAGAAGCCAAAGATCAATTCTACGACAGACTGCAGAACGTCATTGCCAAATACCCAGAAAAAGATATAAACATCCTCATGGGTGATTTCAATGCTAAGATCGGACAAGACAACACAGGATGCGAGGAAGTGATGGGAAGACACGGATTAGGAGAGATGAATGAGAATGGTGAGAGATTTGCAGACTTCTGTGCTATCAACAATCTGGTAATCGGTGGCAGCATTTTCCCCCACAGAAGAGTACATAAGGCCACCTGGGTATCACCAAATCATGTGACTGAGAACCAGATCGACCATATCTGCATGGCCAAGAAATTCAGGAGATCACTACAGGATGTAAGGGTGAAAAGAGGAGCAGACGTTGCATCTGACCACCACCTTTTGGTAGCCAGGCTGAAGCTAAAGCTGAAGAGGAACTGGATGAAAGCAACAACAAAGAGGCAGAAGTACAACACCAGCCTGCTGAAAGACTCAAAGATAAATGAAGAATTTAAGCTGTCCCTCACCAACAAGTACCAAGTACTACAAGAACTGCTTGAAGAAGAGACTGACATCGAGAGCCGGTGGAAGAAAGTGAAAGAGACACTGACATCAACTTGTCAGGAAGTAGTGGGCCCCAAGAGACACCAACAGAAGGAATGGATATCGGCAGTCACAATGGGCAAGATTGAAAAGAGAAAGCAGAAGAAAGCAGCAGTAAACAACAGCCGGACAAGAGCAGCAAAGGCCAAGGCACAAGCAGACTTCACAGAAGCCAACAGAGAAGTCAAGAGGAGCGCAAGAACAGACAAGCGCAAGTACATCGACAGCCTGGCAGAGGAAGCCGAGGAAGCAGCAGCCAGTAACAACATGAAGCTGCTGTATGACACCACTAAGAAACTCTCAGGGAAGTACAGCAGGCCTGAGCGACCAGTCAAAGACAAGAAAGGAAACACCATCCTGGGAACAGAGGGGCAACTGAACAGATGGGCAGAGCACTTTGAGGAACTCCTGAACAGACCCGTCCCTTCAAATCCCCCGGACATCGACCCTGCTGATAGAGACCTAGACATCAACTGTGAGCAACCAACCAGGGAGGAGATCAGGAAAGCCATCAAAATGCTGAGAAATGGCAAGGCAGCAGGACCGGACAACATCCCAGCAGAAGCACTCAAGGCAGACCTGGAGACCACGGTAGAGATGCTGTACCCTCTCTTTGGGAAGATTTGGGAAGAGGAGGAAGTACCATTAGACTGGAAGGAGGGCTACCTCATCAAGCTACCCAAGAAAGGAGACCTCAGTAACTGTGCCAACTATAGAGGGATAATGCTTCTGTCGGTGCCAGGAAAAGTCTTTAACAGGATCCTCCTCGAGAGAATGAAAAATGCAGTCGACCCTCTCCTCCGAGACCAACAGGCCGGCTTCCGCCAGAACAGATCATGCATAGATCAGATTGCCACCTTGCGCATCATCGTTGAGCAATCTTTAGAGTGGAACTCATCTTTATACATCAACTTTGTTGATTATGAGAAAGCCTTTGACAGTGTGGACCGCAACACCCTCTGGAAATTGCTTCGCCACCATGGAGTGCCAACCAAACTGGTCAACTTGATCAAAAACTCCTATGAAAGAATGACCTCCCGGGTGGTCCATGGAGGACAACTCACAAACAGCTTTGAGGTGAAGACCGGAGTCAGACAAGGCTGTCTCCTGTCACCTTTCCTCTTCCTCCTGGCGATCGATTGGACCATGAAGACTTCAACGGCATACAGAAGAAATGGAATCCAGTGGACACTGTGGGAGCAGCTGGATGATCTCGACTTTGCAGACGACCTGGCCCTGCTTTCTCACAGCCGCCAACAGATGCAGGACAAGACTACAGAACTAGCAGCCACCTCACTACAAGTTGGTCTCAAGATCCATGAAGGCAAAACCAAGATTCTCAAGATCAACGCAGTGAGTGAGGACCCAGTCACACTAAATGGGAAGGAGCTGGAAGAAGTGGAGACATTCACGTACCTGGGTAGCATCATTAACATGCAGGGCGGCACAGACGCAGACGTCAGAGCAAGAATTGGCAAGGCGAGGGCAGCGTACTTGCAGCTGAAGAACATCTGGAGCTCCAAGGTTGTGTCGACCCGCACAAAGATCAGGCTGTTCAACTCCAACGTCAAGTCAGTCCTACTATATGGAGCAGAGACATGGAGGACAACAAAGACCACCATCAAGAAAGTGCAGACCTTCATCAACAGCTGCCTGAGACGAATCCTCCAGATCCACTGGCCCGACACCATCAGCAACGCAGACCTGTGGCAACGTACCAACCAGCTGCCAGCCGAGAATGAAATCCGGCGCAGGAGATGGGGATGGATTGGGCACACCCTGAGAAAGCCAGCCAGCAACATCACAAGGCAGGCACTATCATGGAACCCCCAGGGAAAACGAAAAAGAGGAAGGCCAAGAAACACCTGGCGACGCGACCTTGAGGCAGAAACCAGAAAGATGGGATATACCTGGAGACAGCTGGAGAGAATAGCCCAGGACAGAGGACTCTGGCGGACTGTTGTCGGCGGCCTATGCTCCAGGGGGAGTGATGGGCCTAAGTAAGTAAGTAATCTAGCACACACACCCCTAACCTCCAAAAAATAAAAATAAAAATAATGAAAAGGTTACACAAAAGTAAGTAACTGGCATACAGTACAAGAATGAAGCAATTTACCATCTCAAATACCCTCCAAATATGTGATAATCATACGATAAAAACCTACTTTTGTGATAAAATTTTAAAAATTAACCTTTTCCCTAAGGGTAACCCACTTTTGGGCAACCAACCATTACTAGTCCTTCCCTAGGTATCACCCACTACTGGGTTACCGTAACATACTAATGTGCTTAGTGCACGTGTGCTAGGAAAGACTGGTTCTCTCTTGTTTAACATAGGGATAGTGTTCAAACAAAAGCCAGTCTAAACAAATAAAATTGCAAGCACAACATTTCAAAAGGGTATGAATACTGTTTACTTAAATAACAGCAACAAAAAAGAGGGGAGAGGCGGAGAGATGTTACACACACACACACACACACACACACACACACACACACACACGCACACACACACTGAGAAGCAATGGCAAAAAGAAACATTACACAAAGACAACTTCAAATGCAAAATCATACCCTTTTTTTACTTTTTTTGTGTACTGTTTTGAGAAAAATCTTCAGATTTCAAGTTGCGCAGAGATTCAATTTGCTTATATGTCATCAACCAGATTGAAATCAGATCAAATGAGTGAAACAGTGCTGATTGAAGCCAACAGAAATAGCCAACTCAAAAAAAGATATTAAAAAAAAGACCAAACCAAAAAAAATCCAATTACGCCAAAAGAGTCTCTGACTCATACATACATCAAGCATATTCACCATCATACACAATCAGGCTCACTAAAAGAGTGAATCTGATAACATTCATGAAGCTTAGCTGTATCCTACTTTGAACTTGTCTTCATACACACACACACACACATACACACACACAGATATATATATAGATATAGATAGATAGATAGATAGATAGATAGATAGATAGATATATATATAATGCATTAAAAACACAACTGAACATGTTCAGCTTCATCTCTTTTTCTTCTTCTTCTTCTTATTATTCACATTAGCAAATTTTTGCTTCTATCCTGAAGCTTCCTCAGGCTGAATATGTGTGTGTGTGTGTTCAACTCCTATCAATGCCCTCCATCTAAAATGGAGCCACAGTAAATCAATCTGATCTAGAGGACACACCATCGAATGTAACTGTTGTAGTAGCTTTGCTTTCCTGCCCCCCTCACCGCCCCCCCACCCCCCTTCCAATGTTTTGACCAGGTATAAAACCAGTCATTCTCAAACCCTGAGGAGCTTTACCAGACATTGGTGTTTTTTTGCGTGGTTTTGTTTGACTGTGTGTGTGTGTGTTGGGGGGGGGGCGGGGATTTTGGAGGGGAAGGCAGTGACTAACTACTGAAAATAGAAATAAAACGAGAGAGAGAGAGAGAGAGAGTAAGAGAGAGAGAAATGAAGATAATCTTTATTTTCAAGGATTACAGATAAGCATTTCCATTCCGTTTTTCATCTAGCCTGTGCCCTCATAGGGGCTGCAATAACACAAATTTAAGACAGTACAAAAATTTACATTCATGTATACAGCATTTCAATCTCAAATCAAGAGGAGAGAGAGAGAGAGAGAGAGAGAGAGAGAGAGAGAGAGAGAGGAGAGAGAGAGAGAGAGAGAGAGAAGGACAGACAGACAGACAGACAAGGACAGACAGACAGACAGACAGAAGGACAGAAACTGATCAAACCTACACCAAAGCCAGACTGAGAGTGTTGTCAAATATACCTTGAAGAAGGACTGGAATATTTCCAATTATCTAACAGCAAGACAGAAAGTTCTTATGATTTCAGAAAAATAGAGAATAGAGGATAGAGGAGTGGGAAAAGGAGGGGAGGGGGTGGGGGGGTTATGCCATGCATGGAACTACAATGTCCCAATGCAGTGTGCCACACACTCAGACCACAGAAAGGTTCCTGCAAAGAGGGTAACAAAATTTATCAAAATAAAATCTCTGACAACAACTGATGAAATCCGTTCTCACTGATATGGCACAGTAAAGAAAACAAGCATTTTTTCCCATTGAAATAAACAAAATTACGACATCCATGATAGCTGAGTGGTTGAAGTGACAGGCTTTAAATCCTGATTCACGGAAGTTGTAAAAAGATTCCGATCTCCTTGGTGCCTGAAGGATTAGGTAAGGGTGGTGATTTTTACCACAGCCAACCATCATGCAGACCAGCTGATGATGCCTCATGCCCCTTCTAAAACTTTTTGTACACATACATGCAGAAGATAAAAATATGCGTGCTTAATTTAAAAGATCCCATGAATGATTTCACATTGTTGATCAGCATTTGGTGGGCTACAGAAACAAAATACCTGACATGCACCTGAGGCTTCACCGGACAATTGGGTGAAGAATCTGGTGAGTGGATTTCTTGGCAAATGATGTGTAGCATAAAGATTTTATAGACAGGTCTGCTTGCAGTGACAAGGAGGGGGGACTGGGCTTTGAATCACAAGTAAATATATAACATAAATCAGAAAAATAAATAAGGGAAAAAAGAATGGATGTAAAAGAACCTAAGATAAGTGGAAAGAACACCAGGTATATACATTTTTGTTTCCTAGAATACTAATCATGATAACAGCAGTACTAAAGGGAAGATGCACCACAACAGTAATATCTGTACACACATAAATTATATTTGTGGTGTGTCTTACAGTTTATATTTATCTCAATTCACCAGCATCAGAACATTGCACCAGCACATGGCATGAATGTCGATCCAAAACAAGGTAATAAACAAAGCGGAATGTGGAATTAGCGAGTTGTTCCAAGATCATTTTGAATTTCAAAAAAACATTATGTGCACAACAGAATCAAACAAATGTAATTAAATCAATTAGCAAAATGGGCAAATAAGGCATAGACATAAAGATTCTATAGAAAAAACACACCAAAAATCCAAAGTTAAATGGGTCAGAAAGAACATAAGTATACACCCAAAAACAAATGTAAGGTTCCAATATCCAACATGCATATATGTTCTGATATTTTTTGTGGTACAAAACGAATGTAAAGTGTATGTATATATATATTATATATATATATATATATATATATATATATATATATATATATATATATATATATATATATATATGTGTGTGTGTGTGTGTGTGTAAAAACACAATAGGAAATCAACTTGGGAGATGCTCTGTCTACTTCCTGAACAAACTAATGTGCTTGTAAACCTTGTAAGATGAATGCTGCATATTTCTGTATCATTCACACCATCACCAGAACTGGTCTGAATGCTCTCCCATAAAATCTGCAGATTTTGTTCTCTATAATTAATGTACAAGGTGTAATGCTTGCATTTCCTTATGGGACCTCAATTAACAATCTCATCCACAAAACCTCCTGCAGTTTTTCTTTTCTTTATTGCACATGTATGATGTAATGACCACATTAACATGTGGGGCCTTAATTAGCAGTCTCACCCACAAAACCTTTGGTCCTTTTTTAGTGCACGTGCAAGATGTAATGATTGCTTTTACATGTGGAATCTTGACTGACAATCTCATCCACAAAACCTGCAGTTTTCTTTAATGCATGTGCAAGATATAATGACTGCATTTGTATGTGGGATCTCGATTTCACAGTCTCATCCACAAAACCTGCAGTCTTTTCCTTGATGCTCGCAAAAGACGTCATGACTGCAGTCACACATGGGACTTCAGTTTACAATATCATCCACAAGACAGGTAAATGAACAGACGAAGACAGAGCCAACATTAACTCCAGAGGAAAACCCTCTGAACTGGGCAGGTCAACAGTGACTCAAACCTGTGGCTAACTAAAGACTGACACTGTTGCCACAGACCTGTTCTGAATCGCTGGATAAAGATTCAGAGACTGGGACTGAAGGTTAGAAGATCAACTGACAGTGTGCATCAAGTGAGAATGTCATCTGCACAATGACATGTTCTCGTAATTATTTAGAATTGGCAGAGGCAGGGTGTTGTCAAGCATTTCCCTGGTTTTCTTCATGACCGTCCTGATACAATTCAAACGAACCTTCAGTATATGGATTTTGTATTTTTTAAAATCACTTGTGTTACCTAACAGCATCTGTGATGTCTTCATGCACTTTAAGAAAGTAGGAAAATACAGAAACATGCAATGCAGAAGCATGAGTGGAAGTATGCCAGATAAGTATTGTTTGCACAGAGAGCATAATGTGTTGATTTTGTAAGGTGCTATAAGCTCTCTGATGACATGTACCAGATTCTTTCTTTTATCCTTTAGGTGTGTAATCCTTTGCTCATAACCTAAATGAATTTCTCTGTTTTGGGGTAATAAAGTATTTGGAATTGGAATGGGGAATAAACAGCCAGAAAGCGCAAGTCATTGTAACGGTCAGGAAAAGATATAAAGATCTGCATGTTTCAGCCTTCCTGTAACTATCATGCTGAACTACAGTGAACAAAAAATCACAGTCAACATACTATTCATGGAACCTTTAACTTTACATACACACACAATTTTTTATATTTAGATGGATGGCTTGGTTACAAAAAACAAAAAAAAGCATTTGCACTGCTTATTCTATGTACCATATGGAAATAAGTTTGACTTACACACACACACAGATTTAAATTATATATATATAATATATAGTCAACACACTATTCATGACTTTGACTTTACAAACATATACATTCATACATATTGTATGGATCCCACAAGTGCACTTCAAGTAAATATTACATTCCAGGATTGTGCAAGTACTGCAATCACATCTACTGGAGTGGAGGTGTTTCTTTTTTTTAATGTGTTATAGTCTATAAACCATACATTCATTCATCCAACCACTTTCCAGTAAATGTGAATTTTGGCCAACTGTAGCTAAAAACCCTAGAATTCTAACAATCACAGTTACTGAACATCCCACTGGGACACCTCACAGAAAACATTACAGGTTCCATGTCAGTGCCCCTTTTAACACTGCCCACAACTGTACACCCCAAATGGATACTTTAAAGAAAATCTCCCGATTATATTCTGATAGTACCACTATACAATACAAACACTAAAACTGTACATCCCACTACAGAAAATATTACTAACAATTTGAGGGGGGGAAAAAACACGACGAAAATTATTACAATCCACATTATTAATGCACTTTCAACAGAATATGTCAATCGACATAACTATAGTCCCTTTTTATCTTTTGTTCCTTGGTTAGAGCTTTGAGGTTCACGAATGATGATATTTTGTGTAAGCACACAATGGCCTACTCTTCCAAAGGCTGAACATGTTTTAACGTGTGTGCAAGATGTTCTGCATCCATTCGTACATGGGGCCTTAGTTTATAGCCTTATTTGGAGGACTTTAGGGGTGAGTGGAGTCAGTACTGATGTTAACTACAGGGAATAATCCCCTCAAACAGGTGTCTCAATGGTGCCTCAAAACCATGCAGTCAGATCACGAGCTCAATGCTCTAACCACTGTGCTATCCACACACATGCACTCACGCACACACACACACACATACAAATACATAACTGTTATAAACCATATTATACTCCCATCTCCAAACCCAATGATGTGAAAAATCAATTCCCATGATGGAAGCACTTTTAGCTGTGCGCACTATGTACATACTATGTATCTATAATATCTAGCTACATCACAAGACTACAACCATTTCTAAAAAATACTGAGATTTTTATGTACTCGCTAAATCACACACATCACTTCAATCATTCGCTTCAAAAGTTAACTAGAGATGTAAGTTTTGTTTCTTAAAAAATGTAACGAGAACAGGGGGGGGTCCTACAGAATGAAGAAAACAAATGGGATTTCATATGGTAAACTAAGAAAAAAAAATGCTACATGATCACAAAGAGCAGACCTTGTGCTCAGCATTGTGGCAGCCATTAAAATTCTGGGCACTGCTTGGCCAAGTTTTGATCAGGTACAACTTATGATGATAAAAGTATATATATATATATATTTCTCTGACAAGATCTTCATATCATACTAACTATGTACTGCCATTTCACAGCAAACAGAACATTGAATTCAGTTTTCTGTTTTCAGTTTGCTACATAATCTCTTATATAAATGTCATTTCCAATAAAGAAACAATCATTGTCATGGTTATCCTGAGAAAACTTCATCACAAAAATCAGAGCTGAAGAGGTATGGATTTGTCAGATCTGCCCATAGGCATTATTCTCTTCATGCCTATATGCTTCTGCACATATTGGGCAGAGATAAAGTTTCGCCATTTCCATCTGCTTTGGCTGGGACAACTTTTCTAAAAAAAAGTTTCTTTTTCATAGCAGTGTCATCTTTCTATTGAGATTCCATCTGCTCTGGGTTGGAAAGTCTTTCTTGAACAGCCTTTCTTTTTCACGGCAGTATCCTCTCCCCTTGTGAAATTCCATTGTCCTCTCTCAGGACTTTGATATTCCATCTGGTTTGTGTGGGACAGCTTTCTTTTTCATAGCAGTATCCTCTCTCCTTTAATGATATGTTTGATACTACGTGCTCTTGGCTCTTCATCTCTTGTGTTTTCTTTTTCAAGTCCTGAGAAGAGCAATCTGGGTGACCCATTTTGCTCTGCTACTACACTGATGTGTCTAAATCACTGTCATCACCTCAAAATGATAGCAAAGTTTAAAGTGGATGAATTCAGTGATATGATCCTACTGTATATGAACAGTGTTATGAACAGGCAATATTGCATGATGTTATTTTATGCCATGGTACATTCTTTCCTCTCGTCAAATCCACTCTGAAAGATTGTTCTCAGAGTGCATCTTTGTAAGTTGATTTGTTTTATTTACTGATTGACATTATATTATGTATTTATCAATTAATTTTATTCACTTATTCATTTATTTATCTATTTTATACAGATCATAAATAGTTATTTACTCTTCCTTGGCTTAAAAGTAGTATAAACACTGGTTTGATGCAGTTTTCCTCTATTTTTGGCAAATTTTGATTGATTAATTTAGAATATATTATCATATAAGTTTTGATTGACAATGACCCTCATGTGACCATAATTGTGTTTTATAAGAATGTGAGCAATGATGGTACTGAAAAGCCCATATAAACAGCAGAAAGAAAATAACAACAACAAACTAAACCGTTTACAAACTGTTTGAACAAAATCAATAAATCAAAAACCATTCGTCACAGTCAAATGTTCATAAGTTTACAAAAATAACCATAGAATGATATCAAAACAGATGAAAGGTTTCAAGACGACATTCATAACAACAACAAAATGTGAATTAAAATTGGGGGGAAAATCAGAATGCATATCAGAGCAGTAAGTAAAACAATGACCACAATCATAGATCATCAACACTTTAAACAAACAGTTCATTGTTCATTAAGTTTGTGGCAGCACTTACTTTAAAAATAAAAAAAGAACAAAGAACAAACTCAAGGAGGGACTTCAGTTAGAACTACGAGCAGCTCAAAACTAAATGTACAAGGGTCAAGCATAGAATCCTGTTAAAAAGACAGAGGAGAATCATTCCAAATAAATAAAAAGACCAGGGACTGAAAAAGATCACTGGTCAGCAGTGGACTTCTTGACTCTGGGCACTTCTCAGTCAGTGTATCTGCAGCAGAGTGGAAAGACTGAGGTATTTACGTAGCTCAAGGTAAAAACAATGCCAGAGGCAGGAACGGTCTTTTACTTTAAATCATTTCGAAAGAGACAACAGGAGGAGTATAAAGCACTCAGTCTTCTTTCTAAGGACAAGTAAAGCAAAAGTTCTAGGTACATTGCAAAAGGTGGATTGGTTGTGCTGGTAGGCCATATATATACAGGAGAACTAACAGCAGTCCAACATAAACTGAAAGAAAGAGATGTGGCATGCTTTGGATTCTATTATCTTTCTTTAGATCTCTAAATGGCTACTCTGCAGATTTTAATTTCCCCATCCAAGCCAGCTTCTGCCTGCTTATCAGTCTGATCAAGTATGTACGATGGGTCACAAAATCTGACAAGTTCATATGATACATGCATCAAAAATGATACAGTACAAATAAAGAAAATTTCTAAAGAAAAAAAAAAAAGGGGGGGGGGGGGGGGGGGGGGGAATCATTCAAATGAAAAAAAATTATATTCTGTTATTATTGCTCTCGCTCTGATTAATTAAGGCAAATCATGTATGAGTGTTTGCATGCACACGTGTGTGCGTGCGTGCGTGGGTGTATGTGTAAGTGTGTGTGTGAGTATGTGTGCGAGTATGTGTGTATATTTGTGTGTGTACATATATGTATTAATTTGTGTGGAAGTGTCTGTGTGTGTGTTTGTGTCTGTGCTTGTGCTAGTATGGCATGATCATTCATGTATGCACAGTCCTTCGGATGAGACTATAAACCGAGGCCCTGTGTTCGAACGCATGCAGAACATCTTGCGCACACGTTAAATCCTGTTCTGCTTTTCAGAAGAGTAGGCCATTGCGTGCCGGTGGAAACAGATGACAAAATTTACAAAACCGCATACACACGGGGACTGGATGTAAAAAAGCACATGAGTGCTTATTCCATTATTCTCGATATAAAAGAATGAATAAATAAATAAATAAACAGTAATGCATACATGGATGTATGCTTGTGAGTTCATGTATGTACTAATGCACATGTTCATAAAATATGTGTGCATGCATACATCTGTGTGTTTGCAAGAACATACTGGCAATGGCATGCACAAGTGTGAAAGAAAAAGATCATGAATACAAATGCATTACATGCACAGTCAAGCATATCTATGATTTAGATACTGCCTCTCTAGTTTGATAGCAGGCTTTTAACAAAGTAAAATACTGCGGGCTAAATCTAACAATTATCACTGAGACCTCTAACTTCATTAAACACTATCACTGAGAAACAGATTGAGGCATTTCTTTCACAACACTTCCATCGGCAGACACTTCTAAAACTGGGGGCATTAGCCCATTGGAAGGGCCATTTTTGTCCAGAAAGGATGACCCTTTCCCAGCTAAAGCTGAAAACGACATCACTTTATGGATCCCCTTATGCAGCCTCTTGTTGTTTTCCTTATACTTCACACCAATGTAACCCATTCCCCCAGCCAGATTCAAGGTGATGCCCACGTATGTTGGGAGGTTATGGCTGACACCACCAAACGTGACCAGTCCCAGTAATGTCTGCACCATGGCTTTCAAGCCCCCGACCACGCTGGTGGTGAGTGCAGAAGTCAAGCCTGTGCACAGAAACAGGGAGTAGTTGAGCAGCATCCCCACAGAGATGGTGCTGAGAAACACAAAGAAGAAAAAGGGATGCTCGGCAAAAGGGTAGCTCCACACGGACCCCAGCTCCCCCTTGAAGGAGGCGGTGAGCAGCAGGATGGGCAGGGAGTTGATGCAGTTCAGCTGCAGAGTTTCAAAGGTGGACATCTTGTGGTTCTGGGTGAAGCGCTGCACCAGCAGCAGGTAAACTGCCTGTGTGAAGTTGCTGGCAATGCCGCAGGTGTAGGCCACAAAGCTGAAAGTCAGATCTCCATAACCTGCAAAGACAAAAACTTGGATCAGTATTCCGCTGTGTTGTAACTTCCATGGAACAAGTAGCCTTACATTACACTGTACAACTCATTCCAAGTCTGAAAGGTTTCTCTGCATTAAATCTTTGGCCTGCTCTCATTGAAGGAATAGTATCACCACATCATGGAGTCTATCTTTTTTTCCTTTATTATTTTCCCCGCTTTGATTAATACATAATCTATTGTTTTAGAGTAGCTTTTTCTACAAAGTTTGACCTAAAATACAACTGTCTTGTAGTGAAGCGTTATTTTACACAATCCATGTTGCACTTACAACCGCTGTCATCTCATCCAAAAGGCTAGCAACCTGAGTATAGCTCAGAATACAGTAAAGTGCATGGCAGAAAATTCTGGCTTTGAACAAGGTTCAGACCTAGGACCCTTCATTTTCTACACAGGTGCGATACAGTAAGCCACTGATCCACCTTAACCTTGCCCCTGGAGCAACACCTTCCTACACAGATGGATAAACTAAAACTAAAAAAATATCCCAGTCCACATTACTGCATCTCTGAATATGACTTGGCTACAGCTGTGAGGTTAAGCAATGGTGATTTTTTTAATGCAACTTTTTTTTTCACCATTAGGGTAGCCACATTCTGACTTCAGGGATGAGATGTTGTTCTGATGACTGCAATGTTTTGCTTTTAAAAAATAGTGCAGCTCTCTCTCTCTCTGCCCCGCCTTCCTCCTCCTCCTCCCTCTCTCTCTCTTATGCCATTACCCTCTTTAAATAAAATTCATTCAAATTCAATTCAATTCTCTGTCTCTCCCCCCCCCCCCCCCCCCCCAAACATTTTCAGTCTACATGAAACTCCAACACACCAGAAACTTTTTAGTGGAGTGGACTGATTTAATAACAGTCAGCATTGTAGGCGACTCATTTGTCACTGAACTCTCCTATTTCACCTGTCAGATCTATATTTCTGGTAATGTGGTATGCAGCAGCTGGTACATATCTGAGAGGGTTATATGTGTGCATGAATGTATGACAGAAAAAGAAACAGGGTGAAAGTGAGTGAGGGGAGAGAGAGAGAGAGAGAGAGAGAGAGAGAGAGAGAGAGAGAGAGAGAGAGAGAGAGAGAGAGAGAGAGAGAGAGTTGTATTGTGCAATTCTGTTTTTTATTTATTTATTTTATTCTTTTGTATCGAGGATAATGGAATAAGCACTTATTTGCTTTTTTACATCCAGTCCCCATGCATATGTGGTTTTGTAAATTCTGTCATCTGTTCCCACCAGCACTGCGTGATTTGAACCCGGGTCGTCAGATTGCGAGCGCAATGTTCTAATCACTAGGCTATCCCGTCCCGTCCTGTGCGTGCGTGTATGTGTCTTTGTGTGTGTGTGGTGTCTGTGTGAAATTTTCTTTCTTTTATTTCAAGGATAATGGAATAAGCATTCATGTGCTTCCTTTTTTACATCCAATCTCTGTGTCATGCAGTTTCATAAATTCTGTGATCTGTTCCCTTGGGCATAAAGTTCCTACTCTTCCAAAAGTCAGAACAGGTTTTATTGTGCTGCTGCTGCTGCTGTGTGTGTGTGTGTGTGTGTCAGAGTGAGTGTGTGTGTGTGTGTGTGCGTGTGTGCGTGTGTTGCTGGTGTATGCTGTGTGTGTCACTATGTCACAGGTAAAGGGACTCTGTTACAAAGTCCAAACAATAGGGACTGATCAAAACGATGGACAGAAAATTTATTTATAAGCAGAGATCTTGTGTTTCTTGTTCTGACATCCACTAAAATAGTTTACAAAATAGTTTTCTTTCAGGGTTTGTTTTTTTTAGTCTACCATTTCATATTTCTTTAGAATCTAAAATCTACATTATGTCTAGTTCTAGCACATTCATTGTATTTAATATATTCAACAAATGATCACATTTTTTGGGTGGTGATAATAATACTCACTCAAGTCTAAACTCAAAAATACTTGACAAGCTATTTTCTCTGCGTATGTGTGCATGTGTGTGTGCATTACATGTAAATTTATGCAAACATCACATGTGTGCATGATCCTCACCATCCACAAATTGCAATTAGTGAGTGAATTAGCTACATCATACTAATTACTAAGCTCTAAACTCCAAATCCCCCAAAACATGTAACTCACCTGCAATAACACAGCCGATACTCAGCATGCAAACGGTAACACTCGTCCACACAGAGGGCCAGGTCTGTCGCAGAATCACCACCGACAGCAACATAGTGGACAAGGGCACACAGCGCTTGAGAACACCATACATGGCTATGTTCATATGAGAGAGAGCGCTGAGCGCCAGCACCGAGTTCACCCCATAAAACACAGAGGGCCAAAGAAACGACATTCCTCGCTTTAGTGTGTAAGCTGGCAGGGTGATGATGCTGAAAAAGGACAACAGTTCTAAGACACAGATGGTGAATATCATCTGTGAAACCATGATTGTGACTGGGAAGTCAAACTTCAAGGTGTCCATTAAGGTTTTGGTGACAAAAGCAGAGGAGACAGAGCAGAAGCCGTAGAAGACCGCTGCCAGGATGCCTCTGACCATGGCCTCCGTGCCCCGGATCTCTTGGGGGTCCACTTCCAGTTCCACCACCACAGACTTATCTTTGTGACCCATTTTGGTGACCCCTCTGCTGTTTTTTTAGGCCTGCAAGTAAACAGATAAGTTTTTGAATCATGCTGAATCATGAATCATGAGTGTACGCATATATATGCAGTGACACAAATATACATTCACAGACACATGCAGATACACATACTGACATAGACATACACAGACACGCACACATTTCTAAATTTCTTTTCCAATCAATGGTATTTACAACATTGTATTCCTACATTGGGTGTGTGTGTGTGTGTGTGTGTGTGTGTGTGTGTGTGAGTGTGAGTGTGTGTGTGTGTGCGTGCGTGTGTGTGCACGCGGTGCGTGTGTGTGCACGCACCTGGGTTTGTGTTTGTGTATGATAATTTTTTTTAAGCTATCTTGGAATGCTTATAATAATCTGAAATGTATTTTTCTTGTGTCTTGTGAGATAATTATAGGTATCAATGTGCCTGTCAGTATTGTAATTGCCCTTCATGGGATGAATAAAGTATTTTTGACTTGACTTGACTCTCTCTCTCACACACACACATGCACGCACACACACACACACAGAGTACACACACACACACACACACACACACACACACCATGCAGAACATCACACATCTTCAGCACTAAATCCACAAACAAAAGGTCTGTGCCATTATCCTAGAAGACATGTGATAAAAGGTGGCATTGAATCTTCTGATTATATTTATGCATCAAATCATTTATAACCTTGCCAGAACAATACCATAATGGACTGAACAACTGCCCATAGTCCCATCTTACAAATTTCTATCAAATTTTCACAACCCCCAAAATGAACCTTTTTCCTATTTTCTCCCAGTCATTGCCCGTTTTACTTTTTCCCATCCATTCTGCGTTTGAAATGACAAAGAATTTATACCAAGCACCTTCAGGTCAAGATTTATATATTTGAAAATATGATATTATTCAATTAAGATATGATAGCAGCCATAACATTTGCTTTTCTTTTCTTCCAAAAAAAAATCTGTGGTTATTATGATACTGTCACCTCTCATTTCTGTCCCTTTGTCTCAGATGACACAGGTATTCTTAATCTTCAGCAAGGGTAACCTTTCAGTGGTATTAAAGTAATTGGATTTAGATCTAACTAAACCTGGCCTAAGCTAAAATATAAGTAAAGTGCAAAGTGCCTACAGGTTACACTGATTTCAAATGTTGTTATGCTTTACAATGCTATACATAGTAGGGATTGTCTTCATATTTTTCTTCTTCTGTCAAGTGTCATGTTCTGGCATCTCTGCATTCCCTAATGGCCATAGTGGCTGGTCTTCTCCTGGGCTTGTAACTCTACAGTTCTGCCTGTTGGTCTCAGCCGACACACTCCAACTTCAGGACAGCTCATTACAAAGTTCATAGGGGGAAAAGATCAGATTTGCTTGAAAAAAGCAGGAAAATGGGCTGGGTAGGCAGAAAATAAGAGAGAGAGAGAACTCAAACTCGAAAGATTTATTCACAAAAAGGCCATTGGCCCATACATGAAGGGGGGTTTCCAAACTGCTTAGCATTTTAGTGAGAAAAATAATTAACACAAAAAAACAAAATTTTATCGTATACCCACAACCACCACAATAAAAATCAGTTCCAAAACATATGACGTAAGAAACTAAGATATATCTTATTCTAAAGGCTTTACACAAATATAAAGCAAGGCTGCGCACAATAATAAGAGAGAGAGAGACAGAGAGAGAAAGAGAAAGAGAGAGAGAGATTTAAAAAAATTATTTATTTATTCTTTTAAAGTTTTGTATTGAGGATAATGGAATAAGCACTCGTGTGCTTTCTTACATCCAGTCCCCGTGTGTATGTGGTTTTGTAAATTTTGAAGAGGGGGGGGGGGGGGGAGGGGACGAGAGAGAGGGGGAGAGAGGAGGGGGGGGGGGAGATAGAGATTTATTTATTTTAATTTATTCTTTTATTTTGAGCACAATGGAATGAACATTCATGTGCTTTTTTTACATTCAGTCCCCGTGTGTATGCAGATTTTGTAAATTTTGTCATCTGTTCCAACTGGCATACATTATACAATGGCCTTCTCTTATGAAATGCGGAACAAGTTTTAAAATGTGCACAATATGCTCTGCGTGCATTCGCACACGGGACCTCGGTTTATAGTCTCATCTGGAGAACTTTTAGGGGGAGTGGATTTTTACAATCTCCCAGGTCAACTTAAAATCTCTTAGTTACATACACGAAGTCAGAATGTGGCTACCATCACGGCAGGCAAAAACAGTTGCATATTTATGCAAAATTTCACCATCACGGCATCAGTGAACCTCAAAGCTCTAGTCAAGGAACAAAAAAACAACAACAAAAATCTCGGGTCTACTGTTACAGAGATTCCATGGTGAGATGAATAAGACTGGTTGTGTGTGAAATGGGTGATCCCCAGGGTGCTTATGCTGAGGAACACTCCACAGCAACAAACTTTTTTTTGTTAAGTTGTTTCTTTCTACTTTTAGTTTTGGTTTTACTCCGAGTACTGTGCAAGTCTTTTCCCACTTCTAACCACCCACTTTTCTTAAATATAAATGTCACAACAATAGTCATCTTCTTCATGTGCCAGGTCTGTTGCAGACATCGGCGATCATGGCCTTCCATTCCTCTCTGTTGTCAGTTCTCCTGATGAGTTCATTGTTGGGGGATTCTTTCCTCGTTGCGTAGCTATTCAGACTGTCTGTGTATTTTGTGCGTTGTCTTCCTCTGTCTTTGGTACAAAGACAAGAGTACTGTCTTTAAAAAGTTATGCTAGCAGTAGCAATCATTAAGACTGACAGGTGTACGCATAATAAGGGCAAATATCACTGCTCTATTTTGTTTTGCCAGATGCTGTCTGGTTATATTGCATCACAACCCTCCCAAGCCAATCAATGAAAAATCAAATTTTCCAACAGCTGGACTACAGTTGCAGTCAACACATAATTTTATGGGTCATTTCATGAGAGTTCACAGGGATTTCTTAGGTTGATGGAGATTTATTTATAATAATTTATATCATAGGTCTGGTTTCATCAGCACAGTATCATTTGCAAACCAAACCAAACCAATTTCTCTCTCTGTCTGTCTCTCTCTGTACTCCTTGATGAATGATATTGATAATGATAAGGGTGGGGACTCGATGTAAAAAAAACAACCAAAAAACCAAATAAACCAACAACAACAACAACACACCAATGGTTGTTTTTTTAAAAATTATCCTCAAAATAAAAGATTTTGATTTTGATCAATTTCCTTTGATATGATTGATTCTCTCTCTCTCTAGTGTCTCTCTCTCTCTCTCTCTAAAAACAACAACAAAACCAACAACAAAATCTTTCTATAACTAAATAAGTGGGGGTTATTGCTCTCAGAATTCAGGCAACATACAAACACACATGATAACAGTAGACCTAATCAAATTCTTTTTCACAAAAATCACAACTGTCAATACAATAATACATGTATATATGTGTTTTTATATGTTTGTCCGTCGTGTCTGACGTTGACCTCCAAAACAGCAGAGGAGGCAGCTGCTGTTTTGGAAACTGGGCAGAAATTTGATTATTGTGGAGATGCCTTGCCCAAAGCACATCCCCACTCTCTTGGCCAAGTGAGCATAAGGACAGTCAGCGTTGGAGATGTTCTCCAAAGGCCAACCAGCCCCCAGGGCTGCAGCACATAAGGATTGTACAAGTCAAGCCTCCTAGTTAGGGAGTCATAGTCGATCACTAAAGACTAAGCTGTAAAGTGGAATTCTACGAGTGGGAAAGCCACTGGTCATACAGCCTCTCACTTTGCTGTTGCCCCCAGCGTCAATGGTTTAATCAAGAACTGTATTAGTGTATACAATAATTATAGCAAGATAGTTTTTTGTTTGTTTAAAAGTTTTTAAAAAACTCGTCAAAAGCCCACATATGTGCATACTTGGTAAAAGGAGTGCAGGGTACAGAGATAAGAGTATTGAAACCAATGTAAGCTATGGGAAAATATTCCATTATCCTCTCCATTGGGTCAGCTGATAAGTAAACATGAACTTTTCTCTCTCCCCTCACACACACACACACACCACATCAGATACACAGACACACTAGTCCTTCCGATGAGACTATAAACCAGGCCCCGTGTGCCAACGCAGCAGAACATCTTGCGCCACAACGTTAAATCCTGTTCCGCTTTTCGTAAGATTAGGCCATTGTGTGCTGGTGGGAATGGATGACAAACCGCATACACACAGGGACTAGATGTAAAAAAGCACAAAAGTGCTTATTCCATTATCCTCCATACAAAAGAATAAATAAATAAATAATCAATCAATAAAATGTATGTAATAGTAATACACATGTGTATACACACATGTATATTATCAGGATCACAGTTAAAACCTGTTGGGGTTTTCAAAGAGTAGCCATGGCATTGTGTGCCGGTGGGAACAGGTAACACATTTTACAAAACCACAAAATGACATACACATGGGGACTGGATGTAAACGAGCACATGATCGCTTATTCCATTATCCTCGAAATAAATCAGTAAAATAAATTGAGGTCTAACACACTGACACAAGTGTGAAAAATCTCTGGGGCTGGGCTAAGGGCTGGTACATAGGTGTATCATTAAATTTTGGTGTATGGGCGTTTGTTCCTTAGGGATGGAAGATAGCGGCAGAAGTGCCGGACTACATTCCAACGGCGAGCGGCCGCCTTTGGAAAATCACTCAAGTCTCTCAGACACTTGAAATTAGACACCAAGACTAGGCCTATCCTGTGGTCCCCACCCATTGACATGCTTAGTAGGCCTTGCCCCAAGTTTTAATAACTGGTCGACTACCTTTTCTTTAACTCTGCTCCATTTTGTGATTTACCTTCATATTATTACACTCTTACCTTTTTTAAAATAAACTTTGAAACAAAAGTCACTGTCTGAAACGCATTTTACTCTCATGAACCACAGCTACACAGCAGATCCAGCGTTCAATATCAACACCAGATTACAACACAATCCCTAGGTAAGTTCATTGGCCCGTAACAACAGCGACACGACACGCGTTAGGCCTAGTCTATGCGCAGACTTACTTCCCCTGAATGATGAAAAGCTGGACTGGTTTGGACTGGGCCTACATTTAATGAAACTGTATTCTTCAATTTCCCCATGGAGAGTGTTAAAGAGAACGATCACGCTCTTATATAATCATACGTATGCCTGGGATGAGAAACAGGGCTAGCAACATGACAACAGCTGGGTCGGGAATAGCTGGTTTTTGACACTACTTGTGTTGGGCTCAGGGATATTGAAGCAACCCCAAATTTTTTAATAGGGCTTGTTTTTGTTTTGTTTACTTAGCAGAGAAAACGTAAAAAATCAGAGCAATTATAATTTATTAATTACTACTCGCTCTTCCTGACTTTACTGTGGACAAAGGCCTTAAAGTGAGATGTTAAGTGGGCGAAACAACACAGTGGCAAATGAGGTTGATAATGAAGTCAGATATGATTCAAGCCCTCAATGACCATCAGAATCTTTTATTCTTTATTTTTCATATAGATCTATGTCCATTTTCTGCTGGTTTTTTTGTGTTGGTAATAACCTAGATCTATGAATGTATTTTAAATTTATCATGTAAGTACATTTTACCTACATTATATATTTATAAATAAAACAACAAACAAACAAAAGGGGAATGGGTGACAAAATTTACAAAACCACATACACACGGAGGCTGGTTGTTAAAAAAAAAAAGCACATGAGTGTTTATTTAATTATCCTCAAAAGAACAAGCTTCTCTCTCTCTCTCTCTCCTCCCCCCCCCCCCCCCCCCCCCCCCCCTCTCTCCTCGGATTTGACATTCCTCTATGGAATTTGTCATTCTCTCTCTGATTTTCTTTTTTTTCAGTTTTTGTTTCTTTTTTGATAATTTTATGATTGTTGTTTTTGTCTCCTGTTTTGTTTTGGTTTTTATTTAGAATTGTTTTTAATTAGGTTTTTATTTTACTTTCTTGATATTGTCCTGATAAGGGTGGGGACTGGATGTATAAAAGCACGTGAGTGCTTATTCATTACCCTCGAAATAAAGGAATTCTCTCTCTCTCTCTCTCTCTCTCTGTTCTGCAGAGTTGTGTCTGCAATGACTGCTACAATGTTAGGAATAACTTGTACCCACTGTCTTCATGTGTTTTCTCATCATCTGCTGGTCTCTCTTTTGTGGGGCCATACAACTCTACTCATGGTTCATGCACAAGGGTAATAGTGGGACTTCACTTTTCCAATACATGAAGTCCAAGTTTCTGGTTACATTTGGCCATTTCAGTTCTCCTCAGGATGGAAGACTACAGAAAAATTAATCAAGTTGGTCAGGGCAAGGCTCCCCCTGAAGTCCATGTATGCTGGGATTGTGTGTGTGTGTGTGTATGTGTGCGCATGGACATGGATTACAGACTCTAGAAAAGTAGATAGAGAGGCAGGCTCCCAGCAATGTGGATTGATTGTCTATGCAGTTGACTGAGTGATTTATGGATGTTTTTTTTTTAAACTCTGAGACCATGCTTACCAGACCATCTGGTGACCTATGATTGAATTTGGGGTCTGACCTTTACAATGGAGGCCCCCCAAAAATCCTTCATTTAGAACAGAGAAATTCCTCTTTGGTTTTACACACACACATTGGGCACATGCACTCTCACACACATTCAGGGTAATGTATTATTGAAAAAGTTTTTCACCAGGTTTCTCAAAGAGATGATCAAATTCTCCTTGTAGAAGTTCTATCAGCACCATAGTCTCTTTTGCTTCCTCCTCCTTCTGAACAAGAGCAAAATCCGGAGGTCTTCTTCATCAGAAGATTCCACTTCGAGAAAAGAAACAGACAACAAATATTGTTTCTGACTATTTGAGCAAACAGCACAGCATTCTGGCACTGTCAGAACATAACTGACACATAGTGCATGAGTAGTGAGGCATGAGCTCCTGTGGCGCATTAAAGGTGAGATGAGAAGCATGAGACACAAGGTGTAAGTTTCAATGGTCCAGCAGCATAAGCTGCCCAACCGATAAACTTTGTCAGTGTCGGAGTGAAAACTTTCGATTGATGCAAATTCTGTTAGCCAAAAGAAAAACCCTATAATCAAAAGAAGGAATTTCTGTGGGGATACCGGGGGCCTGTCAGTATAGAATAGCATACCCATCTTCTGGAAGTTCCTCTTTTGTGTCCCTCTTTTTGTTTCTGCCTTGTTCCTTTTCTTCTTGTCACCTCCTTCTCGTCTATTTTCTGCCTTCTTGGTCCATTCTCCTGCCTTTTTTCCAGAAAGGCTTAAAAAAGCATAAATTCTCTCCCATGCCAAAGTTGGATGTGCTGGGCCTGACTTGTCAGGTGCTTAATGGCATCACAATGCATTCTCACTCATATGATAAACAATAGTTGCTGTCTGAGCATTCGACGAAGAAGACAAAAAAGAAGGAAGAATCCGCAGATCATGTTTAGGCACTGAATGAATACACTGGCTCATGTATCTTCACAGGTTGCCCAGTTGCTCCCAAACCTGGTCTTTGTTAGGACAACTTGTGTCGGCTTGAAGATTTTGGGGAGGCACTGAATGCATCACACTTATTAGTGTTCCATTCAGCTGCTCGTAAAACAATTGTCAGTAGTCTGTGTAAATCTTAAACCAATAATTTTTTCCATTTGCACCTTTTTGTCTCTCGATGTGTCTCTGTCGTGTGTGTGTGTGGTGTAGTAGTGATGATGGTGGTGGTTGTGTTTTTCGATCAGGTATTTCTCATAAAATGATAAAGTGTGCAGTTGTGTTTTTATTTGGGATGGGGGGGTAGGAGAGGGTGTGTGTGTGTGTTAAAGTAGTGAGGGTCAGAGGGATGTTGGCTATTCTTAAGAGGGTCAGAGGGATGTTGGCTATTCTTAAGTGTGTGTGTGTAAGTTTTTTCCCAGGTCCCGTTTTTGGGGGATTTGTGAGTATAAGTATTACATTTTTTTAATGTATTGATTAATTTTTTGAATAGCAGAGATATATTACTACTTCTTACCTCTGGATGTTTGAATCAACCTTTTCTAATACTTCATGTTCATATCCCATGCCGGAGTCCAGAAAATCCCTGACTCATGAGATTCGAACCCGCAACCTTCCAGCACATTGGTTTCCTACCTGGAAGGTCTTGCATTCAAACCCTGATCAGGGGAAGGACATGATACAGATGACCTGTTAAAGATGCAGATGGAAAAAGCCCTGCGGTTTATATAAAAGGCTGGTGAATAAATTGAGACAGCAAAATTGGTAATAAAATAAAGAAAAAAGGATGAGAGGAACAAAAGGAAGCCAAAAACATGGACAGACAGAAAGAAAAAGAGGAAATTTGCAGCACAAACATTCTTAAAGAGTGGGTATAAGAGACCCTTGTATCCCTTTGGGAGAAACAATACATCAAAACAAAATATACAGTAACACACCACCACTCATTTACTTCTTTTTTTTTTTTTACCACTCATTTACTTTTTAAAATGTTTTATTGTTCATAGATATTTCATTGTTCATAGGTAATTTTTGTTCTGTACATAGAATAATCACTAAATCAGGATTTCCCCCTGTCAACATGGCATGCAGTCAAATCCTCAGTGACAAACCTGACAGGGTCTCAGATGTCTTTTAGATCACACACACACACACACACACACACACACACACACACACACACACACACACACACACACACACACACACACACTCATACACACACTAACTTCAACCATCAACAATGGCTGGTATCCAACAATATGCTTAATAACAGAGCTGAGTAAAAATGTAACAGACCTTGACGACTACAGCAGACATGCATTAGACAAGCGTTTGTCCAGTGTACATTTTTTTCCTAACTCGATCTAATCCTGTTATCTATTCAGCACAAAAAAATTCAACAAAACAATTGCCATTTCTGAACTCTGATAAACTGAATCCAGCCCTAATAATTTGCCAAAAGTAATCAGAGGACAGAGTGTTTCATTATAGTAATGATATCATGCAAATGAATAGATGTTTCAGCTTCTAATCCTTGGGGTACTAAAACCAAGAGTACCAATCTTGGCAGAGCTTTGTGGATTCAAGGTGGCATTTTAACACCTCCTACATCCACCTATGTGCAGACTGCTCATGTTCTAATTCTTCATGTAGAAATGCATGCTGAAGAAGTTCTCATATGCACGTTAAAGATCTTGTCATTGATGTCATTGTTTGGTTAGAATAAAAACACAAAATAGCTATGCACCTGAGGCTTTAGTAAATGTAGGAACTTATGCACCTTAACATATTCATGAAAATGATTTTCTGGGCAGACTCTCTACATAGTTCTCACTTTCATTAAGAAATATATATATATATATATATATATATATATATATATATATATATATATATATATATATATATATTATTATAAAGGTATCTATCATGATTTTTCCAACCCCTATCATTGATCAAGCCCAGATTGTGCACACAAACTAAACAGGAATTTCAAAGCATCTACTGAGCACCGCTCGTGTCAATCTTCATGTCATTTGAAGCACAAGACTAACATTTTAGCAACTTGTCATTGCTGATACTTTTTGACACAGTGCATATGTTCATCAGAGTATGGATAAGAAAAGACACACACCACATTTGGGAATACGTAACCTTCCAAGATTTTAAGCAGGTTGTGTATTGGTCAATACAACTTTCTACATATTCATATTGAAACAAGAAAAAAAAAGCTTTGTATAATTTTTCAGTACTGAATTAATTCTACATTTTCTATTCACTCGCCTACAATCATATTACACAATACTCTGTTCTTTGGTTTGCTAATTCATATACAGTGTTGATTCTAGGATTTCATAAAAAGGGGCCCAAGGGCCCCCTAAAATGAAACAAAAAAGCCCCCCCCCCCCTCTTGAAAAAAGGGGACAAGTATATTTGCTTATAGTACCCTCTGTACTCCTAGTTTCTGCTATTTTTCAAGGAAGAGAAACAAAAACAGGTAGATACGTAGGAAGAAAGGATTAAAATAATATCCACCTTAAGTGTAGCAGTTAATCTGTAGTAAGCACTCGTGATGCAGGAGAGAGGAGAGAGAGAGAGAGGAGAGAAGGGGAGAGAGAGAGAGAAGTGGGAGGGAGGGAGAGAGAGAGGGAGGGAGGTCAAAGTCAGATTTGTATTTCCACAGAGTTGGAGAAATAGATCTAGATCTAAATGAGAAGTGCAGTGAAACCTAATATTTAAGTCTTCCCCCCCCCCAGATCATAAACTGAGAGAGAGAGATATATATGAAAGCCAATTTAAAAAAATCAACCCCCCTCCTCCCTCAGTGGTAGATTGTGTGAGAGTGAGAGAGAAGAGATATGAAATTGTATTTCCACATTCAGAGAGGTAGATCTAGATGACTGGAAGCCAATACCAAAGTCATGGTTTATCCCCCCTCCCTCTCAATTGTACACTGAGAGAGAGCAAGGGCGAGAGAGAGAGAGAGAGAGAGAGAGATGTTTAATCTGTATTTCCACATTCAGATAGATCTAGATCTAGATTACAGTTAAGCCAATATCAAAGTCTTGCTTTTCCCCCTAGATCGTACATTGAGAGAGAGAGAGAGAGATACCAAAATTGTATTTCTACAATCAGAAAGATCTAGATCTAAAGGGGAGGTTAAAGCCAATATTATCGGTCTTGTTCCCCCCCCAGATCGTACAGACAGAGAGAGAGAGAGAGTTGCCTGTTTTAAGTCTTTTTGAAGATTTTCATCCTGTACAGCCTCCTGGTGAGGCGATTACCGGATGCTCAAAGTGCTGTTCTGTAATTAGCCCATCCTCCTTCAGTGAAAGCATTGTTCTGTCCATGTTTGATACACAGCCGATAGCCTACTGCAAGCCATGATCACTGTTCTTAAGCCAGATCTACCAGCTCCAACCTGCTGCTATCTCCTCAACAATCTCTGTCCCCATTACTTGTTTCTGAAGTACACAGCCTCTTGGAAGATGTAAATGAAGATGGCAACAGAGTAGGCGGAGCCTGCTTTATTAGGATGATCACTTGTAGGGGCTAGGCCTATTCAGAAAATCTTGCCCTCCCTGGGTATCAATGTAATGAGCGCGGCAGGAACTGTGGTACAGTGGAAATGAAAAGGACGAACTACAGTTTCTGTGATTGGTCAAAAGTAAGGCGCTTAGCCAATCTGAAGCATTGACAGAAGACTTCGATGGTGCACTGTTTGTTCAAATACGCGCTATCCATGATTTTTTTGCGTCCGTTAGGGCACAATGCCTGCATCATTTTGCGGCAAGTTTTGAAAAAAGTGCGGGAATCCCGCAAGGACACACCCTAGAATCAACACTATATATAATCACCACAAAAATGGAATCTGGCCACACACACACAAAAAAGAAGTTCATAAATGGGTAATCAAACAGACCCCCAAAATGGAAATGATACACAAAATAGACACTTAGAAACATCTGAACACATAAATCACAGACACAAACAAACAGTACCACTTCACAGAACAGTCAAGCTCTAAATGCTCAAAGATCACATACAAATTAGTCGGGTGTAAGAAGTCGTCCTTCCAACAACTTAAACAACAATAATAATAGTCTGTATACTGTTTATATGAACTCATACACATTCAGAATACATTTTCTTCAAACCTGAAAGTATACTGGTATATACACTCTAAATGTTGCTTCTTTTTTTTTATCAACACAAAAATAGAAATGATCTGATCATATACATAAAGACAAAATGCAAATAATTCACATGACAAAGAACAAAACTTTTTTCATAAAACGAACAAACTCAAACCCAACAACAAAAAAGGTTTCCAATCCCTACCCTGAAATGCAAGTAAATAATTTTCATGTCAGCATGTAATGTCAATACATAGTAAGTGTTTGAGACAGCTCTGATAAACAGCACATAACCTTTATATCTACCCCCCCCTGCGTGCATGCACACTCAAACACACAAGGAAAAAGAGATTTAGAAATCTCTCTGGGTCCGTTCACATGAACCACAAAACTGCAACCACTCAATAGCTTATCTTTTAAAACTGAGTTTTGTTACAATAATTTTTTTTTCAAAATATGAAGCTAAATGTTTCGCATGAATATGAAAAATAGCCATCCTGAATAAAATTCAGTTTGAGATGCTTCCTGGAATACGTTTGGGAACAAGTCTGTTCCTGGTCCATGAGAGAAGTAAGTGAGAAACAAACACGTACATCTCAGTGGAATGAAGCTTTACACTAGTTAACAAAATATATACGCAGTACAAAGACAAGTTTTTATTTCATTTTTCATGTTTGCCTAAAATGAGTGACATATCTTTCTCGTGTAAAATGAGTGACATATATCTTTCTCGAGACTGTATGGATTTACTGGCATATATCTTTTTTGTCTGCCTTAAGTTACACAATTCTTTCCCATGTTTGCATGAAAAATCTATATATTTATGTCTTGTGTTTGCATACAAATCATCAAATAGATTATATATATTTCTTTCAGATATTCACAAAAATAATCTATGTATTCATTGATCATGTTTGCATGAAGATTTAATGTACCTCTTTTTATATTCACATTATGGGAGCTATACACTCCTTTCTTATGCAAGAAGTCTGGTTTTTTGGACATGTGCAGGATCTCTTTAGCATATATACCATAAAAGAAGCCCTGGTAACAAAAGATACATCTCTTTTCCATACCCTCCATCCCTGTGGTACATTAACTATATTCCCCCTGCTTTTCCCAAACTCTGGAACCAATGCTGTTTATAAAACTCATTCAAAGTAAATCTAAAAAAAACCAAACCCCTACCCTGAATCTTCAAGGCAGGGAGAACTTTGTATCTAGATCACTTAAAATATTCAACAATGCCCATTCATTTCACACATACCCCTAAACGAGGCCTGGATGATGGCAAAAACATGACATTCTCACACACCATCCAAAGCCCAGCCCTTACACATGCACAGGACACTAGTCACCAAAGAAATACAATCGTTCACAGGCAGTTTGTTTCTAGAGGCTAAAATAACTGTGCAATATGAACTGAATATCACAGAAAGACTTTAATATGTCTCCCAGCACCCAAGAATATCCCCTTCCTCACACAAAAAAACCCTTGTAAACATTTTCTTCACTTTGCCAATTACACAGATTCCTTAGAGTATCCATCAGCTCCCCAGCCAATGCTGTTAAAAACGGAAATAAAATTTGCAGAGAGAAAATTCTACAAAGACTGAAAAATGAAAAAATCAATGCAATGCTACAAAGGATGATCAATGAAAAAAATCAATGCAATGTTACAAAGGATGATCAATGAAAAATCAATGCAATACTATTAAGGATGATCAACGAAAAAATCAATGCAATGCTACAAAGGATGATCAATGCAATGGTACAAAGGATGATCAATGAAAAATCAATGCAATGCTACAAAGGATGATCAATGAAAAAAATCAATGCAATGTTACAAAGGATGACCAATGAAAAAATCAATGCAATACTATTAAGGATGATCAACAACAAAATCAATGCAATGCTACAAAGGATGATCAATGAAAAAATCAATGCAATGCTACAAGGGATGATCAATGAAAAAATCAATGCAATGCTACAAAGACTGAAAAATGAAAAATCAATGCAATGTTACAAAGGATGTATAAAAAAGTATGTTCTTTCGAGCCAGAAGGCCCATAGAGCCGGAGCTTATCCCGGTTTCTGAAGCGTTAAGCGAACTGATGGTTTTTCACCACCCCTATGACAGGACGCTAGTTTGTCGCCAGATACTTCCCCAGCAGAGCTGGTACCCACTTGTACACCTGGGTGGAGTGAGGAAAATAGGAGTAAAGTGTCTTTCCCAAGGGCACAACACCAAGCCGAGCGGGGATCAAACCCGCGACCTCTGGATCACGAGTTGACCACCTAAACCACTCGACCATGGTGCCGTTACAAAGGATGATCAATGAAAAATCAATGCAATGCTACAAAGACTGAAAAATGAAAAATCAATGCAATGCTACAAAGGAGGATCAATGAAAACTCTACCATGGGATGATTAGGATGTGCTAATACTTTCTGCATGCTGATTCACGGCTATCACATTTGTATAGATATATACACATTTCCATTTTCTCACCACACTCTCACATCCATTCTTTCTCCTTCTTATTCATTGTCTCTCTATCCTTTTTACTTTCAAACACCAAAGCCTCTTAGTGCCAATAAATCTTTTTAAGAATGTTTAGTGAAGGAATGGCCAAATGCTGCCAATACATGCTTCAACAAATATCAACATTTGAAAAATGACAAACAACAAAAGTCATAAAAAAAGAGAAAGGAATGGTGTTTACTTGTTCAGCTTCTGCAATTTGTTTTATCTTGGACCTCGTTAAGTGTATGTAAATGTAAGAAACAGGCAATGGAACAATATATACAAAAATATGACATAATACACTGGCATTTATGGAGGTGTATAACAGACAGTAATGCATTCTGAACACATTCCAATGCGGATTCAACACTATGTACACGACCCAAACATGAAGTCTGATCAGTTTGATGGACGGACGACTGGCCAACAGCTCAACAATCAAATGTGTAGTCATGACATGCAGAGAAAGACCCTGGGCCAACAAGTGATTGGCAGAATCCTTTCATTCATCTGTCACAAAAGTTAAAAAAGCCTGAATATTGCTCTTTTAGTGGATAGGCTTCACAAAAAGTTAACAGCTAAAAAAACCCCAAACAAAACAAATTCAGGTACCCTTTCCAACTCATGTTAACAAATCAGAAAATGACATATGAATGGTATTGATAAACAACTACCTGTGATAGTAACAATAGTTCACATACACTCTGTGAACTATAGGCAGGATAAGCGCATGAAAACACCCCCCAACCTCTTTTCTCCCTAAGCTGAATATACCCCTAGAATCCATGATTACTAGCTGAGACATCCCACACAATAAAGCAGAGATGCAGATTTTAAGATGCATGTCTACCTAATAGCTGAGAATATTCTTATGCCTACATAAGCCACTTTTTAAAAACAACATCTAGCACCATATCAACATGCAATTAGGAAAGACGTTAAGATTTCTATCAGAAAAAGGAAACTGCCTCACTGCAAATAGGGTAGTGGTGTGCAAAAGATCCCATAAGCTTCACATTTTGTGTTTCGATTTCATTCAACAAAGGCAGCACTTTCAAGGAAGGTGAAAGTTTCAGACATGCTTTCACACTGGTTTACAAGGTAAGCGAGAGACCCTTGACTTTGGGGGTACCCTCTTTACTAGTGTTGTATCTTCTGACACTGTTTGAAGTTCGGGAACAGGTGGCAGTGGATGGACTTGAACCTGAAACATAAGAAGAGCAAATTCTATGAGTAAATAGATCCTTTATAAATTACAAATTTGTATCAACTCGGGTTGGACGCCAACATGAAGACACAGATACACAGTCAGGCACATCATGCATATCTCAGTTTACCAACAGTGCTTCATATCAGGTAAAGCACAACATAACTGAATACATGCATATTGCACAAACCTGTGCAACCTCCTTCTCTCTTTCAAAATTTCATTTATAAATTTGTTTGCTATTTTCTCTCTCTACATCTCTCACACAAACACACACACCACGGCAAATATACTGAATACTTGACAGTGAATTTACCAAACTTGCAACACACTGAACATACTAAACACATAAGACAGTAAATATCACATTCACTAAGCAAGAACTATGCCTCATGCACAACACAGAATACATGGTACAAACACACAAAACACAATGTATCTCACGCACACACTATACTGAATAAATTACACACATGAACATCCAACACACACACACAACATAGCCAACAAACAACACAGTGAATATATCATAATAATATAAATGGAATTTATATAGCGCAATACTTGCAAAAAGAAATCAAAGCGCATTGGGAGTGCCAAACACATAACACAGTAAATATAACAAACACATAACACAGTAAATATACCAAACAAAAAACACAGTGAATGCATCATGAAGATAACAATGAATATACCATACACATAACCACAATGAATACACCTCATATAAATACACAATTAAATACAACACAGTAAGGGGGCAGGATAGCCTAATGGTTAGAGCACTGAGCTGCCTGTGTTCGAGCCACTACCAAGAGAGACCATATGAGGGGATTCTTCCCCTGGAGTTAACATCAGTACTGACTCCACTGCCCTTAAAGTCCTGCAGATGAGACTATACACTGACGCCCTGTGTGCAAACACACACAGAGCATAATGCACATTAAAAAAACCACCCTGTTCCGCCTTTGGAAGACTAGGCCATTTCATGCTGGAAGGAATGGATGGCAGAATTTTTTTTTAAAAAGGCATACACTGATACCGTGTCTAGACATCACCCCTGAAGTTGGTATGCGTCTACCCTAATGGTGAGGAAAACTGACATACACAAAGTCTAACCACTGGACAAACCTCAAAACTCTAGCCTACAAGTTACCCCCCCCCCCCCCCCCCCCCTCCTAACATGATACATACATCACACACACACACCACAGTAAACATACAACAGTATATACAGCCACACTGAGAATTGGTCTGTTTACCTTGTGGGATCTTCTTCACGTGGAAATCCTGACACATTCACCACATTCTCTTTTCCTCCATACTTGGAATAGCTGAAGGTGATCTGAAACAATATAATAGAAACCAATACAATCATGATCAATTACTGATCTGAAACAAAATAACAGAAACCAATATCATCTTGATCAATCTGATGAAGCACAACCCAATCGTGTGACATTATTAGCATTTCAAATCATCAATGTCTGAATGAATTTTATGACACTTAATCCAACCATGTGATACATAACTAGCATTTTAATTCTCCTCCCTGTGCCTTGGGCATTAGCCAACTTGCATGTCTAACAGATTTTTTGGTTATATATATCACCTCATTTTTAGCTACACTCCAGTACTGTTTCTCTCATACTGCTAATTCTCATTTCAATGGACAAAAACATAAAGCAACATAAAATCACCTGTAATCTGACGACTTTGGATATACGGAAGTCATTATAAATGGTTTGTAGTCCAGAGATAGAAATACAGTTAACAACCTACAGTTACAATGGAATGTTTGCATCAATGGACACACACTGTCTCACTGACTGAGAAAGTGACAGACAGGGTCATGATAGGAAATCTCACCTGTTTCTTCAGCTGGTGGGGTTTGATGAGTCGAAGGGCCTCCAGATGAGACCTGAAGTTCTGTATCACTGTCAGCTGCTTCTTTAGCAAGTGCTCTGTTACACAGCAACAAAAATATCTATCACTTCTGATCCGTACACATTTGGCACAGAAAATAGAGCAAAAAACCCCCAACACACCTATCTCATCTATAAGGTTAGTTGGATTTTTTTGGTTGTAACTACATGTATATTCTCATAGCAGTTTTGAATAAAACGCTTTTTAAAATTATGGTTACAACAAAATGACTGCAAACCTAAAAAAATTGAAATATAACAAATAGAACCATAATCAAAGACTAAAATTAATAATGTTGGAATGAATGCAATGAACAACTGTATATCAATCACTGATGAGATGCAATGCCAAAAATTGCTGGGAACAAAATCAGAATATTGTGAGCAGACATTGCAGTGAAGAGGAAAAAGAAGACACTTTCTTCTTTTATGTTGGCAGTGGCTGATCAGTTGCTACTATGGTAAGTCCTGTGTGTGAGTGTGTGTGTGTGTGTGTGTGTGTGTGTGAGTGTGTGTGTGATGTGTGTGTGTGAGAGAGAGAGTGTGTATGTGTTCTAAAGTGTGTGTGTATAAATGTGTGTGTGTGTGTGTAAGTAAGTCTTCAATTTTAACGTCTTTCCACTTAAAGTGATACCAGACAACCCTAAGTGTGTGAGAGTGTGTTTGTGTGTGATTGTTTGTGTGTGTGCGTGAACATGCGTGCGTGTGATTGTGTATTTATTTACATACACAAAGCCATGAGTAATATTTTTTAATAGGAATGTGTCCAAATACAGCTCATGTTTTGTGTAAAGGGTGTCATTACAATAATGATGTAAATGAAAAACATGTCAGACTCATAAAAAATTGTTTCACCCAAAAATAGTCACTTTTTATAAATTGATCAAGTTAACAAAACACACACAAATTAATAAAACACATAAATTTAGCAAAGGAGGAGACAAAAAGAAGAGAATGCCATGCTTTTTTACACACAAAAATGGGGAAGGGGGGGGGGAGTAGAAAAAGAGGAATGCCATATATTTTATAATTATGTTATATTTTTTATTAGGTAAAAATATAAAAGTATCTTTCTTCATTACTGTTGTTTTTATACAAACAATTCTGATGTTCACACTTCCATGGATAAATGGTCAATATTGATACAGTAGTATACACAAGATAATAGTAAACTCTATGTTTAGACGCTCTGATATGACAACATAAAAACAAATATTAACCCTTCCAGCAGACACTATGATATGGCAATACTAAACATTATGACCTAATAACATTTATAATCATTATTAGTACACACTTTAACCTAGCTAACATGTAGACCTACAAGTTTTAAACCAGTACACTTTGTGACAATACAAACATAAAACAAAACCGTATTTGCAGATACTTTAAACACAACACGTATGAAAAAACAAATCTGTCACTAGATACAACAAATATATATGAACACAATTTTACTCATAGACGCTACAAACATATGAATATTTCACCTGTTCACACTACCAGCTGACAAAAATGAAAATATCATTCTACTATAAGACACTCTGATAGGACAAAGTCTAGCTACAGAGGGATGCATTCCAAAACATAACCACGCATGCATACTGAAACACTAACACCTTACTTGAGCTATGGGTGACTCATCTTGACACTCAAATATCCTAACTCATGCTTTTGCCATAGCACACCTCTGTTTCTTGGCTTGTATGACTTTTGAACCACTTAAGTCACAGCAGATTTCTTTGTGTAAAATTCGGGCTGCTCTCCCTGGGAAGAGTGCGATGCCACAAGAGCAGCGCCACCCATTATGTTTTTTTCCTGTCTGCAACGGTACTTGTTTCAGGGCTGTCTTCCACCATACGTAATTTGGAGATTTTGAGGATTTTAATATCTGTACTTGACCGTTTCTAAAGTGTATGGGCATCTACAGTGTTTCAGGGAAGAGTCCTTATGTAACCGATTTGTGCATGGTCCACCAGCATCCTGAATATAGAAAATCTTACATCACTAAAATAACACACATGATGCCAACAGTTCTCTTAATTTTTCAAGGACTTCCAGACTTTTGAAAATCTCTCCAAAATTACATAATTATGAATTGATGAACTACAACACAAAGAAAGCCTGTTTCTCATAAAACTATTATGCAGAGGAATGCACTCCTTAAAATGTCTCAGACGCCTTAATTCCTGGCCCACAGCACTTGTACCAAGCCTATGACCGAGTAAACTGAAATTTTAGATCTATCCACAAAGGCACAAAGAATGTTAAGAGTGTGTTTTACAAATACGGAATAAGACACTAGCCAGTACATGCATTAACACTTTGATCTGAGAGGTTATTTAAAATCCTTCTTGACCCTTCACTAGCCAGAGTGGTTGCAATTAAGAGACACTGACTTGGTTCAACAACTCAATTGCATAAAATGTTGTAAATAGCTCTCTTGACCTCTGAGGCTTCATCAGAGCAGGAACAACTGGATTACAGTGCAATACTACTACCACATCAGGTATGAGAATTGTACAATGGATGATACATATTTTCATTCAAGTTGGCTGTATAGTCTAACATTAGAGGCACAGGGGGAAAAAGATGTAAGACTTTTCTGTCGGTCTTTACTCAGGTCATCAGTGACATTTATAAACTAAAAACACTGAAGCAAAAAACCACATACACAGGGTTTTTAAAATTTAATTAATTAAAAAAAAATTTGATTAAACTTGCTCTGACTTCCCATTTTAAACTCATGCAGATGACAAGATAGCTGTAAGTATAAGGGGAAAGGTGGCTGCATGCTGTTTTGATCATTCTAGTTTAGTATTCATATATATATATATATATATATATATATATATATATATATATATATATATATATATATATATATATGTGGGTTTTTTTTACTGTGTTGTTCATTCAGTTGTGATGCAAAATTATTGCTTTACGGTTAACGCTACAAAGAAAATGGTGACAGATAGGTCATATCTTGAGAAAAAGAATACCATAATATTTCCAGACGATAAACGAAATCCACAAAGAGGAGAAATCTTAAATAATGCTTGCAAAGAGACAACACAAACAAAAACCAACAACATAAAGGAAACAAAGACAGGCAAAAGGAAACTGAGGAAAGGGAAATTGCTTAGACATTTCAGGAAGGGGGGTGGGGGGTGAGAGGGAGGAAATGACCACAACAAGGCAACACTATCCTAAGCAGTCTGAGACAGAGAAAATAGTCACACAGCACACATTTTATTAACATACCCACTAGCACACACCAAACAGAACACACCCACTTTTTGCATGAATTCATAAATTACACACAGCAACTACCAATGGGGCAGCTAGTTGTTTTAGCCACTAGCAAGCTAATAGGAAAACAAAATTCTGCAAGGTTGATCAGAAAGAGAAAAAACATGCTGACAAAGACATTCTGGATTTAAAAAAACAAAGAAACAGAGAGAAAAGAAAAACATTAAAAAAAAACAAGTCTGGTCTTTTGTAACTAATGAAGAAAAACACAAAGCAATGAGAAAAAACAACACATCACCAACCAATAAAACAACTCACTTCTAACCCCCCCCCCCCCCCCCCCCCCCCAATGTAAAGAAATAAACAAAAACAGAAACTCTGAAATCTTTTCCTGCAAACCCCCCCCCCCCCCCCCCCCCCTCCCCCCAAAAAAACCGACAACAAAAAAGTCAAACAAACAAACAGAGCAAAAACGCCAAACAAAACAAAAACAAACAAATAAGGAAAAAGAATACAAACACCTCCAAACAAACACACAACCAGCTCTATGATCCGCTACGAGGGAAAAGAACATGTCACTGGATCAACTTGTCAACAATACCACACCAGAATTCACCAAGCAAGTCATCTAAACTATCACAGACACACACAGAGCTCAATACACACACCTTCCATGAAATACAAGAAAAAAACAAGCAAAGCAATAATGCAAAGTGCATACAAGCATCAGTACATCAAGCATAACACAATAACTTGTCATCACTAGAATGCATACATGTCTATATACACACCACAAAGCCATACATGCAGTTATGCGTAAATGAATTAGTCTCTAGGAAGAAGTTCCACTCATCTATGTCATTTACATTAAGTAGGCAATACCCACACTTCAGGAGATTAAAAAAGAAAAAAAAGGAGAAATAAGGTAAAAGAATAAAACCAAAGAGGGGAGTCATTCCTTGATGGGACTGTCCTTACCAACGATATATCCTATCACACAGTCGTCTGGCAAGCGAAGCTTTTCTCCAACGGACATAAGACGACCCCCGCTAAAAAGTCAACGTAAATCAAACGTAAACCAAAGAGCAACTAAAATGAAGAATAATAAACTCAAATACAAACAAAAAATCAAACAAAATAAAAGATACAACAACAACAACAAAATTAACCAGTTAAGCCATACGTTTTCCTTCAATGCCTTTAAATATTTCTGTGCTTGCATGTGGCTGCTTCCAAAGGGGGTAAATCTCAACAAAAATGTTTGTAACTTCATAACTGTTGGCTTCTGGTCACACATGTTTCACCAGCCAGCATTAATTTATCATCAACACTTCTGAACTCAATGAACAAAAAAATAAGTCATCTGTAGAGGGTGGGGTGGGGTGGGGGTGGGGGATATTGTCACAAAAACAACCTTGGCACACTAGATTCAGACAATTTTGAACATGATCAAGTCTGTGACCTAATTCATACAACTGAAAAATTCTTTAGAATAAAAACCGAACAAACCAAACACACTTGATCTTTTTTTTAGTGGTATTTGTTAAATACTGTGTTTTTCTGTATTTTCACCCTATGTATCTAGTACCTTGCTGCACATGACAAAAAGTAATGAATATGATGGCAGTCCAAGTCAGAGCATCCTTACCACATCTACTCAAGGGATGAATGAAATGAATTCATGAACGTTTTGTTCACAAGCACAAAAACATAAAGGCATTGGTTCACCTCTGATGACCACTCTTTTTCTCTGTTTTTCCTCCCCCAACATTTCCAAAACTGAAAAGGCTTGCAACCAAACATAACTAAGGGACAATATTCTACAGCACATAAGAGAAAAGAAAAGCATACTTTCATGTAGGTGATACATTCTGGTTGTGACTAAAAAGCAAACAGAACAACCATTGGGCAAAAGAAGATATTGAAAAATCCTACAGTGGTTAATAACTGCCATTTGGTTGTCATTAACAATGCATTCCCAGTACACAAAAGTCCTAAGTGAACTTCTGAACTCGATGGCTTTGAATCATTCATTAAAAAGAAAAAGTATGGTTTACCTGAAAACATTTTTTTAACAAACAGGCCATATATATTCTCCAAGTGCATTTATCCATGCTGATTCACATGCTAAGACAAGACTGACTCCCCCCCCCCCCCCCCCCCCCCACCCCCCATGAAAAAAACAACAACACACACAAACAAAAAACCCAAACAAATAAAAAACCCAAACAAACAAAACAAGAAACAAAAAACTCAAACAAATCAACCTACCAACAAAAAAATCTGTTTTTTCATAGTTTGAGATGATTCTTTTTTGCTGTGTTTAAGCTAGAATAATTTTCAGATTTGAATAATAACCCCAGTGTCTCTAAACTCCTCTGTGTTTTGAGTTCAAACAAGAGAGAGCATTAACAATAAAACTTGATAACATCATGAATTCTTACAGGCTCCTTTCTACGGAGTTCAAGAAAAGAAGAATTAGAACTTAGATGTAAACTACTTGTACAAATGCAAGCCTTTCCCAGGAAACTTTATTTTTCACAACTTTCATATCACATGCACTAATCTGCAAGCAGTTTTTATTTTTTACTTCACCCACTTAAAAAGATTATTTTCTTTCTCTTATGTGCACCCAGAACAACAAAAGCAGAAACAAACTGTAATGGTCAGCATAGAAATAATTGAAACAACAAAACTGTTCAAACATAATTACTTCAGATATAAAAATAAATGACAATTATACAATACAAAAGCGTTAAGAGAGCTCCTAACAATTATATTATCACATTTCCTTAAAAAAAAAAAAGTAGAGAAGGAAGATTTTCACTTTAAAAAAAAATCTTAACTTATCACAATTGTATTTGAAGCATTCACTAGTCTGTGTGTTTGTATGGCCATGTTTAAGTATGTCAATGTGAACACAGGCCTGAAAATGCATTTGCAAGTTTGCATGCATACAAGTAATAAGTGACGATCAGTGTATCACAATAACATATCACTGTGTGTATCATATAGCATCAACAGTGTGTATGTACACTAACTAAATAGATCTCTTGTGAACATGACAGCAAGAGTTTTATGCTTATGAAAAAGATTCTGGTCAACTGGTGTGACCAAAAAAAAAAAAAAAAAAAAAGCCTGCCCTTTTGCAGAATAATCTGTGAGCATGCAAGCAGCAGTTTTGAGTATTTATAACATCTCAGTGAAGTCATGATCTAGTTTTAAAAGCAGTATGCTACAACACAACACTGACAATGGTGAGCACAACAAAATCCAATAATTTAACTCATTCACACACACACACAAAACACATACACATACAAGTGCTAAACATACCACTTTTTTTCTCAGAAAGCAAAACCAACTAAAATATCTGATATATAATTACCCTGCATGTGGCATCATTTTCAGAGCCAAACCTCGACTGATGCAGAACCCACTTCCAGTAGCAAACCAGAAAGCGATTTTAACCTGAAAAATGGTCAACATCAAATCCAACAGTCACATAGGCACAAAAGTGTTTAAGTCCCTGGAACAAACCAATCATTGGATGAGAGGGAAGGGAAAAGACTGACAAGGGGGAGAGTGTTGAAGATACTAAAACTGTTCTTATTGGAAGGTGAAGAAAGTGGGTGAAAACATAATTTTAATAAAAGAAGAAAAAAAGAGTGGAATATGTTTAAGCAAAGAGAACCAATATATTATGAATCTTGCAGAGATTTGTCATAATGTCATATCATTAAATTTTCTGATAACGTTTTGTATCCTTACACTTTTGGATCTTTTCAAATCACTGCTTCCATGGCAGTTGTGGGTTTTTTCCCCCTCTGGCTTCCGCAAGTAACTCACTTTACTTGGGAAGTTAGGATACTACTCTTCTTGGGAAAGGGCCAATATCAATAACAGGCCTGACTAATCCAATATTCATTTTTGTCCAAAATGACAAAAGCGCAGTTATTTTCAGCGCAAACTACCTGCCCCAGAACCTGATAACTCCACTTTGGGGGAAAAATGTGCTTTATTAACTTTCATAGAAAACTCAACACATCTTTCATAAACTAAAGGGTAAAGATCATGGATAAAATTTTGATTTGGGGGATTTTGAACTGACACTGCTATGTGGATGTGTTGTGTACCTTCCACATTTTGGGAAGTCTTTTAATTACACCAAGGCAGCCTGCGTAAATTCTTATTAAAAAAAAAAAGTTGCCACAAATACAATATAACACAACATATGCAATAAAAATGACAATAATAATAATAATAATAATCACCATCATCATAATGTATGGAATTTATATAAAGCTGAATCTTGTAAAGTAACAAATCAAATCAATGAATGTACAAAGTGTGATGAGCCATGACATCATAATGATGCTTGCATGAAGTGCAGATGGATAAATTCCATGTCGAGTGCATGTCTGTGTACCAGAATACATTCTTCTATGGTGAAAGCATGCAGGCATGCATGTGTTTATGGATATATTGTACATACATATACAGAATCATCTATACAAGACTGTGATAACCTCCATGCGTATGTGTGTAAGAGTGTGAGTGCGAGTGTGTGTGTATGCATGCGAGCACAGAAGTTTTTATTTCAGTGTGTGTGCTTGCATATTATTTGCACACACATGCCTAAAATGAATAATAGTGTATTTGTGTGTGGACATGTGAAGCAGGTGTGTGTGTGTGTGTGTGAATGCTTGTGCATATCTGTAAGCATATGTACCTGTGCATGAACAAGCATGCATGTTATAGGTCTTTGTGTTTGTCTGCACAGACACACAAAATCTACTTTGACATTAAAAAAACAAACCACAAGGAACACTGTACTCACTGCGGGGTGGTCTGGGTCTTTGATCTCCATGGGGTAGCGTAAGCTGGGTTTGCCCAGGTACCAGTCCTCTGTGTGTTTGTACCCCTTCAGCAGCTCCACCAGCTCCGGGATATTGACATAGATGTCATCGTCAAAATGACACATCCAGCTGCACAACATAAAATCATCAGCATAGTTTGGAATTTTTACAGTTTTGGCTATTTATTCCTTCTTGTTTTTTTTCAAAAGAAGGCATCATGATATATGGGACGTTTTATACACATACACCAATATGCCAACAAGCCAGCTTGGCAGGTGTTTTACTACCAGCATAAAGCAAGGCACTGATGTGTGCCGTATGTATACCATTAGGTTGTTTTTTTCCTAACCTGCTGAATGCTACCATGAATTATTGAAGTGCATACCTAGTCTTTTATACATAAAAGGGAGTAAGTAGTAGGTAAACATCATGAGAGACTGAACCTTCTTCTGGAAATAACGGTATTTGGCACTGATGCAATTACAAAAGAAGATGGAGTGTTTGACTTGAAAATCCTGCTAGACAGTTTTATGTTTATAAATGTCAGAGTGGTAAAACAAAATGTAATGTTGGTATTTTTCTAAAGGAACTAAAATAAAAACATAAAAATAAAAAAATCAGAGCACTGCAAACAAATGCAGTCACAAAACAAAAGAGCAAAGAACAGCATTATTTGGCCTTTAAGGGGCTCATCAGCATGAGCGTTGAGCTGAACCCCAGTGAAAATTATCAAATTATGAATGTAGTTCACAAAAAGCACCACTAACTTACACTTTATTAATGCTGCATTAATCTCTTTTCTTCTCTGTTCCTGAACTTGAGCTCCAAGGTTCATCACTGATGATTTTTAATTAAATATATGCAGCTACTTTTCATCTCACCATCAAGATAGCTACAATCTATCATCAGGGCTGTGTGTGCTACACTATAAAGAATGAATGAAAAAACAAAATGAAAGATAAAAAAAAGGTAAACGTCAACTACTGTACAACTGACATCAAGAAACTTTTAAAACAAACACCTTTAAGTTCACCTAATGATTAGTCAATTGATTTTACTTATTTTTGATTGAGGGCTGAATGGAAAAAAAAAGCCACTACTGTGCTTAATCTTTTCCCTCAATAAAAATGTTCATTAAAAGTGAACATTCATTCACCTGGTATATTAAATTTAACTTTAAAACAGATTTCAGAGGTGTCAGAAAAAATAAGAAATAGATAAGACACACAGACAGCAAACCAGAAGAAAAAAGTTCTTACCGTTTTTTAGATTCCAGGTAAGCATCAAACTCAACAGATGTCTTGCAGCATAGGGACTGTCTGCAATAGTCAAATTTTACAGCATTTGTCAGACATGATAAAGAGCCTTCAATCAGAACCCTATGTCAATGTTTTACATTTATCACACATAAGAGTTCTCCAAAGTTACCCCAAAAATGATTTTTTGGACCCATGGATTTGAAATGCTAAATATTTATATTGGCAAAAATGAAAGATAAACCTGGCAGACTCAGAGCCCGTTACCAGTCTGGATAATTTGTCAGTGCCATCCCGATTTATGCCACTGGTTGTAGGGCATAGCTGGCCTACTCTTTTTCTATAGGTAGATAGGATTTGAATGTGTGCATAGGATAATATTATACATGTGTGTGAGTGATGCACACTGGATGCTGGCTTTTTAAAATTTTTAGTGTTCCTTGGTTAGAGCTCCAAGGTTCACCAATGGTGAGATTTTAGCATAGGTGACCTCCCTCCCTCACCACCATTTAGGTACTGGTAGCCACATTCCAACTTGGGGGATAGATGCTGGTTTAATACTAATCAACTGATGCTGTGAAGGACATACAGGGGAACAGAGCTGGAACCACTGTTAACTCCAACAGAAAATTTCCTCAAATGGACATGCATCGCAATGGAGATTTGAACCCATGCCTACAACTATTGTGACACCATGAGTGCAATGTTCTAACCACAAAGTTATTCCTCTCCCCATCCATCTCTTGCCCCCCCACCCCAAATCAAATAGCCTCATGAACCACAACTCAAAACAACAGGACCTTTATAAATACACAAGAACCAACAAAGGCCTTGTGTATAAATTTCCTCCTCAAATCAACAAACCTGTTAAGAGCCTGTGTGTAAAGACCGTGAGAACCTTGTCTAGCCACCTGCTGTACAGCTGTAGGCAGTACTTCATACCATTATCTAAGCTTTTTATTCATCTGAGAAAAACAAACACTGCTTTCAATGTACATACTTACTTACAACTAGCACTGGTCTCCGGAATGACAATACATGCTGTGTTATAGTGTGTATCCCTATCATCCTGCCACTCCTGTGGAAAGAGGTTTTGATAAGTCTTTTCAAGCGTGTTCCTCCTGAGATCAGGGTGATTTGACACATATAGAAACGACTTGATGGACAAAAATTACTCGGTAGGAGTAGAGAAAGAGGTAGACTGGAGGGTCTGAACGGATAATACAACATCTATTTCTAGTGTTACTCTCTCTCTCACACACACACATACACACTATAACACAGAATGCCATACACACATTGCTGAGTATTAAAACACACAAAGACACACACACACATATAGATAGATACATACACACACACACACACACAAAACACACACTGTAACACAGAATGACATACAAATACACACATCACTGAGTATTATTAAAACACACACACACTCACACACCATTGAATACTAATCATACAAGCACTCAAACTGACAGTGTGACAAATTTATGCACTCACTCTATACAAGAACAGGCATGTATGCACACCCACAATGCATGTATACATACTGCCATATGGTGCCACAAGTGACAAATAGTTTATAATACAAGAGGGACAATACACTATACAGTGACATACACAGATGGTATTGAAAGCAAAAATCAAAAAAAAGAAAAGAAAAGAAAATGAAGTGGAAATGGATCAGGCTGCGTGCAAACATGAATCCTTCTTACCTGGTGTAAGTAGGTGTGCAGTTCGTATTGATTATGTGATCACCTGCAGAAGGATTTTGAAAATTTTTTACAATATTGTTTATGTCTCATATTATCTATAATCATTCACAATGCTAACATTCATTTAAAGGATATTTTTACCGTTTCTACACATTTCTTTTCATCTGAAAAGTATGATCTACACCTCCAAGTACAAATTACTACAGTATACTTATAATAAAAGCAACTTTGACATTTCTCAATTAACTCTTTCTTTTCTGGCACCTGGAATACTGGTTTCCCTACATCTTTGATTCCCATAAACCAGAAAACCCGCTTTGGCTAATCATTTCCTTTCATTCCCAGGACCTGGAAAACTGGGATACAATCATACAGCTGGTCAGCATAAACAGCCACCCTTTGGCATCCTGACAACTTCCCTATCTGAGACCCTGATCCTTTGGAATATTGTTATCAATGGCCTGGTCAAGGTTTGTAAGTGGGAGACTCCCTGGGCCTCTGGAGAGCCAGAGGGATGTCATTAAAACGTAAGTGGCTTCATGGCATCTTGAGGGAGGGGTAGACATCATTAACCTAAGGGTAAGTGTGTGTCTGGCATACTGATACCCCCTACAGGATAGATGTTGAAGTACATGGTGTGGTCTTTGCTAAGAGATTACCTGTAGGCCTGTTTCATTACTTTTTCACAAACAGTTTGTGCATGTATATATACAGGGAGCACTGTGTCTCGCTTCTTCTTCTGTGAACATTCATACAGCAGCTACTGTTGTCTGTCACATGAGCGAAAATAAAATGTGTTACACTGCCTGACAAATCAGGCCCAGCGCATCTGGGATGAACTGTTATATTTAAAGTCTTTCTGGAAAAATGACAAGAGAATGGACAAAGAAGGCAGAAAATAGACAAGGAGGTTACAGGAAGAAAAGGAACAAGGCAGAAACAAAGAGCGTGATAGGAAAAGAGGGACTTCCAAGTATGGAATTTCCAGAAGGTGGGGATGCTATTTGTACTGACAGGTCCCCAGCATTCCCACAGGAGAAAAGTACAATTTAAATCCTAAGGCAAGAAACATGCTGAGCTATACTGAACCTTTCTTTTTGAAAATGTGAAACAGGAAAGAAAACAGGAATTCTGTAGAATTCCTGTCAGGTAAACAATTTCCTTGTTAGACATTCTGAAGAAAGAAAAACAATTTCCAGAAGAATTTTATAACCACTGTCACTAGCTACCAAAGATCTCCATCTTGAGTTGATGTCATTTTTGTCACTTTCTGAGAATGAAACCACCAAAAAATCACTTTAGCCTGAAACAGTGGGCTTGTTTATTTGATTTCCATCATGATATAGTTTAAAGAACAGCTAAGTCCAACAATCAGAACTTTAGACAAACAACCAAACCTGCACAAGTTACATTGAAATTACAAACTAAAATCGACTCATACTCCAAGTTTCACTCCTTCACCTAAACTAAGATTGTAATCTTGAAGACTCCAAAATGGAATTATGATAGCTAGAAAGTGTGAGTGAATATAATTTAAGCAAGATCACATATAAAACTATGGTGTTTTTCATCGTTTCCTTAAAACAAACAACCCTAACTATTTACAACTTAAAATAAATGTTGTGAGAAGTTCCTTATTTTAAACTAAACTAAGGCATGTTTACAACAGGGTGGAGATATCATACATACATGCATAATTTGACTTTAACATCTAGAGAACACTTTTAAAGCTTTGAAGCACTACTGGGGTAGCAGGAAATGTGGCCTCAATATATTATACAGGCTACAGAGATTTGACAAAAAAGATGAAGCGAAATAATGCCTTATAATGAGCAAAGTTTGAACTATCAGTATCACCCCAGGGAACACAGCTCTGGACGATTTGAACTTTCTCTCCCTTCACTCCCTAGTAAGAGGTCAGGGCACTGCACTGAGCTTTTCAGGCCATGTCTGGGCCACTTCAACCTGGTGGAGCCCATCCCTAACCAGGTACTGAGTGCATGCTGGGTATGTAAATTGTAAGACTGTTTCCACACTCCACCAAACCCTGACAAAAATTATGAGGTAAAAGTTCATGTTTATAAATTCATGCAGGAAATTAAATATGCACATCAGCATATTTAATTTCCTGCATGCATTTATAAACATGAACTTTTAGTTTAAGGGAATTAAGGCATTGGCAAGTCTTTACTGAAATTTGACCTAGGAGATTGTAAAAACTCCAACCCCTAATTCACCACGCACATACACACACACTTCAAAACAAATAATGAATAATTTGAAGAAAATTTCTAATAATGCATCAAAACTTATAACTGGCAGGCAAACTGACACTGTAACTAACACAACTACAGAACAGAATTAAGAGTAAAATACTCACTAAATGACTTACTCAGCAAGTAAAATAAAAGCCAACAAATGAATAAACTCACCAAGTGACTGTCTTAAAGAAACATCATCCGAGTCTGTAAAAAAATATGTCTGGAAAACAAAACAAACCAATAAAAATAAATGTTAAACTTAATGAAAAGGAAAACATACTTTGGAAAGTTATATTATGATTTATAATTAAGTTTTAACACAATCCATCATCTGGCCATAAAGATTAAACAGTTTACTTTTAAGCACAATTTTGTTGCCTTTAGTTTTATAATAATAATAATAATATATGGAATTTATATAGTGGCCCTCATTTGAACTAATTTTTGGCTTCCAAATGGTTTTCAGGGCGTCACAATGATAAACTTAGAAACAAAACAAAACAAACAAACCAACCAAAAAGCCATCATTCTAATGATTCTTCATCTTAAAAAAATATATAATAATGATAATTTTGTTTTTATCTTTGACTAACTCAGTTACTGGGTATCAATTTATATTCTATAGTCAATATAGGGCAAAATCAAACAAATTTTTAATTTAGATTTAAAAAGATAGCTCTTACTCTTAGTGGATATTTAAAACAATTAAACATGCATGTACACCGGGTTCGATTCTCGTTCAAGGGGATATTTTCCCCTGGAGTTAACATCAGTGCAGACTCCACTCTCCCCCAAAGTCTTTCGGATGAGACTATAAACCAAGGTCCTGTGTGCAAACACACGCAGAACATCTTGTGCACACGTTAAATCCTGTTCCGCTTTTTGTAAGAGTAGGCCATTGTGTGCCGGTGGGAACAGATGACAGAATTTACAAAACCGCATACACGTGGGGACTGGATGTAAAAAAGCACATAAATACTTATTCCATTATCCTCGATATAAAAGAATAAAATAAAAATTAAAAAATCACTGAAGGGGCATCCAAACAAGTTATAATTCTGTTCTATATTAGAATGGTCAATCGATTTAAAACAATATGTCATTTATAACAATACACAAGGAAATGAAAAAACCCACATGACAAAAGAACACAAAAAAACCCTGAACACAAAATGAAAAATTGCTGATAATCTGGTTTAGTAGATTAGGTCCTATTCAGAGCAAAAGAGTCATTCATTGGAAACACTAACCATCAAAAAATGAAAACTTATAGGCCTATTATATAATATAAAAAAAAACAAACTTACTTAGATGAATAAAGCACACATATATTTATTCCAGTTCAGGATAGTTCTAAACAAAATAAATGACAGTCACACACTAACCCCTACCCTCCAAATAAAGAGTAAAAACAAAGAACCAAACACAAGCAAACCCAAATAAACAAAAAAACAATCACAAAAATTACACCCCCCCCCCCCCCCCCCCCCCAATAAACCTCCCCCACCAGATCATTAAAAAAAAAAGTAGTCCATAACACCAAGAAAGTACAAAATGCAATATTCGCAAAAAACACCAACCAAAGGCAGTAAAGACATTGAAGTTAGTTATATATATGTACCTGATCTCTTGCCAGGAGGTACCATGTCTGCAATACCAGTTGCAGACGAGAAGTATGGAACTGCCCACTTGTTTTCACGGAGATGAAAATGTCTGCAAGCTCCGTTGGTCGACCGTGGGAAACTTGCTGGCCTGCAGCCAAACCTGTTGACAACTTTCCTTTGTGACCACTAGCGATAGAATTTAGTGATTTTGCAGCCTTCGGCTGTAGGCTATCAATGAGAGATGGACGTGGCAGAGATTTTGCACTTCTTTGCTGCCTAGAATGGAAATCGTGCACATTTGAAGCATTGATTTGGAAACCACTTTCTTGGGGCTCGCCTTTGTCACGCATAAAGTGTCCCAAAAGTTTTTCGGGTCTGCTGTCACTCACTTTAGAAAAGTTGAATCCTATCAGTATGTTCAGTAACAACAGAAAGGTTACGATCGCGGCAAGTTTTACCGCTTTCCTAACCGATACGCGCATATCTTGCTGAAAACTTCCATTAAATTGTTGTTTGTGATCGCACACATTCCTTTTCAAGTTTTTCCTTGCAGCAACCATAAACCACATCGAGGTCAACGATATTTTTAGAATAGGCTAGCAAGCGAAGCTCGGGTGGGTGACGAGTGGTGGTTTAGTAGTATGCACAGCTTGGAAGCACCCTCCCCAGCCTTTAAAATGTCAGCTTAAACTTATTGTTTTCGTCGGTTGTGCATTCTTGTAAGAACATTTTTCAGTAGATAATCAAAGTATACTTCTACCAATAAAATGAATCTTGATCATGTGTCCTTTCAATTACCTTTCTAAAAGCTTCACTCAATTTTAAAGTGATCAAGTGTTCATTTTTGTTTTTTGATATGACAAGCAGGTGAACACACAACTTTCGTGTGGAATTTGTCTTTTTTCAGGGTTCTCTCCTGGATTTATAGCCTGCAACACTGCTACCCCACCCCTACCCCCTTCCCCACCCGGAAACCATCAGTGTACCAGTGTTGTCCAAATCTGCACACACACACACACACACACACACATACACACACGCGCGCGCGCGCACACACGTTAAATTAAAGAAGAACACACACACACGCACGCGTGCCCGCATTCTCTCTCTCTCTCTCTCTCTCTCTCTCTCTCTGGGGTTATTATTATTAAGATGTATCCCTAACGGGCGAGGACTGGATGTAAAAAAAAGCACATGTGTGCTTATTCATTATCCTCGAAATAAAAGAATTTGTCATTGTCATTGTCATTTGTCATTGTCATTGTCATTCTCTCTCTCTCTCTCTCTCTCTCTCTCTCTCTCTCTCTCTCTCTCTCTCTCTCTCTCTCTCTCTCTCTCCTCTCTCTCTCTCTCTCTCTCTCTCCCACGCATGCACACTTAAGCAATAACAACTTTAAAATGTTTAAAACTAATACAAATAGAACAATAAAATAGGACAGTTTGATGAGCGAGAGACAATGACAATGACAATGACAAATTCTTTTATTTCGAGGATAATGAATAAGCACTCATGTGCTTTTTTACATCCAGTCCCCGCCCGTAGGGATACATCTTAATAATAACCCAACACTTATACAGTCTCACAGTAGAAACAAGGGGAAACAACCCTTTTCAAAACAACCAAATAAAAGAAAACCCTTAAAACACCCCCCACCCCCCAAAAAAGAACCTCACCAAAACAAACAAACAAACAAAAGAGAAAGAAAAACCAAACCAACAAAAGAAGAAAAAAAAAGAAAAACAAACAATAATAACAACAACAAGAAGAACAACAACAAAACCAAGAAAAATAACACAACCAAACTTAATAAGTCATAAAGATAAACATCTACACATTGTCAAATGGTACACATAACTATAAGATATTGAAATAGGGCACTCATTAAAACTTAAGTATAGAGTTTAGTCCAATAAAGTATTGAAAATATAAATATGAATCCTTCATCAGGATACACTATAACTATAAGCAAAACGATAAAAGGTGAGAGAGAGAGAGAGAGAGAGAGAGAGAGAGAGAGAGAGAGAGAGAGAGGAGAGAGAGAGAGAGAGTGTGTGTGTGTATTTCAGAGATAATATCCAATATATAATTCCCAAAACAGTACACAATCACCATCAACACTCATTTTTGATTATACTCATTTCAAATTATATGTCATGATAATGAAATAAACTCAATACCCATACATTCACACAATAAAAACAAGAAACAAAACAAAAGAAGAAACCTAAACCTATACAGAGAGAGAGAGAGAGAGAGAGAGAGAGAGAGAGAGAGAGAGAGAGAGAGAGAGAGAAGAGACAGACAGACAGAAAGACAGACAGACAGACAGATACAGAGAGAGACAGAGACAGACAATGACAAATTCTTTTATTTCGAGGATAATGAATAAGCACTCATGTGCTTTTTTTTTTAAACATCCAGTTCCCGTGGAGGTAGAGGGAAGATACAGACAGAGAGAGACAGACTGACAGATAAACAGAGAGAGAGAAAGAGAGAGAGACAGAGACAGACACACAGACAGAGTAACCCCCCCCCCCTTTAAAGAATATATATATATATAATATATATATATATATATATATATATATATATATATATATATATATATATATATATATATAACCGGGGACCGGATAGCTAAGTGGTCGGAGCACTCGCTTTCCCCCAGTCAAGTTAAGCAGCGTTGAGCGTGGTTACCAGTTGGATGGGTGACTGTTTGCGCGCCTTGGCTTCAGTACAGTTCCCCCAGTTCACCCAACTGTAAATGGGTACCTGCCCTCTTTAGGGTCAGGGAAGGTAAAGCAGCAAGGGAGAGGAGATGGGCGCCGCCCTCAATGTGCTGGCCCTAGAGAAGTGAGGTCTCTGACGACTCCAACCCCCTACGACCTTATAGGTTATGGGATTCCTTTACCTTTTACCTATATATATAACCGTCACCGATCCCTCAGATTCCGAATCCTTTGGGGCGCCTTCGAAGCTTTGTCAACCACCTTTCTCCAGTCCTCTCGTCTCTCAGCTCCATGTCTGTCTACTCTCGAATGTTGTCCTCCCATCTCTTCCTTTGTCTGCCTCTTCTTCTTCCTCCCCTCACTGTGCCTTGTAGTGTTTTAGCAAGACCAGAGGAGCTGTGACATGACCAAACGACTTCAGTTTTCTTGTCTGACGAGTGTTTGAAGGTCAGTATAGGGCCTGATTTCATTGTGGATGCGTCTCTTTTCTTCATTCGTGATGACTCTTTTCTTCTTCGTGATATATATAATATATATATATATATATATATATATATATATATATATATATATATATATTATATATATATATATATATATGCGCCTGTCTTTCCAAATGTTGTCTAACCAAATCATCTTTTGCTTGGCCATACCGATTCTAGCCTTGACGTGCTGTAGATGGGAGCCATTGTTCTCTTTTACAGATCCTAAATTTAAAATATTGAAGGTAGCCCAATCAATTGATTTTGATATTCTGAAGGGCAACTATACCATAAATGTACACCACTTTGGCCTTTTTGACATTAAACCTAAGGCCAGCAGATTGCCTTCTGCATCGGATATGTAGAATTCTTCTCATGGCCATAAGTGCTGTATCATCAACGTACCTGAAGCTGGTCTACCTTAATGTCCATGTCATCTCTGTCCGCCTTTCTTGTATTATATATATATATATATATATATATATATATATATATATTATATATATATATATATATATTTATATATATAATCAGACTGATGTGCTCTCTGGTCATGTCAATCTTCTTATGTGCATGTGAATCAGGGACCCTCACAGCGGACTTAGAGAGAAGAGTAAGAGCTGTAGAAATGAGGTGCTTCCGAAGACTCTTAGGCGTTTCATACAAAGACGACATCACAAATGAAGAAAAGAGACCCATCCGCAATGAAATCAGGCCCTATACTGACCTTCAAACACTCAACAAAAGACAGACAACAAAACCTGAAGTCGTTTGGTCATGTCACACGCTCCTCTGGTCTTGCTAAAACACTACAAGGCACAGTGAGGGGAGGAAGAGGAAGAGGCAGACAAAGGAAGAGATGGGAGGACAACATTCGAGAGTAGACAGACATGGAGCTGAGAGACGAGAGAACTGGAGAAAGGTGGTTGACAAAGCTTCGAAGGCGCCCCAAAGGATTCGGAATCTGAGGGATCGGTGACGGTGATATCGGTGATATACATATAGATGCTGAAAAGATGCAGGATAATATGGAACCCTAAATGACTCTCAAAGAACTCATAGTGCTTGCCATTCCATCAAACGGTTGCCTTCTAATCTGAAAACAAATTTGCTATGAGCAAGGCCAGATGCTTTGGAAAGTCCATATTCTTAACATTGTGACAGATGGTGATGTTTGACACATCATAAAGGAAGGGGAGAAAAGAACATTGTCATATCTTGAATATGATAGACATTCTAGTTACACTAAAAGTGATAAAATCATACAATAAAACAACTATCTTGAAATTCATGACTACCAATAATAATAATAATAATAAAAAAGGAATTTATATAGCACTATATCTTGTAAAAAAAACCCAACAACCCCAAAACAAATCAAACCACCCACTCCTACACATGCAACCAACAATAATTAACAGCTTTAACAAAATTCACACACACACACACACACACACAAAAGCTAGGCACTTCGGCAGGATGATGGGAATTTTGGTCATTGAAGGCAGGGACAGATAATTATTTGATGAAACAATGGGGGAAAGTCTTAGGTTTGAAATGGATATGTCTTGAGGCTGGATTTAAAAGTGTCCTAAGTAGGCGTCTCCCGAAGGGATAATCATTTGTGACGGTAGAAAGGTTGCTTGTGTTAGATTTCCAGAAAAGTGATCTGATTGAGGGTCTGTGAAACAAACAAACAAAAAAGCAACGATATCTATATTTCACCCATCCACCACAACCAGCCATGGGTGGCAGACTAGGGGAACTCCCTTCCAACCTGTCACTTGTGATGGAGTACGCAAATACATTTGAACAAAAGTTTAACGCACATGCGCAAGTCAGCTGCAAGTTTCACTTCCGCAAACATCATGGCTTCAGACTCTTGGTAAATATTTCCAGAGAGATTTAGTTTATCCATATAGTTAAGTTAAGACAAGTAGGTGAATCAATGTATTTGATGTAGAAAAGATAAAACTGTCAAAGGACACACGGGGAATAGACACACAATGTTGTTTATAGTGCAAGATGTTAAAGAAACAGTCTCAGCTGATCTCTGTGAGTGAGACAGTATCATGTGATCAGAATTTGCAGATAGTCAGCTATATCTGGATTTTGATCTACTTCTAGACTGTGGCAGTAATGAATATCGCATTTTACCTCCATATTGTGGTGGCCTTAATTGTGGAAAACGGTTCCATGCCCAGAAATCTTACCTATGAAGAAACCACTTGATTTCAGTGGAGGAAGTCTTTATTATATTTATTATTGATGTTATGAAACCTAAGTTCTTACCTTGAAAATTCATGAATAAATCAATACTTGACGCAGAGATCAGCAAATTCAAAGTAATTTTATTTTGTTTTCATTTTCTGCATGCAGCATTCATCATTCATGTGTGTGTGTATCACTGTATCAAAATGTCTTTTAATATAACTTGCTTGGTTCCATACACTATAGTCAAGAAAGCCCACAAGGCATAAAAAATGATGTTACCATAATATTAATAGTTTAAGTTTTACCTTTGATAATATTACTTAGTCCAGTCACTTAGATAGCGCATATAAAATTTGATTGGGAATTACATACATTACATTTTTAAGAAACACAAATTGTGTACAAGTTTGACAGCACAGTTAGAATTTGCTAGGGAATTACATTGAAAAGAAACAGAAGTGTGCACTTCCATACAACCGTAACCCCTTTTCTTGATCCCCCTCTCTGCCTGCCTGCCTGTCTGCCTGCCTGTCTTGTCTGTCTCTCAGTCTCAGCAGTTCAGTCAGTCTGTCTGTCTGTCTGTCTGTCTGTCTGTCTCAGTGTGAGTTTGTCTGAGTGTCTGTCGGTTTGTCTCTGGTCTCACTCAAGAGATTGAACATCAAATAAAAATGTTTACGGGTATTGTGTCACATAGTTATGTTTTCCAACAAACCATCACCTCCCACCCTAGTCATTGTTGGTATGCTTGTAATTTAAAAAGTAATATGGTAATTGGCATGTGACTATGGCACATTGATTTTGACAGTCCAATCTTATAAATTGTAATTTGTATTCGTTTCAGGAACACCTCCCCCCCTCCCCCCGAAAAACCCACCAAACAAACAAAAAAACTAAAAACTAAAAACTATGAAAAAAGGATTTCTTGTAAAAACTTATTAATACATATTATTATTATTACATTCATTATCAGACACTTCAAAAGATGACTTCTTTGGACTAAGTGACTGACTGTTCTGTTGATTTACTCATGGTTATACTCAGTATACTTATAATCTTCCCTTTAGTTTTACCTTTACGGCTTTAGCCTTGATTTGGGGTGCTTTCCTGACTGCTTAAATCAAATGTCTTGTTTGTCACATTGCTTTGCTGTGAGCCTTAGTCAGTCACTTAGTGCCTGCCTCATTGTCTCAATGAGGTCCTTCGGATGAGACTATAAGCCGAGGTCCCGTGTGCGAACGCGCGCAGAACATCTTGCGCACACATTAAATCCTGTTTCGCTTTTCGAAAGAGTAGGCCATTGTGTGCCGGTGGGAACAGATGACAGAATTGACAGAACCGCATACACACAGGGACTGGATGTAAAAAAGCACATAAGTGCTTATTCCATTATCCACGATATCTTTCTATCTATCTATCTGTCCCGTAGTCAGACGACCGTGGGGGCACCCTCAAAGACTCAACAACCAGTTCCCTCCATTCCTCTCTCTGTTCTGCCTTTCTCAGGGTTTTGTTGAGTTCTAGGCCTGTCCATTCGCTGATGTTATCCTCCCAGCTCTTCCTTGGTCTGCCTCTTCTTCTTCCTCCTTGGACAGTGTCCTTGTAAAACTGTCTTTGCAAGTCCTTTGGATCTTTTGACATGCCCATACCATTTAAGTTTACGCTTTTTCACGATCGTTAGAAGGTTCTCATAGGGTCCAATGGTTTGCTGGATTCTGTTATGCATGCTTTCGTTGCTTATGTGGTCTTTGTAGGAGACACACCCATCCTCGATATAAAAGAAAAAAAAAAAAAACATAAAAATGAATCATTGAATGCATATTACTGCCTCACTCTCAGTCTCATGTTGTTTTTGTTTGGTTGGTTGGTTGATTTATTGTCTCAATGAAACATTGAATGTGTATCACTGCCTCACTCTCAGTCTCATGTTGTTTTTGTTTGGTTGGTTGGTTGATTTTGTTTTATATTTTGTTTTGGTTAAATTGCTTTTTGTTGATGCTGCCTGTGTTTGTTACACCCCCTTTCTGTTTATTTCAACCTCATCATTACACTTACAGTCGTACCCAGGCTTATTCAATTGTGCTCTGACCCCAGTCAGAAGTCCACGGGGAGCTATTGACAACAAATTTGTCATGGAGCTGAACTGAGGGAGACCCTCGCCCTGGGTCACTTCCACACAAAATTCCTTTCGCAACTGTCTTCTTTGAATATCTTGACTCCAAGTAAAGCGATGAATGCATGGCAGGCAGAGAGGAAATCGTGCCTGAATTACAATTTTCTTTAGTGCATGATTATTTATTTAGTTTAGTTTATTCTTTTAACTTGGTGATGGTGGTGTGGAAGTCCCTCTCGCTGTCTTGGTTTGATTCGACATGACAGGACTCATCTCAGCACTTCCTTCTGTAAAGTATTTAGGCACCATCCATGCTGAGATATCTTGATCTCACATTTGCAGTGTTGGTCAAGTAAATCAAGCAAGACACTGAACATAAGATTGTACTAGTAGAGTGGATGATGGTTGACAGTGTGGTCCCAATTTTCCCAGGTTTTATTAAACCATCGCAAACTGACTCTGGGTAAAAGCTGGCAGGAAACTAAATAAACCATGCTTGACATGGGATTTGAACCCATGACCTGGCTTCAAGCTGAGAGCTGAACATGTTAACTACTGAGCTTTTGTTAATACTGTAATTGTTGTCTATAGATGAATAACTGTGTCATGTGTCTGTTTAACTGTCTTAGGTTCATAACTGTGTGTCTGTTTAACTGTCTTGTTGTCTGCCTGGCTTTTTTTAATTTTCTCTCTGTTCATAAGACTGTTTTGACCCACACAGATCTGTTACTGACTTAATGAGTTGACCAATAGTTGTCTTTGTCTTCTGTGGAGAATAGTATGTATCTGACCTACTCCTTGATAGTATTTATCAGATTCAGAGCATCATTTTGTAGAGGAAGGTAACTAAGACTTCATCTGTTTTCTTTGTGAGAAAGGTAATGGTAAAGTTGCTTTTTGTTGGTGTTTGTGCAGGCTTAACGATTATGAAACATGCTCCCGTTTGGGGCAGCAGATTATGGAATCACTTAATGAACGCAACAAACACAGTCGTACCAGTTCCAACTACACAAAGGTAAGTCACACTGACTCCTGCATGTCATATGTCATACTGTTTCTAAATATCAGAATGATAAATACTATTTTAGTGTAACTGATGAATAATCTATTAATTATAAAGTACACAAAACTAAGATTTAACACCCCCCCCAACCTCCCCCCCCCCCCCCCAACCCCCCCCCACCCCCAACCCCCCCCTAACAAAACCCAACCAAAAATCGAAACATACTCCTGTCCCAGCCAACCAACCTAAACACCAAAATTCAGTGTGCGTCAGTGTTTGTGTTATCTTCCTGTTGTGAGGTTGGCTGTTTGAGGGTGTATTATCATCCAGAATGTAAGTCTCTCTTGCCAGTTATGTAGCTTCTCTCAGCAGTCCTGAATAACATTCTGCACAGTGGCGGGCAGATAATGGGATTACTGCGACATCGTCAAGCTGAACTGTGAAGAACTCTGTGGAGTTTTGACCCATGTCTAGGGTAAAAATGATAATAATAACAAAAATCTTTAGGAAGTTGAATATGATAGTAGATAGACCTGTTAAGTTTTTGTCATGTTTTATTTTTGAAATAATTCAGACATGCTGTACAGTGGTCATTCTGACATTTTGTTCCCCACACCTCTCATGATCCATCTTAGTGCGTGCATATTGTGCGCGCGTGTGTGTGTGTGTTGTGTGTGTGTGTGTGCGTGCGCGCCGCGTGTGTGTGTTTGAGAGTGTAAGAGAGATTGTGCGTGTATGCATGCATGTTTGTTTTACTTTTTGCAAAGTACATGTTGTACTTCCATGCACATGCACTAACTGATGCATGTCACATGAATATTGTAGAGTTTGAATTAGTAAATTCATATGTTATGAAAGATTTATGTAGATTTTGTTATATTAAAAAGTCAGATGTGCATTGTAATGCAGAATATGTTTTCACAATTTACTGTCTAATCATAATGCTGAATTTTCCTTCTGTCTTAACAGCTTTCTGCAAATGTGAGAACAAACCTTCGCCAGTTTCAAAGTGATTTGAATCGGCTGAAACAGAATTTGATGAGAGCTTCGTCATCATACCATATGTATCCTTTTTTTGCATTTTCATATTTTTGTTTTGTTTAGTCCTTGTAGGACTTTAATGTATACATGTACATCTCATATCATGTACACACACATGCATATTCTCTTTCTAAATCATCTGGCCTTGTCCCCTTCTACAGAAAAGAAAATTGCGACTCTTAGCTTCAGAATGTTTTATTGTAGGCATAACCTTTTGGACCTTAGGAATACTTTCTCAAGCACCATGGTGGATGTATCCTGTGTTAGATGATTTTATAGTACACATGTATGTCTTTTGCTTTAGCTGGAAGTACAGATGTCAGGTTAGTATTTGAGATTTCATTTTGATTTGCACTTGCTGTATTCACTTTTAGGTGTACCTTTTTTGCACGATCTCCAGTGCTTCCCAAGGTTTTCTACTGGATTTGATATAGATTTACATACAAATTTTGGCTATTTTCAATGTTGATTTTATTATATCTTTAGTCTGTGTAAAATTGTTTCTGCGGAGTCTTTGCAATGAGGCAAATGACAAATGGGGCCAGACTGAAGTTGCCTTCAGCACTCCACTTGAGAAGGACTTTTGAAATGTTGGAAGGCTTAAAGATGCAAACAGATGGACTGCTGTGTTTTTATTCATAGGATAGTGTCAGGAAACCATATACTTTCACTAAAAAAAAAAAGAACAACAAACAAAACAGTAATTAAAAAAAAAAAAGACACCAAATGGGCTGTTCAATATGGTCAGTATTTATATACATGATTTTCCATTTAAAAGACTACTAGTGTTCTTAAAAAGATGTTAACACATTCCTTCCCGCGGCACGAGTCCCTCATGGCTTACTTCTTTACAAGAGACCGCGGAATGAGGGACTTGTGTCCCGAACATTACTTTTGTTTTTGGTGAATAGTTTTGGTTAGCCTTACTAAGCTAACTTCCTTTTATACAAGTCCTTCGGATGAGACTATAAGTCGAGGTCCTGTGTGTGAACGCAAGCAGAACATCTTGCGCACACGTTAAACCCTGTTCCGCTTTTCGTAAGAGTAGGCCATTGTGTGCCGGTGGGAGCAGATGACAGAATTCACAAATCTGCATACACACGGGGGCTGGATGTAAAAAAGCACATAAGTGCTTATTCCATTATCCTCGATATAAAAGAATAATAAAAAAAAAAAAATAAAGTGCCACATTTTAACTGTGATGCAGATGACATGGCAAATCAAATAAATTTCTGGATTTCTGAAGTTCATGAGCATCATTCATGGATGACATCAGTGGGTAGGCACTGATGGTCTGATGATGGGTGGCAGCCTGATTTAGATGAGAATAAAACTGATGAGATTGAAATCGACGCTGATAGCAGTGTGAGTGAAGAAGAAAGCCCATTGAAATCAGCGCTACTAGTACTAGATCACAAAAATCAAACACCTGACGTCAGAGCGTGAGGGGGCAGGTTGCTGTCAAAGTAGGGGGTGGTATAGTGCAAGTGGTTAAAAAAAAAACTAACCAGAATTTTTCTACATGCATTTACAACCTGCTTTCAAAATTATTTTTTCAACATGCACACCAAATTCCAAAACAATCCATAGAGAAACAAAATTTTAATGAATATTTTTCTGACCTCACCCTCTTTCAGCAGTCACCCCTCAAAATTTACTTGGTCTGGAGAATGAGATTGCTCAGTTTTATGTGGGACAGAAAAGGGTTAAAGGATGAAAAGCTGGGAAAATAGATACCATTGCTAGATTCATCTGCATTCCCTGAAGTGAGAATGCAACTACCTCAGTGATGGATTAAAACTGTTGCTTATGCAAAATCTCATCTTTGGTGAATCTCGGAGTTCTCGGCTCTTGCAGAGGAATGACATAAAGCCCTACCAAAAACAAACAACATTAAAAACCCCCAAACAAAACCCCAAAATCTGCATTGCATGATTTCTTTTGCATCTGCAAACTAGTTATAGTGTTTATTGTTTTGATTTAGTTTCATAGCTCTTCTTTTTGAAAGTCCTTGTTAAGCAGTGATGAATATGTAAGATTAAAAGTAATTAAAATAAACACCCTCCTGTTACATTTGGAAGTTCATCTTTAAGTGATGTAGTCCTTAACCTAATGTCAGCACACAGCGTGAAGTGGAACGCCGACAGAGAATGCTGGATGCCCTTGTGACAAAAGAAAAGCAGATTGATCAAGCTTTCAAGAATGAAAATGGAGACAACAGGTAAGCCAGAGGATCTCTGTTTTAACCTGACAAAAAACTGTGGTGTTGATAATTGTGTAGAATTTTATCAGTGTTTATGCCAATAACTATTCATTAGTTAAACTGCATGTCTATCAACTATTTCTTTCTAAATGATGGGTCTTAAGTGTCCTCTGTGTGTGTGTGTATACTTTATTTATATTTTTTTATATTTTATTTTATATCAAGTATAATGGAATAAGCACTTATGCGCTTTTTTACATCAAGTCCCCGTCTGTATGCGGTTTTGTAAATTTGTCATCTGTTCCCACTGGCACACAATGGTCTACTCTTATGAACAGCGGAACAGGATTTAATGTGTGTGCAAGATATTCTGCGTGCGTTCGCACACGGGACCTCGGTTTATAGTCTCATTCGAAGGATACATGTGTGTTTGTACGTGTGTGTGTTTGAAAGAAGCTTTTCTGCCTTTTTATACTACTGAGGTAATTCTGCTGAATGACCATTGCTTTATACTTTGAAAATGGTAGATGCTGTAGCCGAGTGGTAAAGACCGTTTGACTTAATCCCATGGGTCCATGAAGTCGTGGGTTTGAATCTCGGTGGCATCTGGTGAATTAAGGGTTGGGATTTTTATGATCTCGCAAGTCAGCTTCAAATGCAGGCCTGTCAGTGCCTTAATGCCCTTAATGTACATCATACACAGAGATCAAGTATGCATGATAAAGATCCTGTAATTGATGCCTGCGTTTGGTGGTTATGGAAACATGAACGCACCATCATACATCCCCTAACTAGGAATGCGGCTACCTTTATGGTGGGTGAAAATGGTCGCATACGCAAAGTCTTACCTTTAGTGAGTCTTGAAGCTCTAGCCGAGGAACTGATCTCTTCCCTACCCCCTTCCCACCCACCCTGTCTTTGTTTAATGAAACACAGGTTTGACTAATGCTTTAATGTTGCTCTGTTTCTGAGCTACTTTGTTAAAAAATATAATTTAGATCTTACAAGAATTTTAGATGTTAAAAATTTTTGCCAACACATTTTAAATAAACCACTTTTAATGTATTACATCACCAATAGTGTTCTTCTGAGTAGGGCAAAATTTATGGTGTTCCCATACGGCATAGTGTAAAACTATGCTTTACCTCTTAACTGCTCTTTGTATAATTTACTTCATTCTTTGGTGTGTACAAAAGTGTCTCTTATTATTAATAATAATAATAAATAGAACTTATGTAGCTCTATATCTTGCAAAGACAAATCAAAGCACTTGCATTCAACCTATTTTTACACAGTCATGAACTACCCCTAAATACTTACGGGGTTGGACAAAGGAACTGACGATTCCCGAATTCTATTGAAGTTTTGTGATAGGGGAAAGTTTATGTTGGGTCCTTGAGCATGGCTTGGGTTTTACGGCATTAAGTTGTAACTTGTTTGAGTCATCCAGTTTTGAATGTCTTGAAGGCAGTAGGACATATTTGCCAAGAGGAGAGGCAAGTTTTCAACAGTATCGCTGCACGAAGTTGAGTATCATCGCATAGAAAATGATGATCAATAGGGTGGTTGTTTATTATATGTGAGAGTGGAGCCGTGTATAGAGTAAAGAGAACAGGGCCCAGGACTGATCCCTGCGGGGACTCCACATTCCATTTTGACAGGTTTTGATTGAATTTTGTTTACAATAACTTTCTGGAACCGGTCTGTGAGGTATGAAGTAAACCAGGTGAGGGCTGTGCCATTAATCCCAAAACGTATTTTGGAGGCGGGGAAAGAAGAATTGAGTGATCTATGGTATCAAAGGCTGCAGATAAGTCAAGAAGAGTGAGGAGGGAGATTTTTCCTGCATCAGAAGCAAGTAGAAGTGTATCTAAAGTATGGACTAGGGTGGTTTCGGTGCTGTGGTTGGGGCGATAGGCAGACTGAAAAGTGGGAAGAAGATCATTGGAATGAAGGTGACTGTTGAGCTGTTTGAGAACAACTTTTTCTAGTACTTTAGAGATAAAGGGTAAGTTTGAGACAGGCCTATAATTCTTCAGAATGTTGGGATCGATGATTATCCTCGATATAAAAGAATAATAAAAAAAAAATATAAAAAAAAATATAAAAAAAAAATAAAAAAAAATAAAAAAAAAAATAAAGTGCCACATTTCAACTGTGATGCAGATGACATGGCAAATCAAATAAATTTCTGGATTTCTGAAGTTCATGAGCATCATTCATGGATGACATCAGTGGGTAGGCACTGATGGTCTGATGATGGGTGGCAGCCTGATTTAGATGAGAATAAAACTGATGAGATTGAAATCGACGCTGATAGCAGTGTGAGTGAAGAAGAAAGCCCATTGAAATCAGCGCTACTAGTACTAGATCACAAAAATCAAACACCTGACGTCAGAGCGTGAGGGGGCAGGTTGCTGTCAAAGTAGGGGGTGGTATAGTGCAAGTGGTTAAAAAAAAAACTAACCAGAATTTTTCTACATGCATTTACAACCTGCTTTCAAAATTATTTTTTCAACATGCACACCAAATTCCAAAACCCATAGAGAAACAAAATTTTAATGAATATTTTTCTGACCTCACCCTCTTTCAGCAGTCACCCCTCAAAATTTACTTGGTCTGGAGAATGAGATTGCTCAGTTTTATGTGGGACAGAAAAGGGTTAAAGGATGAAAAGCTGGGAAAATAGATACCATTGCTAGATTCATCTGCATTCCCTGAAATGAGAATGCAACTACCTCAGTGATGGATTAAAACTGTTGCTTATGCAAAATCTCATCTTTGGTGAATCTCGGAGTTCTCGGCTCTTGCAGAGGAATGACATAAAGCCCTACCAAAAACAAACAACATTAAAACCCCCAAACAAAACCCCAAAATCTGATTGCATGATTTCTTTTGCATCTGCAAACTAGTTATAGTGTTTATTGTTTTGATTTAGTTTCATAGCTCTTCTTTTTGAAAGTCCTTGTTAAGCAGTGATGAATATGTAAGATTAAAAGTAATTAAAATAAACACCCTCCTGTACATTTGGAAGTTCATCTTTAAGTGATGTAGTCCTTAACCTAATGTCAGCACACAGCGTGAAGTGGAACGCCGACAGAGAATGCTGGATGCCCTTGTGACAAAAGAAAAGCAGATTGATCAAGCTTTCAAGAATGAAAATGGAGACAACAGGTAAGCCAGAGGATCTCTTGTTTTAACCTGACAAAAAACTGTGGTGTTGATAATTGTGTAGAATTTTATCAGTGTTTATGCCAGTAACTGTATTCATTAGTTAAACTGCATGCGTATTAACTCTTTCTTTCTAAATGATGGGTCTTAAGTGTCCTCTGTGTGTGTGTATATTCATGTGTGTGTGTACGTGTGTGTATTTGAAAGAAGCTTTTCTGCTTTTTTATACTACAGAGGTAATTCTGCTGAATGACCATTGCTTTATACTTTAAAAATGGTAGATGCTGTAGCCGAGTGGTAAAGACCGTTTGACTTAATCCCATGGGTCCATGAAGTCGTGGGTTTGAATCTCGGTGGCATCTGGTGAATTAAGGGTTGGGATTTTTATGATCTCGCAAGTCAGCTTCAAATGCAGGCCTGTCAGTGCCTTAATGCCCTTAATGTACATCATACACAGAAGATCAAGTATGCATGATAAAGATCCTGTAATTGATGCCTGCGTTTGGTGGGTTATGGAAACATGAACGCACCATCATACATCCCCTAACTAGGAATGCGGCTACCTTTATGGTGGGTGAAAATGGTCGCATACGCAAAGTCTTACCTTTAGTGAGTCTTGAAGCTCTAGCCGAGGAACTGATCTCTTCCCTACCCCCTTCCCACCCACCCTGTCTTTGTTTAATGAAACACAGGTTTGACTAATGCTTTAATGTTGCTCTGTTTCTGAGCTACTTTGTTAAAAAATATAATTTAGATCTTACAAGAATTTTAGATGTTAAAAATTTTTGCCAACACATTTTAAATAAACCACTTTTAATGTATTACATCACCAATAGTGTTCTTCTGAGTAGGGCAAAATTTATGGTGTTCCCATACGGCATAGTGTAAAACTATGCTTTACCTCTTAACTGCTCTTTGTATAATTTACTTCATTCTTTGGTGTGTACAAAAGTGTCTCTTATTATTAAGAATAATAATAATAAATAGAACTTATGTAGCTCTATATCTTGCAAAGACAAATCAAAGCACTTGCATTCAACCTATTTTTACACAGTCATGCAACCAATGACAAACAATCAATAGTTTTAACGGACAAATATTACAAACATGGTACACTGCAGACCAAATCTATGAAAAAAATTACAATAGTCAAAACCAGTTTTTCAAACACACAACACACACACACACACACGCACACACACACACACACACACACACACACACACACACACACACACACACACACACACACACACACACACACACACACACACACGCACACACACACACACACAGAGGTCATATACTTTGGCAGGGTGATGAGACATAGGTTAGTGAAGGTGGGATAGCTCTGATATGAAACAGGAGGGGGGAAAACTTAGGTTTGAAATAAATATGTCTTGAGGCTGGATTAAAAAGTGTCATAAGAAGGCTTTTGGCGAAGAGAGAGAGGGAGCTCATTCCTGGTTAATAATAAATAGAAAATGTGTCCATACTCAATTTATAGTAGACATTTTATTTTCTTAACTCTTTTCTGATGAGCAATTTTATCAACTCTGTATAATGGAAAATTTGTCTTCTGAGTTATAATGTTGATTTTTTAGCACTATTCTGTAACACAAACGTGACTGGCTTCACCTTGCTCATAGGTGGAATTTTCCCGACTCTGTCCACACTAGTCCTAGTCAGAATTTCCCAAACTCAATTTCTAGGCCAGTGGTGTTCCAGTTTGCACTGTCATGAATGAAAATGGTACATCAGCTTGTATAAATCATGAGATCTGATTCACACTGATAACAACACGGGAAAGGCTGGCATAAACATATAGTTTACTGTTTCCTGGCATAAACGTATAGTTTACTGTGGCTGGTCTTCTGCTCACTTACAGAGATCACAGCCAGAGTTACAGTGTATATATTCTGTTTTACTAAAAGACAGTTTTATACCTAGTGTAGAGGTTACTTGAATCTTCATGCTCGTGGGTTTTTTTTTTGTCGTTGTACTTCTCCCTGAAGAGAGATGAACATAATACATACTAAATAATGTAGGACATTAACCCCAACACCCCCAAAAAACCCAACTTCATAAAGGTATGTGTCAGATGTGATTTTAAGTAATCGAGCACATTTTTCAAAATGAAAATGGATTATGTGTTTAGTTTCATGTATAGGTTAGAGGTTATTTATAAGCTTACTTCAAACCTTAGCTATGTAGCTGAAGTTGAGAGAGAGAGAGAGAGAGAGAGAGAGAGAGAGAGAGAGAGAGAGAGAGAGAGAGAGAGAGTAAACACACCAACAGCTATAAAGAAGTACAGTCAAAATATTGGCGGCAAACAACTGATTAATGCTGAGCACAAATGAACACAACTCTGAAAGGATGTTCCTTGATGGCAGAAAAGAAGATGCTTTGTTTCAGTTTGAATTCACAATTAACAAGCGTTTGAAATCACAGCTTAACATACTGAGTGATACATATCGTATGGTTTCTTCACATATCACATTAAAATGGAAATTTTATTTACCGCTTTTAATGTCTTTTTATGTGTGCTATATATTATCAATTGTTTTATTTACTTTTTTCTGTTTCACTTTTCCATATTCTTGGTTTATTGTGTTGCAAGTGTTGATTGCTCTTGGGTTTTTTCCCTTTGCGTTGAACATTCTTTTATTTTTTTTCATTATTGTCTTTTTTTCTGTTTTTGTTGTTTTTGTTGTTGTTTTGTTTTCTTTCTGAAACTGTATGCATGGCACCCAAACTGTTTTGTTGATAGATATGTGCACACGTCTAACAGGTGAGATATAATTTTTCGTTCTGCTATCAAGCACGTGTTTGAAATCCTTAATCCTGGTGCACTAATGTAATCACTGGAAATTAGTGAATTTTTAGTTCTTTTTTAAAAGGGTATGTACATTTTCTGGTTAAAACCACCCAAGTCATTTGAAGAGGGAGGAACCGTAGCTTTATAGTTTTTGTGTTAATAATAATAATGGACATTTTTTTGTCTTAGAGTTGAATAACACTATTATGATTCCTCATACCTTATTGTTACACAGGTGTTTTTTCCCCCCCAGATTATATTACATTTGCGCACTTTATCTCCTCTGTTCCCATCTTTTGCTCTTCCTGTTTTCTTTGTATATTCTTTGGTCTGCTGCATGAACAATCTTGAATAACCAATGTATTCATTGCATATAAGCGCATTCTTACTTTTTGAAAACTTAAGTAGAAGTGCCTTCTTCATGCTCTCCAATGCTGCATTTGATATGTTTTTATCAATATCAACAGTATTTCCTTCTGCCCTGTGCTGTGATTTTGTCATCAGATATCCCTTCTGTAAATCATACATTCCTTTCTTCCTTAAAACACAAGAAGAAGAAAAAGAAGATAATGATAAAGATAATAATGATAATAATGATAACAATAATGATAAGAAAGAATTTTTAGTATCCGTAGTCTTATGTTAGCAAAAGCCTTTGGTGTTCACCAGCACAACAGAGTCAACATTTGTAAAACATGTATAAATTTTTATTAAAACAATCAAATAAAATTCATACCCATTCAAACTCACAACTAGATTCAAACACACACACACACAGACACACACATAATTTGTCAGCCAGCAAAAGGTATAAATAGAAGGGAAATAGTCCATGAGCTTTTAAATCTCCGTGAGATATACAAAAATACTGACAACTCGTGATCTGATGGCCTGGGATGAAGCCACCATGAAAGCACCTGTTTTTAATTTAGGGAATTTTAACCTAGAGTTACATTAGACTCCAGTCTCCTCAAAAGTCCTTCAGATGAGACTATAAATTGAGGCCCGGTGTGCAAACGCATGCAGAAATCTTGCACACATGTTAAAAGTGCATTCTGTCTTTTGGCAGAGGAGGCCATTTTGTGCCGAGGAAAGGATGACAAAATTGAAAAAAAAACAACCACCCCAAAACTGCATGGACACAGGTGTTTTGTTTAGATGCCATCCCTAAAATCAGAATGGTGCGACCGGAATGGTGGGTAAAAAACGGTTGCACAACATGTCACATGAGGTAAATGCCACACAAGTTGATGATACTAACTTTACAAGTCACAACCAGCCGCCATGGCGCAGTGGTTAGCGCCTTGGGTTACGGACTGGAAGGTCGCGGGTTCGAATCCCATAAGAGTCATAGGGATTTTTCGGACTCCGGCCGGCTCCTACCCAGAGTGAGTGTGCTGTGGGCTCAGTGGGAAGACTGGGACCACACAGTCGAGCTTCATCCACTTAACGGATGCGAGTTTGAGAGTGTTGCTCAAATTACCTGACCAACACTGCAGGTGTCTGTATCTCTCGGGCCCGGTTGACGCCGGGATATATTATGATAGTAAGCGTAGAGTACAACCCTGTCAAGTAGTCTCAAAGCATATGCACTTCCACAGCAGCATAATTACGTCATCCTCATTGTCATTGATCATCATGCAATTAAAAAAAATTGCCTCTGATTCGGTGGTCCCAGTTTCTCTGGTCTCATGGTGACCTCAGATTCGGTTTGCCCATACACTTCTGTGCCTGTGGTGAGTTTGTGTCAAAGCCTTTGGGGTTGGAGGTTCGCGGGGACGGTCGTTGGAGGGACGTTGTGGTGGTTGCCACCTCGGGTGGGCAACTCACTCAGTCTGGCTCCGCGACTGAGCTAATACTGTCGTTAGTAGGGGGCTTAGTAGGTGGTGTCCTGCGTATGTTAGCTCAGAACAGGCACCACTGAACACCGCCAAAGTGACCCAGCAGCAGTGCAGGGCCCCTCTGGCTGGTGGCCCCGCGGCGGCCTGATAGTGATTGGCTCCCTGTGGACCTCCGACTCTGAGGATGAGACGTAACAAATCTGGGTATGGCTGTGGCAGGGAGATTGAAATGAGCGGCGTGGGAACAGTAGGACGGGGGACGTCACAGAAGATGAGGCAGCAAAACAAAAAAAAATTTAAAAATATTAAAAAACTTTACAAGTCACCACAGCCACACCACATAAAAAAGAACTGGCAATAAGTGCAACAGCTCTTAGGAAGCTAGCAACAATTCTACATGTATGTGTAGGTGAGAACTCAGCAATTCTGAAAACATGTTCTCTATCATTTTTTTCAAGTGTAATGCTATTAATTTTGTGGTCAACATGAATAATCACATATTGCTCTTTTCTTTCTTCAATCATATAAAAATCAAGTTCTCATTTAGTCTGTTTTATTTTTCTGATATGTTTTTTTTTTTTTGGGCTTTTACTTTCTTGTCAGACTATCCATTCTTTTTGAAAACTCTAAAATTAGAAGAAAAAAAAGGAAAAAGAAGTGAATAAATACACTGCTTGTTGAATGGTTTGGAGTTTTGCGCTGTGACAAAAAAACCCTCTTTTCTTTTGTTTTTTATTTCACACTATCAAATGCCCATGCCTTGCCCTTCATGTATAATATCAGACCATACCTAACAATCATGATTATAAACAAAGGACAATGATAATTTATTCCCATTTGCTCATTTTAGCAAGGAAACGTGGAGTGAGCAGTGAAATTAATTCAAGGGACACAACTTTATCTCAGACATAACTTTTTTGCAGGTGTAGTTGTTGCCCTTGGATCTATGCTTGGTTTTGGACTTTAGACTGGTACATTTCATCAAATCGTTTAACAGTGGGTGTGTGGGTGTGTGTTTGGTGGACAGTTCAAGGGATATGTTTTCTGAATTTTAGGGAGATCTAATTATTATAGAAAAAAGAAAGATATATGGTAACAGTCATACAGAGGGACAAGCTGTAAAGTGTAATTTTGATATATTTTTTCAGGAGAAAAACAAAAGCAACAATAACAGCAACAAAAAGAGAAAAAGATATAAAGATCACCCCAACTTACTGCAGTTTTGTGGTCTTTCTCACTGGCTATTACAATTTTTGGGGGTCTCCAACCTATGCAAGATACTGGGTATTTTAGCTTGCAGTGTACAGAAAGACTCTTGAGAAAGAACTTGAAATTAAAGTTTGCTGTTGCCAAGATACAGTTGTGTAGAAAGAAATAGCACAGGAAATATGACAGGATCTTATCACAATGTCAAGTTTCATCTTCAGGACCAGCTCAGTAGAAAAAGTCAGTAGGTTTGTTTTTTATTCGTGCCTGTACTTGTCCTTTGAGACCAAACTGGATTGTGAGCATGGAACTTATGGGTAGCACATCCTTGGGTGTTGGTTTGTGTGTTGATGTGTGTGTCTGTTCACCTTCCCTTCCACACACAGCCCAGTATGACACCGTTTCCCCCATGCATGTTTTGTTTTATTTGCTTGATTTAGCTTTGCGAGAACTGATAGTTGCCCCCTGAATACTGAGCACAAATCACAAGGTTGTTCTACTTCTGGTATAAGGATGTTCTTGTACAGTGTCAGTGTTGATTTGATCAGTCTTGGGAAAGGGGGGTTAGTGTGTCTTTTGTGTGAGGAGACTGTAATGAATAAATTATTTAGATGTTGGGTGGATATCTGTTTTAGGTTTAGGTTGGACTTGTTTCGGAGTATGATATTGGAGTAACTGTATGACACAGTTTTCAGAAATCTTTTTAACCATGTCTTCTGTTTACGTGCTGTGTGATGCCATTTTTACCTTAAGTGTAGAATGTAGAGCATTGAGTCCTGCCATATCATTAGATGACTTGAACAGGAACCTCTTACTTATGTTCTTGTTTTTATCATTGTTTGTATGTTTTTTGTGTGTTTGTTTTTGCTACATTAAGAAGGTAGTGTAATTGAATGTCTCTAGATTTTCTGTTTTGGCCACTTAACAGAGTTAGAATTTCCTGATTATTTTTGCATTATTGAAGGAGAACTAAAGCAAGAAACCTTATGGAGTTTGTTTCTTTGTTTTGCTTAAGGATGAGGGGTGGGGGGGGAGCTTTTATTTATTTATTTATTTTTTTAGGAAGGGGGTATGCTTAATGAAATATTTATAAACAATGTCAACAGCTGGCCAGAGCAGTTTGGGGAATCGATCCAGATATTTTGTATGAGTATATATTCTTGATCTCTCCTATGAAATAGGCTGAAAACCAGTGAAAGAGGAGGGGGAAATTTCGAGAAAGGCTTGGTAATGGTGGAATCACAAAGGGATGTAGGGACCATATTGAAAAATTGTTTAGATTTCTCTGTGTGATGAACCTTGTGTGCTTATTACTCTTGCACATTGGATGCCAAATTGAATGAGTCTTTTGGCATTTTGTCTGTCAGTGTAATAGTTAGTATTCACTCACCTCCTTGGGAGAGTGTTCATGTCATGCCCAATCGCCTTGCATTGATTGTCCTCTGTTCTTAGAAACTTCCATGTAGGGCTTTACCTCTGTCAGAGGAATTGCAGTTCCAGAATCTTATTGACAGCAATGTCAGAGACAGCATAGAATTGACGTACTGCTAGCAAAGGTGAAAGAGTGTAAAGATCAAGAAACGACACCAACACACAGACACATACACTCAAGAGAGAGAGAGGGAGGAGAAGAGAGAGAGAGAGAGAGAGAGAGAGAGAGAGAGAGAGAGAGAGAGAGAGAGAGAGAGAGAAAACCGCTACAATGTTATTGAAAGCAATGTCAAATTCACAAGGAATTGAGTTTGTGTAAATATTGCTGTTGTCCCCTCCCCCCCCTCCCTTTTTTTTGGTTTTGTTTTTTGTTCTTTGCCTTGTTTTTCTATCAGGCTATCTCTGGAAGAATCAGACAAGATTTTTGCCTTTCTTTGAGCATTTGTGAAAGAAACATGTCAGCAGAAAATAACCAATCAGCAAGACGCCCAAAGTGGAAACTGTGAACGTTCTCATTCAGCATCCATCCATTCCAAGTAAACAGGATCAGTCCAATAAACTGAAGCAATATAAGGGTGTTTGCTCAGCACAGTGCTCAAGACCTCTCTTCAGTGGATCACAACTTGCTTGAAGGGGATTGCGACAACCTCCTCCCAGAGTTCATTTGATGGTAGCCAAATACGTGAAGCTCAAGTGGCCAGATTTCACCTCCCGCGAAGCAGGGGCAGATATTGAATCTGTGATTTGTTCCCGCCAATCCCATGTTTGCTGCCGAAGCAATCCCGTTGTTGTATCCATTTCTGATTAGTGTCCTGCCGCCTGATTGGTTGATTGTATTTGACGGCAGAAATGCATTCTGGCTTCTTGTGGGTAGCGTGGTAAGCCTTGGGGATACAATTTCTCAGGTTGGCAGGATTGTGTCGTTCTCTGTGTTTGCTAGGTCTCTCCTCTCTCTGTGTGTCCCGAAGGGGCCGTTCAGTGAATATGGCTTTGCCGGGGCAGAGAATCAAACACTTGAAAGGTGTGATGGTGTGTACGTGGTAAATAGGTGTGAGGCGAAGGAGGTGAGACCTTTTGTGGTACAGTTGTGAGTTAGATAACGTGGATGAGTGCTGGAATGAGGGACCAATCGTGTTGACAGAGTTGATTGGAATTCTGTAGTCAACTGAATTTTAGTTCAGGTCTTTCACTGTACATGTTTGTGAAGACCCCACCCTCACCCCCTTTTCTGTTGTAAGGGGCTCTTTAAAATTTTTTTTTTTATATGAAGGGCCGATGTGTTTTAAATAAAATTTTCTTCCCCTCTCTATCCCCATTTCATTCCCACCCCCACCCTCCCTTTACCTTTATCTTCCTCTCTTTTCTTGTACACCTTTAGATACAAACCTTAAGTAATGGACTTCAATTCTTGCTGGGTGCACGCACTCTCACACAATTACACACACACACACACATTGACACATACACAATCACACACACAAAATCACACACTCACTCTCACACACACAGAGGAATTTATGAAAAGAGGTTCCTACTGAACAGTGCATAAACACTATCACACAGCAGGTTGACAGGAAATTTTTGTTTTTCTCTGAGGCCTGTGGGGGTTTGAACTTGCACCTCACCACCCACTGGCTTAGTTGCAAGTATCCTCAGAATCAAGTGTGAGATCAGATGGTTTACATATTCATGTGTATAAATAATGATGGTTAAAGGAACAAAGTTGCTTGACCCGCTTCTTTTTCTTGCACCATCACAGGCAACATTTGTTGGACAGGTTTTTTTTCTTCATTGTTCACTCTAGTTGAATTTGGGCCACCAAGAACATCCACTCTGATGTGTTTGGTCAAGGGACGTGCGCTGAAGTGTATCAACGGAGTGTAATTTCGCCTGCGATGTGAGCCAACATGGGGCGCGAGAGGCTGATGCTTTGGGCAAACATGCAGATTAGCTAAACTAACGCTTGCCCAAGGGAGGAATGTCTTGCTTGCTGTCGGCTAGGGACGCTGGAGAAAAATGCTTAGAAGGAGGGATTTCACGAGAGAGGAGACAGCTTGCATGGGGGACATGGAAAGCGCGTGTGACATTTTCACGATTGTGTTTCTCTGAAAAGTTGACAGCCTGAAATGGGGGTGGCAAATTCTTTTTGTCTGAGCTAGCAGCCACCCTGTTGGCAAGACTGTCTCGTGGGTGAAATGTTAAGTGATTTAGAAAGAAATCTAGGAAAAGCAAAAATAGGAGATGGCTTCAGCAGCACCCTAAGTAATGTCAACAGTAAGAATGATAACTTTCTCCTGCCCAGAGAAGACCAAGTGACCGTTGTGAGACTGAGGGCAGGACACTGCAGACTCAGACATCACATGGCGTTCACCAAACAGACACCACATGTTCACCAAGTTCCACATGTGCCCATATTAGTGGAACACCTCCTCCAGACTTGTCCAACACACCAAAACCTGAGGGCTGATATCTGGCTTGCTGACCTGCTGATGAGGGACAAGTGCTTTTGAGGGAGAGGGCTTTCGGTGTACCATGGCATTTGTCAGGGCCTCTGGGGTTGCTGTCTGAGCCTTCAGTGATGAAGAAAAAGGAAATCTTTGAAACTATTAGAAAAATCAATTTTTTTCAACCAATCATTCTGGCACTCACATGCACAAGCTCATGAAAACATGCACGCACACACGCAGGCAGGTGCACACACTCTCTCTCTCTCACACACACACAGTTTCATAAAATAGAGACCATGAAGATAATTCCCTGCTTTTGACAATCGCTCAGTTGCTCTGGTTTGTGTTTGTGCATGATGAATGCATGGGCAGCCATCTAGTGATGTCAGTGTCAGTAGCTCAGCAGGGACTGTGGAGCTGGAATTTTTTTTCCTTTAATGAGTGGAGTGGTGTTTCAAATGAAATGAAGATGGGCGCCACACAAAAGTGTTTAATTAAGAAGTATTATCAGTGTGTTTAGAAACTGTACACACATTCAACATACATTTTGACAGGGGGGAAAAAAAGAAAAAAAAGGTTTTACTCCCTAGGTTTATCTGACTGAAAGACTTCTGTAATGGAGTTTACTGTGGCAAGGAATGACCACAAAACCTGACAAGGATTTTATGTTTGTTTGTTTTTGATGAACAGAAGCCTGTCTGATGACCCTTAATTCAGTTTTCGTACCATTTTTACAGACAGTCCCTCCTGGGTCCAGCCACTGACCCCTTCAGCAGCGCTGGCGGAGATCCCTGGGCAGAACCAGATCATCTTCAGGGGGTGTCCTCCTCAGACCTGCAGCGTCAGCAGCAGCAAGTGCTGCAAGGTATGACTACACCTGTCTGTCTTTTTTCTCTCTTTTCATCTTGCTTTCCCTGTCATTTCTGTAGAAAGGTGGGTATAAACTTACTATTATTGTAGGCATGGTCTGGAAAACAGGAATGGCTGATGTCTATGTGATCTTCACTGTAATATTTTTTCTTTTAAAAAAAGGGTGTGTGTTTGTGTGTGAGTGAGTGAGTGTGTGCATTTTGTGAGTCTGCTCAAATCTCTTTTCCCTTAACCCTTGATACCTCTGCATCTACACTTCTTCCCCCCTCCCCCCTCTTTTTTCCCTTCTCTTGCCATTTCACTTTCCTCTGTTTTTGTTTCTGTGTGTCTCTTGGTGTACCTCTGTTTGTCTCCCTGTGTCATTGTCTCTCAAACTCTCCTCTCCTCTTCTCGCTTACACCTCCCTCCTTTTGCTAGTCTGTTGCACTCTGTACCGTTCTTTTCTTTCATGGTAATCTACACTCAGCTCTCTCGGCTGAATTGCTGGGGACATCACTAAAACTATCCAGGTCTGCAGCTTTTAAGTGCAGCAAGGGTTAAGACCTAAGGGTCTTGTAGCTTAGGGTGTGCATCCTTTTTATGATGGTGCAGACTCCCAGAACTGATGGAATCAACAAACTTGTTGATAGTGGCTGCTAACTGGGGAAAAAAATGTGATCATGCATTCACCATGTTCCGTTGCCAAAAGCAGTTCGCTTGGTTTTTGAAATCACGGATTTCTGTTATCACAGCTAAAGATATCAGTTTCAGGCAGGTTACAATCACTTTCAGTCACTACTTACCCAGTTTAGGAATCTTTTTTTTAAATGGTTCAGAGAAGGTGGTGAAACCCCTAAGAGTCAGTTTAGATTATGTATGGGTTTGATTGTAATCTTCTTTTCTTTCAAGGTGACTTACATAGTTTAGTAAATTTGATGTTGCCCTTTTTCTGTAAACCACCCAACATATGTTACTTTATTTTGGCTAGGTTGATGAGGGGATAGAAAGCAGTTATTCAGAACACTGTTTCACCTTGGGTGGTCTGGTCAAGTTTGTACTAGGGCCAACGCAGTTGCAGAAAATGCTAACACATGCCAGAAGTAACACTGTAGTTGAGTGAGAAGCAGCTGAGCCTGTGTGTGGGGTATTTTTGTTTATTTAAGGTAGAACTATTATCTATAACTGTGCACGAATAGGTGATCCAAACAGAAAAAGAAAGATCAAGCCAGAACATATTAACTTAATGAGTAGTAGTATATGATTAAAGATGACTAAAGCAATCAATCAAACCAAGACAAGAAGTACATGTATCAAATCAGTCAGCTAAATCTGAAGTGGTCTGTATCCTGACTTAATACTTTTCCCTCATTAGTGAGGTTTTTTTTTGTTTTGCAAGTATTCACTTTTTTTGGGAGAGGTATGCATGTTTGTGGTCAGTATAGACAGATACTGACCAACAGTGAGGATTGGACACTCTTTTGAATGGGAATAAATGGAAGAAACTAAATAATGAATAAATAATACTAACTTGTTGTTTATTTTGCCCCTGCCACCAATCAGTCTCCATCCATTGAGGACCTGAAGTGAAAGTTAAATATTTACCAAGTTACTAAGCCTGTCTCCCCCCCCCCAAAAAAAAAAAAAAGAAAAAAAAAACACAAACAAAACCCCAAAGTAACCCAACAAAAACATTCCAAGCATACAGTACCTTTAGATATACTGAGTTACATGATTTATATTATTTGATAGAAAATAAACCGGTGAAACCTAAAAACATAACTCATCTAAAACAGTGTTTTGGGTTTCTCATCCTAATTTCATCCGGTGAAAAAATCCTGAGATGGAATTGGTGCCGTGGTCATAGAAATGTCATGGCAGGCAGTGCAGAAGACTACTTATCTTCACAGAACATCCACAGTGTTAGTAGTAGAAATCAATATCCAATACTGGCAGCAGTAGTAGCAGATATCCATCATGATTAAAGTGAGACATGGAAGAAATAGAACAGCAAGCAGCAGACCTCAGCAGAGCAAACTAAACCCCACCACACCACACAGCATGGTGGAGGTCAGGAAACCGATCCCCAGTCCTAAATCCAATATGACTGTAAATTGACAAAGCGTCAGCGCATGAAAAGCTCCTCAGACAATCGCTCACAGCGCTCTGTGATGGCTGGGGGAAATCACCGCTTCTCTTTGATGCCACGAAAGGCCAGGCAATATCAGCAGGCCCAGGGAATGGGCAGTCAGCATTGGCCACTTAGAGACAATAAGCTCGCCTCAAACAGTGGTTAGAAGTTGTGGAATGGAGTTGGCAGCACGGACCTTAATTAGATTTCTGGGGAAAGGGACTGGGAGGGGGGTGAGGAAGGAACCAGTCTGGCCTGGAGCCCTTGCTGGAACGGAGGCCATGTAAATGGGCAACCCTGGGTCACCAGGGGTCATAGCTGGAGGTCTCGCATCCTCAAGTGGGGGAGCTAATTTTGGCGTTATGATGGCACGGTCTTTGGGTGTTGCTCCTTGACTTGGGGAGCTGGGGGGATGGTGACAGTGGGAGACAGAGGGAAGACAGGCAGCCAGTTGTCAGAAAAAGGTGATGACTGCTGACTACCAAAGTGTGTTTGGTGACTGAGATTGAAGAGAAGACAAGAGCAGTGCTCTGGCTGTTGTCAGTGAAGGGTCTTGCTCATCAAGAGCTGGGAGATAGCACCAATCACTCCTCTACAACCACTCCTGAATGGTTGATGATGGCAATATCTACCAATCAGAGAACCGTTGTAGAAATGATTGCTGTTTGAGCTGCAGAAAAAAAGAGTGGTCCTCTCACTTTCCCAGCCATAGGCAGACATTGAGGCAGGACGAGACTGTGACAGCAGTGTACTATACGTGCTCTGCTTTCTTCACATTTCAGTCTTTTCGCCTGTCTGTCTCTTTGTAGTTATCTCCATTTTTCTCTAAGCCTCTGCCTAGAGAACTTCAAATTCTCAGTATACTTAGTGGTCTGTTTTCAACTTGCGCTAACAGCAGGCCCTGGTGGCTTTTGAAAATGTTTTTGTTTGTATCAGAAAGGCAGACTATATATGTGTCTATTCTGGCCAGTATGTTTTGCAAGTAAATGTGTATAAAGATATGTCCCTGTTAAAAAAGTTTCATAGCAATCAAAGGGTTCCCAGTATGTTTTGTAGGGGGTGGAAACCGATTACATTTGGAGCAAATGGGAAAAGAAAATTGTTTTCATTTTGCCTCCATATCACATCATCTCATCGTCTTTATCCTCATTTCATCATCTCATTAATTTTGTCTTTCAATAGTTCATTTTGTTAAAAGATGCAAATTAGAATTCAGGAAAAAAGGAAAAAGATTGAAAAAAGCTTTATTCCCAATATCAACCTTCTGGCCCCGTTTTAGATGAAGGTCAGCAGAAAGTAAGAAAAAGTAAGAGTTTTAATTATTGTAAAAACCTTTTTATGGCTTCATAAATTTTTTCTGACTGTGGGGAAAATTTTTTTTTACAATTAATACAATTTTTGAACTAATTAGCATACTTTCTCCCCCCTTTTTTTTCCCCCCAAATTCTTGATATTTTCCCCCTGCCCCAGAGAGAGAGAGAGAGAGAGGGGGAGAGGAGGGGGAAAAGGAAGAGGGAGAGAGAGAGGGGAGGGAGAGAGAAGAGATTTGTTTTTTTGTTCTTATGTAGCTAATTAGTTTTTTTTCCCCATTTTTTCTCTCTCCCCGCCCCCCTTCCCCCCTTTTTTTTTTTCTTTCCTTAAAGTCTTTCCTTTTTCCCTCCTACCTGAGAGAGAGAGAAAAGAGAGAGAAGGAGGGAGGAGAGGAGGGGGAAGAGGGGTTTTTTTTGGGTTGTTTATTGCTTTACAAGCCTGGTGTATTTGGTTTTGGGGGGTTTTTTTTGGGGGGGGAAGGGAGCCCCAAAAGGGGGAAGGGAGAACGTTGAGAAAAGGGAAAAAAGAAAGTTTTTTTTTTGTTTTTGGTATGTTGTTTATTTGTTGTTTGTTTTTCTGCATTTCTAAAATCTCTGCTTTGGCTACGAAAGAATATGAAGGGAATGGTTTAAAACAGGCATACTCAAGCAAAACACACCATGAGGGAAGGATATATGCATGATATACATCAGGCACGCATGGGCCCCACACACCAAGCATGTTGATACACATAAGGACACAAAAAAACACACATGCCACACAAAGCTTCACACACAAAACACCATGGCTTGTTAATGGTTGGTGAAAAAGAATGCGTTGTTTATTCATTGACGTCGGAAATTTAAAAAAAATTTACTTTTACTTTGACACACGCACATTGAATGTTGATAAAAAATAAGTGATTTTTGTCTTAATGATTTTTTTTTTTTAAAAATCGGTGTTTATTATGCGCCTGTCAATAGGTTTGATGAATGACTGTAGGCGGTGATGTTGTGTTGTGTCTACAGAACAGGATCACGGCTTAGAAGCCCTCTCCAGGGTGATTGGGCGACAGAAGCAGATGGCTATTGACATTGGCAACGAAGTCGATGTTCAGAACGGTGCGTAACAATCTTCTCTCCTTTTTCCCTCTGTCTTTTTACGCTCCCTGTGTGCGTGGCTGCTGCTGTGTTTATTTTTATTTTCTCTGCTGCTCTCACCCTGTCTGTGGGTTTTTCCTCTTCAGAGGAATCACAGAGATGGTTAGCAGATGTTCGAGTAATAGCCCTACCATTCAACTGCGCATATAAGAGAGAGCTCAAACATAAAAACACGTGAGCATGCAGCAAATTGAATTGAAGGATGCACATTTTACTGTTTAAACATACTTGCATATTCAAATAGTATGCTCTTCAAGTGCTTGTTCATACAGGTGCGCCTGCACACAAAATCATATGTATGTATGCTCATACATGCCAAAGTATGGTACACGTACATGCATGAGAATGGCAAAATGTAGTTGTGTATGTTTCTGTTGAAGAATGGCAGAATATTGCTGTTTGTAATAGAGCTGTAACATGTAAAATGCCTTTCTTGTCATAGGATCTGTAAGATAGAATTCACAGGTGCTGTGTTTCAACAGGGGTAGTGGATGGAAATTCACAGAAGCAATGTTTAGGGACTGTGAAACTGAACGCACGGATGTTAAGTTTGTAACAGAGATTGCAGAATAAAAATAACAGGTGCTGTGCATGTGATTTAAATACGAACTACAGATAACAGATGCTCTGTTTTTAGTAGGGGTTGTGAAACTGAATAGACAGAAGCTATGTTTGTAATAGGAGTTGTGAAATCTAATGGAGGGTTGCCAGCAGAATTTCACTGGCAGTAGCCATACACCACATTCAGAGGCTTCAGGCAGTGCTGTACACCCCTTCTGTGCTGGCTCTGTCACTGCAAAAGAACTCAAGAAAAGTTCACTGCCAAATGTTTCATGCACCAGAGTCAGTGCGTTGAGCAGTTTTTGCCTCCGGTCAGAGAGAAGATTAAAAAGTCATCATCATCATCATCAGAAACATGGTGCGTATGGCAGGTGATTAAAGCATCATCTAAAAGCAATCCGTACTCAAGCAGCAGATACTAGTAACAGCATCAGGAAGTGCATTTAATGAGAAGGTAAAGGTTAGGTTTGAGTGTTCTCCGCCATATTGAAAGAGCTGAAGTTTTCAGTTTCTCTTGACAGCATCACTACTGACAGAACAGCATGTAAATGTTATGCCTCACTGAATGAGTGGCAGATATGTTGTAGTATATTCCACATACAGTGGCACCTTTAAGAGAAACTGAAACTTGAAAATGGAGTCTAGCTTGGCTCATGCTGAAAACCTATGATAACTTGTCAAATATAATGAAGTGCAGTTCTGATTATATGTAAAGTAAATCGAAAGTGTGTTTGTCATTAGTGTGGTTGTTGTGCAGAAATCATTGACGACATTACGGATCATGTGGACAGTACTGGGACTCGAATTCGTCGTGAAACACGACACATCAGCATTGTGGATAGGAAATCCAACACCTGTGGTAAGTTGGCTTGTTGTTCACAGTATATGTCATTTATAAGGAACCAAAAAATGAATGTGAATTGGGCATGTGTACATGTTCCTTCCCATGCACTCACAAACACCATGCATAAGATACTTAGCAGAAGATCCCTATCCCAAAATGTTGACTAATATAGCTCTGTATATTTTTTAGTTCTGATGGGTTTTGTAGCCCAAGGACATTATATCTATCTATCTATCTATCTATCTATCTATCTCTATCTCTATCTATCTATCTATCTATCTATATCTATCTCTCTCTCTATATATATGAATGAACCCCCCCCCCCTCCCCCCCAACAAACAAAAAAAGAAATTCCTGGTGGTATTGGACATGGTCAATAAACAGTTGTTTCTAACGTGCAGGTTACTATGTTGTCATCATCCTGCTCTTCATCGCCATTGTGGTCATCGTGGCTGTGCCCTACCATGGAAAACCCTGAGGTGACCCACTGCAGCCAAGGTGAATTGACTTGAGGGATTCCATTTATGTACAGGGATCCGTTTCATGGGATCATTTAGTTATATTTGTTTGAATGTTTAATTTTTCCATATGAAGAATTAAATCATCAGAGGGATTGATGGAAAGTGAGTGTGTGTGTGTGTGTGTGTGTGTGTGTGCGCGAATGAGAGAGAGAGAGAGAGAGAGAGAGAGATGTGTGTGTGTGTGTGTAGGCCAATGAGAGAGGGAGAAAGAAAGAGAGAAACAGTGTGTGTGTGTGTGTGAAAGAGGGAGAGAGAGAGAGAGAGAGAGAGAGAGAGAGAGAGAGAGAGAGAGAGAGAATGTATGTGTGTGTGTGTGTAAAAGAATCGCACTTTTATTTGTCAGTTAGTATGTGTACCTGGTCTATATGTATGTAGATGCTGTTATATATGTGGTATCTACTTTTCTTTTCTTTTCTGTGTGTGCAGATTCATGGCAAAAGAGCAATAAACCAGTGTTGGTGACAAGGCACAGGATGCAGAGTTGCCATGAATACAATTGAACAGTTATTTGATCAACATTATTGTTCAACAGTACTTTGACCTGTGATGCATTATTTTATTCTGTGACTGAATGATACATATTTAGATTGTATATCTTCATGATATGATTTAAGTATATGTGTATGCATGAGTTTGGTATTCAGTGGGTTTCCTTGGTGCATTGAATTGGAATTGCTTGATGCCTGAATTTCATTATAGAAGACAACTTAAAGAAAAGAAAAGTCTAGTAAAAAAAAAATTAGTTGTTAATCAATTACATTTTGATGTCAGTTGGTCCCCCCCCCCCCCATAGAAAGTACTTTTAGCACTGGCTCAGGGTTTTTGGCCTGCTCGTGTATCTGGTGTTGTGTGTGTTTGAGAGAGAGAGAGAGAGAGAGAGAGAGAGAGAGAGAGAGAGAGAGAGAGAGAGAGAGAAGAATAGGACATTTCATTGGTCAGTTTGTTTTTGCCCTTGATTTTCATTCTAGTAAATGGATGGTATATCACATGTATTTGTGTTGGTTTCTTCTGGTGTAGTGTAGGTGGAGGGGAAGGTGGGGGGGGGGGGGAGATTTGTGAGAGAATAGTTTCTCTTTTTATGATTCTGGAGGATGTATATATTCATGACTGATTAAAGAAATCGGCAAACATGTGCATGTATACATACATGAAGACATGGTATTGCTTGCTTGTATTGTCTTCTGTCTGCAGCCTGTATTTATGTAATTCTTTTTCTAGTTTTTTTTTTAATATGATTCTGTGTGTATACATCATATTCATCTTAGTGACTGAAGATGTGTGTGCTATGAAAAAGTCGTGTGATTCTTAAAGAGAATGAGAAAGTAGAATTCACTTGAAAACTCTTATTATTGCTTGCCTTTCTTCAGTAGGTTCATCATTCCTGTGAGTTGCGTTCAATGTATCATCTTCATTGTAGGTGCTTTGGACTTGGTTATGGGAATGAAGATGAAACCCTTTGTCATTGAACAAAAATGTTTCGTGGAAGCTCTCCAGTAACAAACTTTCTGCAGAGTCGTCTTCACCAACTTGAATCAGGGAGTGGGACCAAAAATGTCACTTTATGAAATGGGAATGAAGGTGAACTATTTACCTGTGATGTTTATGACCTTTTTTTGTTTCGCTCCTTGATTCCATCTTGCCAGGAAGACAGATGGAGATGACAGCTGGTAAATCTGACCCCCAGACACTCAATAGCATGGTGGTTTTTTTTCCTTAAGCAAAAACTTGTTACCTGGCATTGCCAAGAAGAGAAAATGAAGTCTCTGACCTGCAGTCAAAAGGACTGATATTGAAATGAAAATGGAGTTTCAAACTGAGACCAGAGTCCAGATGTCTGTTTGGTCAGGTGGGGGTGGGTGCAAGGGCTATGCCTTGATCAGGGAGTCTGGTGAACTCAACTGAAGGTGATGAAAACTAAACAAAGTTTTATGGTGCGCTAGAAGCTTTCCTGGAATAATAAGGTGCCCATTCATTGAATATTAATACTCATAATACTCTCCATAACTAATAAAGGGGGTGGGGTGGGGAAGAGCTAGCAGGAGTTTTAAGTACCCAAAGATCCCCCCTTCAGTCTTTGTTCTGACAGCTGCAGGTGACTAACTTTATTTACATTGGCAGAGTTGGGCAACTTTTTTCTTCTTTTTTTCTGAAACAAAAGATTGCATGAGAATTCTTACAACATCTGGGATGATGCCATCTGTTCACACAAGGTTTTGCTGAGTAGCAGTGAATTTTGTTTCATTTCTGTAAAGATGATTGTGACAACAAAGTGGTAAAAATAAAAATATGTATTCATGACGAACTTGTTTTCTTCTCAATGTGGTGGAGTGAGTTTGTGTTTGTGTGTGAAGAATGTGTAGAGTTGTGTCCATCTGTCACCTTTTTCTTTTAGGGTATGGGAAAGACCATTTTGTGAGCATACAAAATCTTCAGGTTTCTTCACATTCTCACATGTGCAAGGTACAATAATATATGTATATATTATTTTACATTGAACAGGTGAGAATAGGGCATCAGAAGATTTCATATATATGTATGTGAATGCACACACACACACACACACACAGAGTAAATTGTACAAGGAAAAAAGTCTAAGCCTCATACTGGAAAATAGGGGAATGGAAAAGATGAATTCAAGTGTCTTTTTAATTTCAAATTTGTCTTCCAGCCCTCTTCAAAGGAAATGCCCCATATAGCATCATTTTACTTTGCTTTGCCATGGAGAGACTTCACAGAGACTGGTGAATCAGTGATCTGGAGGTAACATCTCTGCAAAGAATTCTAGAAGTTGTGGCCTTGACCCCCGTTTGAAGGAACATTTCTCCTATCCATTAGACCTTGAGTGGTGGTCTGGTGCTTTCTGATGTGACGGTAAAATAAGGTCCAGTGTGCGGTAATAATTATTCAGCATGGGGACAGGATAGCTCAGTGGTCAGAGCACTCAATCTCCTCGAGCTAAAGTTAAGCAGCATTGAATGTGGTAACTTCTTGGGCAGGTGATTATTTGTGTGCCTTGCCTTCAGTATGAAGTATCTGACACCTCACTCTCCAATGACCGCAAAGGTTATGGGAACACTTTTACCTTGATTTTATTTTTAAATTATTTTTTTAACTAAAAGAACCCATGGCAACAAGAGAATTCAATCGTCCCTGACAAAATCCTGTTGATATAAGCCAGTCACATAGGGAAACAAAGGCAGGGATAAAAAAAGGGTGTGACACGTTTGTGTTTTAGGTTAAGCTTGACTTGCGCTCAAGTCTGCTTGAAGATAGCAGAGTAAATCTTGTGCAGAAAAATGTGCCATAATTCACTGAAAATTAGATATAATATCACAAGACAACTGCTGGAGAAAGCCTATGAAATGCTTAATGCCCAAAAGATACAGTGACTAAAAACAGTTAAGATATACCTGAAAGCTGAGGGCTAATGCCGGCGGTGTCTTTCAGCTTCTATCAGTCGTACAACACTGCATTGAACACCCCCCCCCCCCCCCCCCCAAAAAAAAAAAAAAGAAAAGAAAAACAAAAACAAACCAAAGTTTTAATTGTGTCTGTCATAAACAGTAAGTGTTCTATGCATCAACATATCAGTAATTCTGGAGCTCATCAAAAGTTGATCCTTTTTTGGAACATGTACTATTTCTGATAAAACGAAGAAGTACTGATTGTAAATAATAATAGAGAGTAACAAATGTTTGAAATGCATCCTTTTATCAACACACCAGATCAGTAATCTTGCTCTGCCTTCTACTGTTTCAATGCAAAGGATGTCTAATGACATAAACAAGCCTGTGAAGTTGATCTAGCTGGCTGTTTGCTGTCAAAGACTGGCGATAGAACACTGGATCATTTTACAGAGAATATCCGATAAAAATCAAGATGGTAGAAGGTATGGGAGAGTAATGAAAGTTGCCATAAAAAAAAGTTTATTTTAGACACGTGAAGTGACAAAAGAAGACAGACCACAATATCAAATCTTTCTTCTCTTACTTTACCCGGGGAGTGACAAAGGCACATGAAACTTCTTTCTCATAATGTCAGAACGTACCGCAGTGATCAAAGTTCTTAAGGGGAAAACTAAGTCAGTCCCAGATGCTTTTCTTTTTAATATATCCTGTCATTGATTGAATCCTTTTGAATTAATCTTTTTATTGAGGGAAAGGAATAAGCAACCATCATGGCTTTTAAAATTTTTATTTTTAACATTCAGCCTTCAGTCATTCATGCTGAGACAACAGGGTCCATATCAGGGCTAAAACTATATATATATATATATATATATATATATGTGGAGAACACTTCAAATAATGAGTTGTTCTAAGATGCAGTCCAATCAGGCAATGAAACAAGGTGTGTTTAAAATACAATGAATTGGCCTCACTAAAGAAAGAGATGCTTGTCAATCCAGAAACAGCCACAGTGATCAACTGAATGATGTTATATCTGGCACTACAATCCAACAGACGTACAGAGAAATGGGTTGAGAGAGGAGGGGAGGAGTGGGAGGGGGAGGTGCTGGGAAGACAAGGGTACATAACTCTTGGAAAAGACTGCCGACATCATCCATAGACTAAATCTGAAGATACATTATAGGGCTGAGGCACTTACGTAAAGCAAGTACTAATGTAATGGCAGAAACAAGCCCTACCATTCAGAAATGGGATTTTGATGCACAGGCAAAGACCAAGTTAACGAGCTTATCTTTAAACTGAACTCCACAAAGCATCAGGAGCCCGGAAACGGCGTTCATCACCGTGATGCTGGGGAATGTTCCCAAGGACCTGTTCAAGTGCTGGCGGCATGATCGGATGCCATTAACCTTATCTCCCACTGTTGGCGTGAGTGACTGTGTGTTGTTACCTGGGGTCAGGATTGGGTGCAGTGAAGGTGGTTGTTTTTTTTTAACGCAAATGTAGGCTATTGCTTCACACAGTTGTCAGCTAGAGCCAGGTTTCCTGTTTTTCGGCAGCAGTGGCACAATATCGCTATAGATCACAATATCGCTATAGATCACAATATCGCTATAGATCACAGTATCGCTATAGATCACAATATCGCTATTGATCATATATTCAATGGTGAAACAAGTCGTCAGCATGCAGGCACACCCATGTGTGTGTGTGTGTGTGTGTTCTCATTTACAGGGGAAACACGTATGTAGCATTTTTTTCTGTTCATCTCCTGTAAGAGCTAGTGGGCCTTAATGTACATTTTTCTTTCAGCAAAAGGAATCAGGATATCTGCATTTCATATTTTCCTCTTACAGTTTACAAATCAGCCCTCCAGTCACGGAAGAGAGGGATCGGTCGTTTGAATCTAAGCTGAAGACCCGATGCCGGATGTCTCTACCCTGGCTCCACTAGTTTGTGAACCCAGGTCTGGGTGTGTTGAGTACAAACGTATAATACAAGGAACCCAGCCACAGTGCCAAGATCCAGCCAGAGGTGCCCCAGGCAAACCTCTTTGGTAAAAACCCCATCGTCATTGGCATGCCTGTCTACATGCACTATTAGAAAAAAAGCGTTAGAGGCTACAAGCTTATGGTGGCATGCTGTCCCGAGATTCATGCTTTGTTACAGAAAGATTTGAAACAGATATAAAGCAATCTAAGTAGATGTGCAATATGCACTTAGAGGATGCTCAGCAATCGACTTATGGGCAGCCGAACTGCGCAAAATTGTCATCAAAGACTTCAATGATAAGTACAAGACTTTCTTCTTCTTCTTTCTTCTTCTTCTTCTTCGAACGCTCAGACATCAACTATTGTTGTCTGTCAAATGAGCGAAAACGCGTTGCACTGCCGTTAAGCGCCTGACAAGTCAGGCCCAGCACATCCCGTGTGGATAAAAGGCAGGAAAATGGACCAAGAGGCAGAAAATAGACAAGAAGGACGTGACAGGAAGAAAAGGAACAAGGCATCAGCAAAGACAGGGATAGAAAAAAGGGAATTCCTACCACAGAATTTCCAGAAGGTGGATATGCTATTTATACTGACAGGTCCCTGGCATACCCCCAGGATCATAAGGTTTTTTTTCTCTCCCTTTCACTACCATAATAAGTGCAAACAGTTAACTATATTTAGAAAAGAGGCAACGACTTTGGACCTGCCATAGATGTTGCGTATAGATTTCTCGTGCTGTTTTTCTACCCATAGTAAATGCATAGTTTTCTTTCAATTTTGATCTGAAGATATTTAAGGCAGCACTGGCATGAAAGCGTTCTCTGTCTGTCTGTCTGTCTGACTGTCTTTCACACACACAGACACACACACATATCAAACTCACCCCCCCACCACACACATACACACACCAAAACAAAATAAACAGCAGCAGCAGCCAGTGATAGTAAAGAACAAAGAAGTCATATGAATAGCTGTTAGAAATTACTGGAGCATGAAATACACACTTGATATTCCTGGAGACTCACAGAAGAACAAGGCCAAGGCTGTTGGACAAAGCCAGTTTCACTTTTATTCTTTATTCAGCTGATTTCATCAAACATGTCTGCTGGAAATTAACCTTTTCCCACACAAAAGATGGGCAATCCAGCAGTCTTCAAGTTCTGTTAAAGGATCAGAACCACCCTTTGAAAATGTCCCCAGGGAACATGAAAATCAACACAGACAGCTGTAGGGAACACTACAAATCTCAATGTTTGCCTTGACTACAGAGGAGGGCAACGAGCACTCCCACCAAGGAGGGAACTGTTTCTCCCCTCCAAGTGTCCTTTCAGTGGTGATTGTGAATAGGCGTTTTGCATTTAGGCACAAAACAACCGCTCAATAAAGCATTCATCGTCAAGGTGAGGACCACACACTACTTCTGAGGAGAACTCTTGCTGCCACGAAAAGCTTTGACTAGCATCTTCCTCATTCTCACCGCACTGAGAGGCCAACATCCCTTGCTGAATGCGTCTGGTTTCGATCTGAATATGGCGAGCGGAAGCAGGCTTGATGGGAATTCAATGACTGTGTTGATGGAGGGGTGATGAAGAGTGTTGTCCGAGTGCTGGTTTCCTGGACACAGTGAAAAGAAAACAGGTTTTTTCACGCGTGCAGCGTCGTCGGCTGAAGAGTTATCGACCCTGACCCTAGCATGTCCTATCATAGGGTCATGTCTCAAGCTGGTTTTAAATCTCTCTCTCTCTCTCTCCCTCTCTCTCATGCTCATGTACCACAAGCTCATACTTCATAGGCAGCAGAGAGTACTGAAAGAAGCTGGACTTCAAATCTGCAAACATTTTTCTGTTAATTATGGCTTATCAGAACACTACCATATTTTCCACACCTACCCACAATACACTTAACCATGGCCTCCTAATACAACAACAGACACTTGCTGTCAGCAGGTTGGAGATAATGATAAGGACATCTGTTCATGCTGTCTCAAGCAGAAACAAGTTTTGGAAAGTAGGTGATCCTGTGTAGCTCAACCACCCCATCCTTGCTAGGTTAGACAAGGTAAGATAAGGATAGGCCTATTTCTTTCAGTTTGCTGGTGGTTGAATCCTATTTCTGATTCTTCTATCTAGGCACGTCTGTAGTTCCGCAACGTGTGTGTTATAATCTTAAAGCAGCCTAGAGAGCCAGGGTAGTAGGTATTGTGTGTGCGATATTATAGATTACATTGAAGACATAGTGAAAAATGATGGGTATAAAGTGTTGAATAAAGCGTAAGAATACTCTACATACACATGTGCTGGAGGCAATAAAGAAAAGTGAACACCAAGACATACATTTGAACATTAGCAATACAGTTGGGACAACAACAACAACACAACAATAATAGCAGCAGCAGCAGCAGCAGCACCACCACCACCACCACCACCAACAGCAGCAGCAGCATCAACAACAAAAAAGTTTGCATTACACTACACAAGAGTGGTCATTGGGATAGTGCACTAACAAAAAACCCACCATCTCTTAGGGACATGTGCCAATGCTTGGGTCTCAGTAAAGCTTTTTGAGCTCATTCAGTGATACTGTCCACCCATCTTCCTCCTTTTCCTGCCTCATCTTCAACTTTTCCAGACTGATGTCGCACAAGACTGACTAATGGTGGTCTCGGAAAGGCTGCAGGAACTTGCAACATGGTCATTCCACTTCAGTGTCAGAAACAGACGTAAAACTGAATTCGAAGTTCTATTTGAGATCTTACAAATAACACCTTTTTTCTGTAGTATTTGTGATCTGACTGAAGAGACTGGGTTGCACATGAAACACAATGATCAGTAACCATGCCCACTGCTAGATACATACGGGGACTGTATGTAAAAAAAGCACATGAGTGCTTATCATATTTTCCTCGAAATAAAAGAATAAAAAAAATACACAGACTTTTTGCGCCTTTGAGGACAGCAAAAGAAAATAAATTATCCCCAGAAGCTGTCTGGTTGTGGTAAAGCAAACAGCTAAGCCGTTGCAGGTCCTTGTGGGTATGACAGATTGCATTCATGACTATCTACATCTCATAGGCTATTCTATACTATGCTCAGCACATACAGAAACTGAAATGAACTCATGGCCTACCACATCCCTACACCTGTGATTAGCCATCAGAAGGAGTGGAAGAGCAGCAGGTCATGGTGGATGCTGAATGCCCCGTTTTGGCCAAGAGGTGGGAACATAGTTGAAGGTTTTTAACCACCTGTTCAGCGGTGTACAGCCAGACTACTGTAGACATGGCCCACACAATCAGTTACTGGTTCAAAGGTCTTGTCAGACTTACTTAGAGTGTACTTACTACAAGAGTGGGGGCCCTGTGAAAGAGTCCTGGTACTTATGGTACGGTCAGCCAGTTAGAATTTGGTTGTGTGTGTTATTTTATATATTTTTTAAAAGCTACTATTTATTCTTTTATTTCGAGGATAATGGAATAAGCAATCATGTGCTGTTTTTTTCCCATCCAGTTCTCGTATGTATGCCGTTTTGTAAATTTTATCATCCGTTCCCACCGGCACACAATGGCCTACTCCGAAAAGTGGAACGGGTTTTAACGTGTGCGAAAGATGTTCGGCGTGCGTTCGCACGCGGGACCTCGGTTTATAGTCTCAACCGAAGGACTTTTGGGGAGAGTGAAGTCAGCACTGATGTTAACTCCAGAGGAAAAATCGGCTTGAACGAGATTCGAACCCGGGTCAGCAGATCACGAATGCGCCACTCTAACCACCAAGGCTATCCCGTCCCCCTTTTTATGTATGTGAGTGTGTGTGTGTGTGTGTGTGTGTGCGCACGCGCGCGAGTGCGTGTACATAATCAGTTCACCACAACTGCTTTACATTCAAATCATGGTGTAAATCAACTTTAGACAATGTTTTCTCAATTTCATTCAGCATTATTTTCTTGCTGTATGCATAAACAAACAAACACGACGCTGGAAACGAAAACTAAACCGCCAACGACAGTAAACATAAGTTCACCTAGATCTTTGTCAGACAAAGAAATCCCCCCTTTGCGTGTAAACTTCCCGACAGAGATACAAATCCGATCCCAGTGGTGTATTGAAGGGCCCGCAAATCTATTTGAAAGGGTTGCCAACACCTTGACTTGACAGATAACCCACTTCACAAACCCTTCAGTTCCCCCATGGCTGTGATTTATGAAAAGAGTAAAGGGCCTTTTGTGTCTTGTGTAGCAAAAGTTGCCGATATGTAGAGAAGACGTCTTTTTGTGTGTAAGGACAGACCTCGACTGAAGTGTAGTCAGGTTCGTAATGCTAGAACGATTTTGTTATGTGTAGCACGATGAAAAACATACCTTGTTATTTAAAACCTCGAAGAAAAAGAAAACAAAAAACAAACAAAACAATAACCTGGGAAGAACTGAGTATAGTAGGTTTGGGATTGATCTGAGTCGTATACCGTATACACACAGACAAACATGAGGGCGCACGCACGCATACGCATGCATGCGAGCGCGCGCACACACATAAACACACACTGCATACATACTGGAACTGGATATAAAAAAGCACATGAGTGCTTATTTCATTATCCTCGAAATAAAAAAAACCACACACACATGCACGCACACACATACAATACCCCCCCCCCCCCCCCCCCCCACACACACACACACACATCAGTTTCATGACATAGTAACATTTTACCTGCCTTACTTTCTGCACTCTCCAAACCAAGATCAGAGATCATTCCCCCCCCCACCCCTCACCCCCCGTCTCTTTCCCTCCTTCCTCCTCCCCCTCCCCCTTCCCCACCCTGTCCCTTCTTCTTGGAAGCATCCTTAACCGGAGCTGGTTGGTGATAAAAAGGTGTCAGTGTTGGCACTCCATGATAAACAGGTACGGCAGCTTCTCCATCATTGCTGATGTTTTGCACCCTACACAGCCCAGCCACTGCATCAACTTCAGTTTCTTTCATCCCCCCACACCCTGCCCCAAGTATGCACACATACAGATACACAGACACAGACACACACACATGCACGCACACACACGTAGATATGGATATATGTACATGTGTAACACACACACACACACACACACACACACACACACACACACACACACACACACACACACACACACACACACACACACAAACAACCTCCCCCCACCCCCCAAAACGACAACAACAACAACAAACAAACAGAAAACACACACACTCAAACACAAACACGTAGATATAGATATATGTATACGTGTCATACACACATACATGTATAAAAGGAAACGGTGTTCCCATAAACTATGGGGTCGATAGGGAGCGATGCATCAGAGGCCTCAGCTTCTCCAGGGGCCAGCATCTTGGTGTATCTTCTCTGACCCTATAGAGGCAGGTACCCATTTACAGCTGGGTGAACTGGGCAACAGTACTGAAGCCAAGGGGCGCAAACGGTCACCCATCCACTTGGTAACCACGCTCAATGCTGCTTAACATTAGCTTGGGGAAATTGAGTGCTCTGACCACTGAGCTATCTCATCCCCTATACATAACATACATACATACATACATACATACATACATACATACATACATACATACATACATACACACATACATAAATAGGCCTGGGTGTGCCAACCTTCCTTTAATTGAAGTATGCTTGGGGACAAATAGTTGTATCTGTATTTGCAACATGTCAATAATCTTCACCCCTGCCAGAAATGGCTCTTAGATCTCATGAAAGAAAAAGAATGAATTGTCTATACTACACAATGATTAGGATTTCGGATCAAGTTAAGTTTTACAATCTGTCCTTTTAAACACACAGGCATAAAAAGGATCAGTAAAACATGGGGAAAGAGAGAAAGAAATCGAGGTGACAGCTCTGATATGGCCTCTATGGTCCGTAGGGCTATAAACAACATGATTGATTAGATAGGGTTGGAAGAGAGAGAGCGAGCGAGCGAGCGAGCGAGCGAGAAAGAGAGAGAGAGAGAGAGAGACAGAGAGAGAATCAGCTGTTTTGGGGTGACAGGACGTGCTAGGGGGTCAGGGTCGATAACTCTTCAGCCGAGGACGCTGCACGCGTGAAAAACCTGTTTTCTTTTCATGGTGCCCAGGAAACCAGCACTCGGACAACACTCTTCATCACCCCTCCATCAACACAGTCATTGAATTCCCATCAAGCCCACTTCCCCTCGCCATATTCAGATCGAAGCCAGACGCATTCAGCAAGGGATGTTGGCCTCTCAGTGCGGTGTGAATGAGGAAGATGCTAGTCAAAGCTTTTCGTGGCAGCAAGAGTTTTTCTGAAAGACAGTGTGTGGTCCTCACCTTGGCAATGAGTGCTTTATTGAGCGGTTGTTTTGTGCCCAAATGCAAAACATGCGTCCACAACCGCCGCTGAAAGGACATAAAGAGAAGAGAAACAATTCCTTGTTTCAGATGGAGTGCTTTTTGCCGTCCCCTGTAGTCGGGGCAAATATTGAAGCCTGTAGTGTTCTCCACAGCCATCTGTGTTGATTTTCGTGTTCCAGGGGGACACTTTCAATGGGTAATTACTTCTGATCGTTTAGCAGGACCGGAGAACTGCTGGGTTACCATCTTCAGTGTTGGGGAGAACATTGATTTGGGGCTTGCCTGCCAAATTGATTGATAGCAGCATGAAGAAGGAGAGCTGTAAAAAGCTCTTCCGAGCAACCTTGGCCTTGTTTTCCTGAATGTTTCCCCGACTTGAAATGAACTGTTCAGTACTGCTGTTATTATCATTACTGTTGGTGTTGGGCATGTAAGCAGACGTTTAAACGGCACTGATCATAATTACTAGTAGCATAGTTTCTGTATTCTATCCACTGACATGTGAAAATTAATATAGTCCTTATGCATCACATGGTAGCTTGAATCGTGCTGTAAAAGATCTGCCAGCAGTTTTTTTCTCTCTAGCATATGCTGCTGGATTGTTGACGATGACTGAACGTGACTCTTACTATTCCAGTTCTTTTTCTTCACATGTTTATCCTTTCCTGGTCATGTGGATCAGCAACTTAACTTACAAAGATAGGTTTCCATCATCTGTCAATGTACACTGGCATTTGAATCACTCGCTGAAACGTTTCAAAACATTTCTTTCTGCAAATATTGTAACGTTTTAATAGCTTTATCCATTGTGCGTATAAATTTGATATCTCTTAATCCTAATATTTATGGACGGTTGTGGACAGTTGCACGCGCATGTAACACTTACCAAATTACTCTCTCTCTCTCTCTCTCTCTCTCTCTCTCCACACACACACACACACACACACACACACACACACACACACACACACACGAAACCAAGAAAGCCAATCTGAAAAAGCTCCTAAAACCATTTGGCTGATACTGGAAATGAAAAACCTGGCTACAATCGACAACAGTGTGGCAACCTATTTTGCATAATTGCCCCAAACACCCTTGAATAAGGCCTCATGGCAAACAACAAGCACTAAAACATCATCAGATGGAAAAAAGATAAAGGCGTCCTTCATTCTTCCTGCAGCAAGAACATGTTCGGAGGATGGTGGATGATGCCCTTACTGAGGAGCTGTTTCCTTGTGTGGACTTGAAGATAAGGCTTGGCTAGCTTTATAGAATCCACCCGTGGCTATACATCAAAACGCTACATCTGAATCGGACAATAATTACTTCTTTTCTCCTTCGTCGAACGCTTAGATAGTGATTTCTTTTTTTTTGACGCTGGCATTTGTAAACAGCAAAGGCAGAAAAACACCCACATTGAAACGGGTCCAATTGTAATATGTGTGTGACAAATCTACATGACAAAAAGACAGGAAAAGGGAGGAAATATCGTAATATGTCTGACAAATATGCATATGACAAAAGAAAGGAAAAGGTAGGAAATGAGAAGTTATAAAGGGAAATCCCTTTATGCTATATAATTTCCGTTCATAACGTTTCGTTTCCATCTTTTTTTTCTTACAGGCAGGCGGCATATTGCTGTGGATCCAGATGGTTAAAACAAAAAAAGATGCTTTAAAGCAAAACAAACAGCCCAGCACTCCAAATCGTTTTCGTGAAGCTTTGAAGTGAACAGAAGCTGGCCAAGCATGTTAAGAGAAGTTGTTATTCTTTTATCTATTTATTCTTTTATTTCGAGGATAATGGAATAAGCACTCATGTGCTTTTATTTACATCTAGTCCCCGTGTGTATGTAGTTTTGTAAATGTTGTCATCCGTTTCCACCGGCACACAATAAACTGGTCTTCCGAAAAGCGGAACGGGTTTTAACGTGTGCGCAAGATGTTCTGTGTGCGTTCGCACACGGGACCTCGGCTTATAGTCATGTCAGGAGCTATTTTAAAGTGATCCTCTATAAAACTAATCACTGTCTCCGGAAAAGATGGAACGGAAAGATGGAAAACGATGTTACAGAAGAACAGACAGGAAACCCGCACATAAAGGTGACTGACAAACGAATCAAAAGGGATTTCTAAGGGAAAGCAATACATAGCGACGAGAACAACACAAAGAGGGTAAATGGATAGCAGGGCTTTTGGACACCAGCGCCTCGAGAGACGAGAAGAGAGAGAGAGAGGAAGGAAAGAGGGACAGAGAGAGATGGCGAGAGAGAGAGAGAGAGAGAGAGAGAGAGAGAGAGAGAGAGAGAATCAAACTACATTCTCAAATAATCTAGAATATTTAAACAAACACTAGTTCATTCCTGCTATGCTATAAATCTTTTCCTCTTCTTCTTTACTTGAAGAGTGATAACGGTTCAGACGTAAAGAGATTAAATATGGGTGGTATATGCACTCAGAAAAGATAGTGAAAATATCTCTGTTCATGTCTGAAGGTAGGCTAGAACACAAAAGACAGGGTGGTTAGGTGAATTGGGGGGGGGGGGGGGGGGGGGGGGGGGGGGGGGGGGGGGGGGGGGCAGTAATATGGAGACGGTGGCTAGACGTAGTGGAAGGTTTTGCAATGTCAGGGACAGCACCCAGACACAGTTATCACCCCTGCAAGCTCTGACACCTGGCTATCTGACAGCAGTTGAATTTAGAATTGAAAAAAAGAAAGTATCTTAAAGCAGTTAAAGCTACAAGCGATGGAGGAAAAACAACGTGAGCAACAGTGGTAGTGCCCACACCTGAAAAGTATTTTAGCATGTGTGCACATACATACAGTACATTCCTCTCTGTTTTGTGCAAACAGTTAGACAGCTCATCAGATTTGAAACACATAGGCTGTTACTAAAAAGACTTCGAAGCACGCGCGCACGCACGCACGCACGCACATTTTTTCTACATGTGTATTGTTGACAGGCCTATCAAAAAAAAAAAAAGCAAGAAAATCCATTTATCGTGAAAAGAACGAAAAAATAATCTACAAGAAAACACTATTAAACGCCTTTACTGCTGAAGTGATTGATTTTGTTTCTAACCAATTCATTTTAAGCAGAAAGAACAGAGAAAGAAACAAACCATCATCCATTCATGTAGAACAATTTGAAATAGATTTTTTTTCAAACTTATCTAATATTTTTCACGTGGAAATTGATAGCAGTCACATTTCAGATTTACGATGGGTGGTATATGTGCATTCAGAAACAAATAATAATGAAAAAAACCAAACCTCTTTCATTCTGAAAGTAAGCTAAAACAGAGAGAGAGAGAAGAAGAGAGAGAGAGAGAGAGAGATAGAGGTGTGGAGTGGGGATGGGGTGGGGGGGTGGGGTGGGGGGACGGAGTTCGAGCATAGTAGAGAGACATTGTTGAAAGTTTTGCAATGTCAGAACAGCACCAAAACACAGTTATCGCCCCTGCAGACTCTGACACCTGCCTATCTGACATCGGCTGCATTTAGAATTGCTTGAATCCCCACCCCACCCTATCCACCCCCCTCCTCCTATCTAAAAGCAGTTGAAATTGAGACTGACGGAGAAAAAAACAACACAACATATTCACCAAAGCCCTCAACAAAAATACAACAAGCAACACTCAATCATAACCCGTGCACACGCACATATGTACGTTATCACACAGGTTGGTATCCCACAATATACTCCCCCGTCTTTCTCTACATTTTAGTTAAACATTTTACATATATTCGAAACACATTATAATCCACACACACACACACACACACACACACACACACACACACACACACACACACACACATAGATAGACCGACAGAGACAGACAGACAGACAGACAGATAGACAGACAAGAGACTCAAAAGTAAAAATGCAAACACACAGTTTTACGATTTTCTTTTTATTTACCTGTCATACAAAGTTTCAGTAAGGTGAGAGGTCGCACGTTCTAAACAAAATATACACATCGAAAGAAGTATTCTGTACATGTACAATACACGATAATGTTTTCATACACATCTTAGGGTCCTTCATGATCATGGATTTCAAGATTTAAAAAAAATCAAACAAAATGAACAACAACACAACACATTTCGCTAAATCATTTATTATTACTGTAAAAAAAAATCTACTTGGTCTACGATTTGCTTCTACAAAAATGAAAACCAAAGGAATCAAACAGCACCCTAGTGTAACTGTGATACAATTCTGTCGAAAACACATTTCCCAATAGTCCTTCTTGGAGACAAAATCGAAAGCAAAAAGAGAAAAAAGAAAAAGGCTTATCCCCGCTCCCCCTACTCCTTACAAAAAATAATCCCTCCCCTCAATTTTGAATAGATTTTGGAAAGTGAAATAATTATATATATATAAAAAAAATTGTTCATAGCCTAAAAACAAAAAGGAGATCTGGAAGAAGAGGAAAAATACGATGATGAAGACGACAACGATGACAGTCACGACGACAATAAAAATAACGATGGAGACAGAGATGGAGGTGGAGGAGGAGGAGGAACAAGAAGATGAACCAAAAAGAAGGGACAAAATAAAGGCATGAAAAGAGAAGGAAAAGTAACAAAGGAAAGAGCATTTTCCCTTCAGGCTTTATCAGTCCTTTGTCTGTATAGAAAACTTACTATTTTGTGTTATCAGTAATGTGGATGTGTGGTGGATGTTTTCGTCTAATGAGTCTTCTCCCCGTCGTCATAAAGCTAGGGTGGTATTGTTTATGAAAAAGAAAGTCAGACTATAAATGTTTATTACACAGAGAGAGAGAGAGAGAGAGAGAGAGAGAGAGAGAGAGAAGAGAGAGAGAGAGAGAGAGAGAGAGAGAGAGAGAGAGAGAGAGAGAGAATGAAGACGGAAAAAGCACGAGGATATAGTAGAGGAGGAAGAGGTGGGGGAGGAGGATAAGGAGGAGGAGGAGGAATGGGAGGAGGAGGAAGAAAAAGGAAAGAGGGGTTGTTCGTTTAACTTCAAAATATGTGTCTAAATCTTTGAGATTATAGTGAGCGTGACCGACATATGATTTTGCAGTCTCTTGCTCCTATCGTAAGGTTATTCATGTTTCGAATAGTTATGGTCTACCAGATTGAAGATGGTTAAAGATTCTTTGTCGCAGATAGTATGACTTGTTGTTGCTAAGTGTTGATGCTGTTTTGTTTTGATATGTTTTACTGTAATAAAGACAGGGGAAAAGAAAATGAAAAATAAGAGACAGGAAACAGAGAAAAGTCAAAGTAATGAACGGTGAAAAACAGAAACAGGAAAAAAAACACAAACAAAAGAAGAAAAAGTAAAAAAAAAAAAAGCAAAACAAAACACGACAAACAAACACAACCCCCACAAAACACAACCACCAACCCCACCCATCTACACACAAATGGTAGAAAAGTTCTCAAGATAGAAAGATCAAATCAAAAGAAAACCGTATCTTGCAATCATCATTTTTTTTTCCTAAACAAGAGGACCAGTATCAAGATCGAGCTACCCTAGGTGACAAAATCTGATGAAAATCTAAACTTTGAATAATAAGCTATAACCCCCCCCCCCCTCCCCAAATAAAGCCAACAACAACAAAACAACAATTAGTGGCATTTCACAGACTGCATTTCAGCCGAATCTTCATACTCCTCCCCCTTGACTAAAGAAGCAAACGAATAGAACAAACTACGACTAAGCAACTAAAAGCAAATAACTAAACAAAAGCAACTGATTTAATCACAAACAGGATCAAGAAAATCTAAATCAACACACTAGTGTTCATGTGTGAAACTTTGACGGCCTTTAAGTCCTCCAAAAATCGACCGCCCTATACTTGCCAAAAAGGTGTACTTTTGACAGAACAAAAATATGACTAAAAGTCATATTCATCATAAAAGAGAATTTGTAATTTTGACTCATATCAACCGTCATTTACTATTTGTCCATGATAAACTAGCTTTTTAGAATTTCTATTCACACACCAAAAGTAGACCAGTAGTGTCAAATGAAGTTTAGAATTATTACTTTTGATTCATACTAGCTGTTTGATAGTTAATGTTGTAATAATTATACGTCCTAACATACGCGGATAAACTTACTTCTTAAGCTATGAATATCCATTGCAACTGTAAAGAGAGGAAAAAACCAAATCTGGTACATAAAAAAAAATCTGTCGTCAAGTTTAATCAACATTAGAATAATTTCTCTATGAATTTTCAGCACAGAAACCATTACTATGGGATGGAACAGAGGAGGCAGGAAGAAAAACAAACGACATATTTATGTACAGCAGAAGCATTCCATTGATAATTTTGAGGGACGATTCTAATGAATGTATAAAGAAAACAATGAACAGTTTCAACAACCAAGAAAAGAAAAGAAACAACACGTGTCTAAAGACCATAACAACAAAACATGAATGAGAAATGATAGGTGGGGGGAAGAGAGTATGCTTATCTAGCAGTTCATGATTGTCAACAAAAAAATAAAGATTAAATACATCTAGGAGGATTACTGCTTTCTGAATCTACTGAAGAGAGAAATCAAATGTGGATAAATGTGATCAGTGTATTACTGTGCAACAAATAAAACAAAACAAAAAATGAAACAACGAAGTGTGGATTCATATACAGCAATGTTGAATTTTAAGACATTTATCATTCTCAACTCCAATCTAATAATTACATTGAATCAGCATATACTTTTATCACGACTCAAAATAGTCACACAAATAAAAGGTCTACATTCCACATAGGTTCATGAAACAAACCCTCATGAAGAAAAAAAACCTTTACAGAAAAGCATTGTAAGACTGATAGTTAGGAATAGAAAAATAGTGGAGAGAGAGAGAGAGAGAGAGAGAGAGAGAGAGAGAGAGAGGGGGGGGGGGGGGGGGGGGGGGGGGGGGGGGGGGGGGGGGGGGGGGGGGGGGGGGGGAGTTAGGGAGGGAGGAGGGAAGGGAGAGGGAGAGAATTTTGACACCATGATTTTTTTTTTTTACTGCTATTACATACAAAGATGAAACTGTTGATGATTGGAGAACAGACATACTGCATGAACTTTTCTTTTCAAGAACTGTCATTTTGCTATATAATTCAAACTAAAAGAGGAAAATACACCAAATGTTGACAGCCGCGTTTTTCCTAGCTGTCGCTTGGTCAAACAAAAGACAAGCAAAACGTAGAAAGATAGAAAGAAGCAATAGAAAGATAGAAAGAAGCAATAGAAAGATAGAGACAAGCAATAGAAAGATAGAAAGAAGCAATAGAAAGATAGAAAGAAGCAATAGAAAGATAGAAAGAAGCAAAAGACAGATAGAGACCAGCAATAGAAATATAGAAAGATAGAGACAAGCAATAGAAAGATAGAGACAAGCAATAGAAAGAAGCAATAGAAAGAAGCAATAGAAAGATAGAGACAAACAATAGAAAGATAGAGACAAGCAAAACGTAGAAAGATAGAAAGAAGCAATAGAAAGATAGAAAGAAGCAATAGAAAGATAGAGACAAGCAATAGAAAGATAGAAAGAAGCAATAGAAAGATAGAAAGAAGCAATAGAAAGATAGAAAGAAGCAAAAGACAGATAGAGACCAGCAATAGAAATATAGAAAGATAGAGACAAGCAATAGAAAGATAGAGACAAGCAATAGAAAGAAGCAATAGAAAGAAGCAATAGAAAGATAGAGACAAACAATAGAAAGATAGAGACAAGCAAACGTAGAAAGATAGAAAGAAGCAATAGAAAGATAGAAAGAAGCAATAGAAAGATAGAGACAAGCAATAGAAAGATAGAAAGAAGCAATAGAAAGATAGAAAGAAGCAATAGAAAGATAGAAAGAAGCAAAGACAGATAGAGACCAGCAATAGAAATATAGAAAGATAGAGACAAGCAATAGAAAGATAGAGACAAGCAATAGAAAGAAGCAATAGAAAGAAGCAATAGAAAGATAGAGACAAACAATAGAAAGATAGAGACAAGCAAAACGTAAGAAAGACAGAAAGAAGCAATAGAAAGATAGAGACAAGCAATAGAAAGATAGAGACAAGCAATAGAAAGATAGAAAGAAGCAATAGAAAGATAGAAAGAAGCAATAGAAAGATAGAGACAAGCAATAGAAAGATAGAAACAAGCAATAGAAAGAAGCAATAGAAAGATAGAAAGAAGCAAAAGAAAGATAGAGACAAGCAATAGAAAGATAGAGACAAGCAATAGAAAGATAGAGACAAGCAATAGAAAGATAGAGACAAGCAATAGAAAGATAGAAAGAAGCAATAGAAAAATAGAAAAAAGCAATAGAAAGATAGACAGAAGCAATAGAAAGATTGAAACAAGCAATAGAAAGATAGAAACAAGCAATAGAAAGATAGAAAGAGGCAAAAGAAAGATACAAAGAAGCAATAGAAAGATAGAGACAAGCAATAGAAAGATAGAGACAAGCAATAGAAAGATAGAGACAAGCAATAGAAAGATAGAAAGGAGCAATAGAAAGATAGAAAGAAGCAATAGAAAGATAGAGACAAACAATAGAAAGATAGAGACAAGCAAAACGTAGAAAGACTGAAAGAAGCAATAGAAAGATAGAAAGAAGCAATAGAAAGATAGAAAGAAGCATAGAAAGATAGAGACAAGCAATAGAAAGATAGAGAGGAGCAAGACGTAGAAAGAAGCAACAGAAAGATAGAAAGAAGCCATAGAAAGATTGAAACATAGCAATAGAAAGATAGAAACAAGCAATAGAAAGATAGAAGCAATCAGTAAAATTTTTTAGTGACACCACTATTAGTACATTGTATGTACGACTCATGAAATCCTGAGAGAGAGAGAGAGAGAGAGAGAGAGAGAGAGAAGAGAGAGAGAGAGAGAGAGAGAGAGAGAGAGAGAGAGAGAGAGAGAGAAAGAAGAGAGAGAGAGAGAGGGGGAGAATTTATAAATCAATCATAGTTACAACATTAAATAATGTACAACTCAATAAATCCCTAGAGAGAGAGAGAGAGAGAGAGAGAGAGAAGAGAGAGAGAGAGAGAGAGAGAGAGAGAGAGAGAGAGAGAGAGAGAGAGAGAGAGAGAGAGAGAGAAAAGGGAGAGATTTCATAATATACACATAAGGTCAACAACAATAATAAATAACAGCAGATATATGTTCCAATGCAAAATTCACAACGAAAAGTCTAATTATTTTACACTAGCATCTGAACGAGTCATTCATAGTGTCAACATATAATTCTGGCAGTGTGTGTGTGTGTGTGTTTTGTATGTGTGTGTGTGTGTGTTGTGTTGTACATGTTTGTGTGTGTTGTGATGTATTGTGTTGTGTTGTGTGTGTGTGTGGTGTGGTGTGTGTGTGTGTGTGTGTGATGCATGTGTGACTTAACAATAACAACACAAAACACATGTTACATATACATGTATAAGCAGTTTTCCTTTTCCTTTTTTTTCTTTTCTAGTACGAAAAACAATGAGCATCCTCTCTTGAAACAAGACTGACGTGAAAACTTGTTAAAAACCCATGACAGAGAATGAGTAGTTAGTTCTCCAAACACTAAACATGAACATATAGATAGGTCCATACACACGAACATCTGACATTTAAAAAAACACATGTGTATTTTGTATGGTAAGGTTCTACATTGAACTGTAGTACGTCATGAGAGGGCATATGTATTTATATATAAATGGGACACATTGCTTAACATTGTCGGTAGGGAGGAGGGGGGGGGGGGGGGGGGGGGGGGGGCAGCACAAAATGACAACCACAACACAAGAACGTTGATAGATAAAATGAACAAACTTGGACAAACGTATTCTGTCACGGTTACTACTAGCAACGTTGTTAATCATTCTGGTCAAGTTGTTATAAAAAATATTGTAATTATATACCAATTAGGTCTTTCTGAAGCGACTGGTGATTAAATCAATGAGAAGAACAGTGAGTAGTTGGAACTCGAAGAATGGGGAGAGAGGAGAGAGAGAGAGAGAGAGAGAGAGAGAGAGAGAGAGAGAGAGAGAGATAGAGAAGAGAGAGAGAGAGAGAGAGAGAGAGAGAGAGAGAGAGAGAGAGAGAGATTTAAATTGATCAACCACACACCTGAAAATGAACAACGTTAGAATCTGTGCGTCTCCTGATTTACCAAAATGTGCCCACGATGTTCAAGCCTACGGAGGGATTAAAAAGGGCCTAAAACAAAGAATGAAGTACCACCACCACCATCGCAACAACAACAACAACAACAACAACAACAACAACGTCACGAAACGCCACTGGCCAAACTGAACTGAATCATTGCGCTCCCCGCATACACACACAACAATCCGGCAACAAACACATGCTACAATTATTATACAACGGTCTATGGCCAGCTGAGGTCACAATGGTGGTCAGTCTGGTGTCAACAACACATGATAGTGACGTCCTCTGTGTACAACCCGTTGAAAGCAGTTGCTAGCAGTAATTGTTGACATCTGTTGTGGGAAGCGGCAGTTGTTGACAGCAGTGGCTGAAGGGTCGGATCCTGTGTTACTACTAAAACCAATTCCAGACTGGTCAAGCCAGTCACCACAGCTGACGAAAGCAGCTGCGTGTTAACTCTCAGTCCTTGAAGACTGTCGTTGAATGTAAAAAAAAAATGCAGACACTTTCTCTGACAGTTGTTAAAAGCCGGTCACCAACTGCCCGGTCTTTTAGTCACAACAGTTCGTCTCCAAATTGCCCAGTTTCAAGAACAGCTCGTTTCCAAACTGCTCGGTTTGCATAACAAATCGTCTCCAAACTGCCCAGTTTTCACAAAAACTCGTCTCCAAACTGCCCGGTTTGCACAACAGCCCGTTACCAACTGAAGTCTTTGTTTCAACAGCTGTTGAAAATCAGCCACGGAAAACAATAGCTAACTGCACACTGGCTGTCTACATTTTCCATGTAAAGCGCAACTTTTGTTAGAATAAAACGAAAAAAAACCAAACCCATGGTTTGGAGAAATAATCACGAGTGGGTAGTACACATACTCTGTCGGTCTTTTTGCTTGTAGAACTTTCCTACTGGCGTGCTTTGGTCCAAACACCAACTACAGTCACAGACACCAGCTGACAAGCTCTGCCTGTTCCAAGATTCTAGTCAGCAGGCTGATCAGAAAAAAAGAGTGCCACAGAGCTCTTCCACGACAGAGCCATCATCAGATGGCTTTCATGATACTTATCCGTAATGATTATGCTTCCCACTACACAAGTCTCGCTGTTTCATGCCCTCTGCAAAGTCACAACCGGTGCTGTCTGTAGACCTGGCTTTTTTTCTTGCACCTGGCCCAGGTGTCTGCTTTAGGTGCAGCATGTATGACGAAGAGAGGTGCACACGCGCAAGGAGACATCCAACAAATCAACAAGAAAATAAAGATTTCGAGAGTATCTTGCTGAGGTATTTATGGACACAGTTATGATACCTGCACACACAGTCAGTCACAGACATCTAGGTCAAAAACAAAACCGTCGCAGACTCCCGCTATTTACAATCTTTTTTTTTTTAATTTTAAGACTTAATGGTACTTCTTCAATCATTTTACGCAATAACTACATTTTGAAAATGATAGATCTATGCTTTTTCATGTAATTGAAAATCAGCAATAGTAGTAAAAATAAAAAAGCACTTAATCTTAATTAAGAGTTGATGACTTTCTACCAACTTGATATTCTTCGTATGCCCCCCCCCCCCCCCCCCCCCCCCCCCATTTCTATCCATTCACACTGAGCATAAGCGATTCATATAATTATAAAATGACACTGTGAGTTCTTGAACTCTTCAACTGTTGACACCACTTTTCGTTTTCTGTACACATGTTACGAGACTATTGCCCTAGATAAGTCTACGCACTACAGACAATAGAAGGAAATATAAAACATGCAATGCTCTCTATAAATCATCTGTGGCAGTCATCACAAAGTCAGGTGTAGACGGAATGAACAGTGCTATGATGATGAACAGTCATGACAACTCTCAGGTACAATGCGGCAGCCACCATGCCCACCACCTGTCATGACGCAGTGAAAAGCTCCACCATCCATCCTATCCCCATATCGACTCCATCAACTGTAGCTAAAGACAGACACAACGTCCCCCATTCATTCTCTACTCGTTTCCCCAAAACGCGCCAGATCGGACGCCTAGCGCATCCTCATCTCCATGCTGGCACACGCGCGCGCGGTCAGATCAGCCCCGGCACTGTCCACGACGCTCCGGTTGATGTAGTGTCGCAAGCGCCGGTTCCACTTCTCTTTCCAGCGGACGACCTTGGACTTGCGGTCCACGATGTAGCCCGGGCGGTTGTCTCCTCTTCGGCGCCGGGCCACGATCAGGTAGCGGCGGTTGAGGCGAATCTTGGGACACTTGCAGCGGAGGTCGTCGCGAGGCACCCACAGGTAGGTCTCCCCGCGCCGTGCTCGCTCCGAGGAGGACCTGGGGAAGGAGCTGATGACGTTGATGCTGAACTTGACCCAGTCGTCCTCCGTCTCCCGGCTGAGGATGTTGGCCTGGATGGCTGCAACACACACACATACAGACACAGACACAGACACACACAGAGACACACACAGACACACAGACAGACACACACACACAGACACACACCAGGCACGCACGCACGCACACCACACACACAGACCACACACACACACACACACACACACACGTTTAATATCACCTTGACTGAACACAGTTAAATTAAAGAACACCACACAGAACACACACACACGCACGCACGCACGCACGCACGCACGCACGCACGCACCACACACACACACACACACTATATGTTCAAACATCTATGACTCAAGTACGGAAAAGGTGAAGTACATGAAGAACCCACCTGCCCACCCCCCTCCCCCCAAAAAACAAAGAAAAAAAGAGAAAAAAATTACAGAAACTCATTTCAGACCTCACACATCAGAAATCGATATAATTACCTCCTCGTAAATCTTAATTCTACATACTTATGTTCTCTCAGAAGAAGATGAAAAAGACAAATTTAAATCAGCCTCTCAAATCCTTCTGAAGCCTTCGGTACTGCTTAAAGAAAAAGAAGAGCAAAAAAATCAAAACAAACCCCAACCAAAAAACCAAAACCGTGAATACTGCAGACAGCAGAAGTAGGGGAATCGCAAAGTGACTCTATGAATGGCGATGTGTAGGAAGCCTTGAGGAAAGAGTCTGACGCCTGATTCATTAGCCAGACTTTGATCGCCCTCTTTATTAAAAATCCTCGTCAAATCGCCAAAAAACAAACAGAAGAAAGTACTGACGGCTATGTATCTCTCCCTTAGATGTATGTAACTGCCGAGTCGCAAATTTTTTTAAATATCGAGGATAATGGAATAAGCACTCATGTGCTTTTTACATCCAGTCCCTGTGTGTATGCGGTTTTGTAAATTTTGTCATCTGATACCACCGGCACACAATGGCCTACTCTTTCGAAAAGCGGAACAGGATTTAACGTGTGCGCAAGATGTTCTCGGCCTCGGTTTATAGTCTCATCCGAAGGACTTGTGTGTGTGTGTGTGTGTGTGTGTGTGTGTGTGGTGTGTGTGCGTGCCCTGGTGCGTGCGTGCGTGTGTGTGTGTGTGTGTGTGTGTGTGTGTGTTTTTTCCTTGAAGGAAGTGGTAGACACACGTCATGCAGTACTTGGTTCAGTTTGAGGTGTTAACAAAATGTCTAATGACGGCAGTTACAGATTCTAAGGAGGCACCAGCTCCTTCTAGTCTAGCGAATAGCGAAGTCTGTACAGTTTCAAAGGGTTGAATTTTGTGGGTGCTTTTTTTTAAATCAGAAAATTGGTGTGGAAATGAATGTAGTGTGTGTTTGTGTGTGTGTTAAGTTTTTTTTTTAGTTTATGCTTTGAGAGTGTGTATGTGTGTGTGTGTGTGTGTGTGTGTGTGTGTGTGTGTGTGTGTGTGTGTGAGTGTGTGTGTGTGTGTGTGTGTGTGTGTGAGAGAGAGAGAGAGAGAGAGAGAGAGAGAGAGAGAGAGAGAGAGAGATGGATAGAGACACATAAACATAGACAAACTGAGAGAATAAGAGAAAGAGAGCGAGAGAGAGAGAGAGAGAGAGAGAAATGCAGACAGGCAGGCAGACAGACAGAGACAGACAGATAGACAGAGTCAGAGAGAGTCGGAGAGACAGACAGACAGACAGACACACATGAGAGACAGACAGACAGACAGACAGACAGACACACAACACACACACACACACACACACTCACGCAGGAAACACACACAGAGAAAGTACACGCAAGCACACACACAGAAAGTACACACACACACACACAGAAAGTACACACACACACACACACACACACCACACACACACACACACACACACACACACAGACACACACACAGACACACACACACACACACACACACACACACACACACACACACACACACACACACACACACACACACTCACGCAGGAAACACACACAGAGAAAGTACACGCAAGCACACACACAGAAAGTACACACACACACACAGAAAGTACACACACACACACACACACACACACACACACACACACACACACACACACACACACACACACACACACACACACACACTCACGCAGGAAACACACACACAGAAAGTACACGCAAGCACACACACAGAAAGTACACACACACACACAGAAAGTACACACACACACACAGAAAGTACACACACACACACACAGAAAGTACACACACACACACACACACACACACACACACACACACACACACACACACACACACACACACACACACACATACAGAGACAAGGAGAAGTAGTTTACGCACCGTAATCCCGTTTGCAGAACTTCTTGAACTTCAATCTACGAACGCGTTTCTTGCACTTTCGGCAGCTGGATTCCTCTGCAAAACACACACACACACACACACACACACACACACACACACACACACACACACACACACACACACACACACACACACACACACACACACACACACGCGCGCGCACGCACGCACGCACGCACACACACACCACAAGCAAAACAAACCTTAAAATATCGCATAGGAGCATAGGAACACCCTTCCACCCCCCCCCCCCCCCCCCCCATCCTCACCTATGTGGCTCCATGCAAAAAAATACACATGCGCAAATATTGCTTGATGGTAACACACCAGTCTCAACACAGAGAGAGAGAGAGCGAAAGAGAGAGAGAGAGAGAGAGAGAGAGAGAGAGAGAGAGACACACACACACACACACACACACACACACACACACACACACACACACACACACACACACACACACACACACACACACACACAGCAACAAGGAATGTAGCCTCTATATCAATGTATCACATTGGTTCCAATTCTGTTTACGGCTGCATAACTATTGTCTTCCCGTTTCAGTAAACTTCATTTAAAGAAGTGGCCTGTGTGCTAGTCCTTCCCATAAAGTTATATTAAAAAAAAAAGAAAAATGATAAAAATTACAAGACTTCCTTTTGGGGGATTCTCTTGTACAGCTTTCTCCTTTTGCAAAGAACAGATAAGGGAGAGGCAAAATGACAATTCAGAGGAATAATCGTTGATTGGTTGGTAAACTGTTTTTGTCCATCTGTTTGTTTTACGTATGTTTCATTGAAGGAAAGTCTATATTCCAGGAAGAAAGTAGTACAAGCGAGAGAGAGGGAGAGAGAGAGAGAGAAGAGAGAGAGAGAGAGAGAGAGAGAGAGAGAGAGAGAGAGAGAGAGAGAGAGAGAGAGAGAGAGAGAGAGAGAGACAGACAGACAGACAGACAGAGAGAGAGAGAGAGAGAGAGCGACAGACAGACGGACAGCACGCACAGAGACCGACAAATCGACTGACAGGCAGACAGAGACTAATAAACCAACCGACAGCCAGACAGACATAGAGGTAGACACAGACACAGAAAAAACGCAGACCGAAGGAGAAAATGGAAACGATAAAAAAAGGAAAAGGAATGACAGCCATAATCAAAACTACTTTTCAAAGAAGACAGATGGAAAGCATTCGATCCTTCAAGCACATTTATTTCTCTCTGGCCTCCCCCCCCCCTTCCCCCCTCCTCCCCACCACCACTCGGGTGCAATCTAAAGCCAGCACAGAGGCTGATGATACACAGCACACCGTGCCTACCGCACCACACTGCTGCACCTGTCATTGCTCCATTCTCCTCCCATGGCCCACCCCCCTCCCCTCCTACTACATAATCTGTGCACTGGTTTTGCACACACGCGCACGCACGCATGCACACGCATATACAAACACACACACATATGTATAATATATGTTATATATATATATATATATATATATATATATATAATATATAATATTTCTGGTGTACGCCAGTGTGTGTGTGTGTGTGTGTGCGCGCGTGTGCGCGCGCGCGCACACATACACACACACTGGCACTGGGGCACACGCAACGGTACGCACAGACACAGACAGACCGACAGACACAGACAGAAAGACAAACAGACACATACACGCACGCACGCACACACACATACAGACACACACACACACACACACACACACACACACACACACACACACACACACACACACACACACACACACACACACACACACACACACACACACGGGCCGCGCACCACTGGCTTTTTGGTTGTTATTTTCTGTTTTGGTTTTGTGGAGGCATGATTAAAAATAAGGACAAAACCAAAAACAAAACCACACACGTGTCAGCTTACTTCTTTACCTTGATATCAATCTCGACTTTGCTTCACAAATATACACACGAACAAACATATGCGAAAGCGCGTGTACACACCTACACACACGCGCGCGCGCGCGCGCGTGTGCGCGCTTGCTTGGTTGCTACATGCTTTCACTGCTATCATCATGAAAATAATACAGGAATACCTTATTTCTTTATCTTGGTGTTATAATATATTGGGTGTTGTTCACACATATATACACACGAACAAATCGTGCGCATGCAAGTGCACGCGTGCACACACACACATACACACACAGGACTTCCCCCCCCCTCCCCAACACACACGCACAAGGAGATTTTCCCCCTAGAGTTAACATCAGTGCCGACTCCACGATCCCCAAAAAGTCCTTCAGATGAGACTATAATACAGTATAAATCGAGGGCCCGTGAGTGATCGCACGCAGAACATCTTGCGTCACACGCTAAAACCTGTTCCGCTTTTTGATGTAAAAAAAAAAAAGCATACGAGTGGTTTTTCCATTATCCTCGAAATAAAAGAATAAAATATCACAGACACACGCACACACATACACACACAGAGGTTTTCCTCTTTTAAAACAAAAATGGTACACTTTATTGGTAAAGGTTGTAATAATGTAGTATTTCAGTATTATTAATAAGAAATTTGTTCTTAGATTGATGGCTTGATGAAAAAAAAAGCAAATGAATTGCTTATTCAATGTACCATCTGGAAAAAAAATTGTCTTGACTTGACACAATAATATCCCCCTCCCCTCCCTGTCCCACCACACAAACACACACCAAACACCTACCCACCCACCCAACACACACACACTCTTCCAAGACCCCCTTCAACCCCATCTCTCCCCCCCCCTCTCCCCCCCCTCCTCCCCCCCCCGCCACACACACACACACACACACACACACACACACACACACACACACACACACACACACACCACACACACACACACACATAACAAACAGAAACCGCAATTGTACACATTGCCCAAATCAGCAGACAACAGGAGGTCGCGAGGCGACGTAGACGGGGCCCGCAAAAAACTTGACCCGGCCAATGATCGGGTATTAAACGGCCTAACAAGCAGGTATGAACGTCACACAAAGATCCCCCAGGTAATAGACAGGCTGGGGAGGGCTAGGCCTGCAGGCCTAGGCTAGGCCACACAGCTTCACGCCCAGCAGCCCAGCCCAGCCCAGCCCAGGCTGAGAGACAGGCAAGTTTGGGGTTAAGGGGGTGGGAGAAGAAGCTAGCCTACCAGGGAAAAGAGTAGTAGTAGTAGTAGGCCTAGTAGTATTAGGAGGAGGAGGAGGAGGAGGAGGAGGAGAGAGAGAGAGAGAGAGAGAGAGAGAGAGAATGCATGAATGAAGGAATGAATTCTTTATTTTCCAAGGGTAACAGAATAAACACTTGCATACTTTTCTTTTTATCTGTCCCTAGCCCTGATTAGGGACTATCAGCAAAAGGAAGAAAAACAAACACAAACCCAACTACAACAAGGGCAACATGAGAGAGAGAATGAATGAATGAAGGAATCTTTATTTTTCAAAGGTAACAGAATAAGCATGCGCATGCTTTTTTTCCATCTGGCCCTTGCCCTGGTTAGGGACTATCAACATAACAAAGGTTACTTACTACAAGAGGAGAGAGAGAGAGAGAGAGAGAGAGAGAGAGAGAGAGAGAGAGAGAGAGAGAGAGAGAGAGAGAGAGAGAGAGAGAGGAGAAGAGAGAGAGAGAGAGAGAGAGAGAGAGAGAATCTTTATTTCCAAGGGTTTACGATAAGTATTGACATACTTTTTGTTACATGTGTGTGTGTGGGGGGGGGGGGGGGGGAGAGATTGATTGATTGATTGATAATCTTTATTCCCAAGGGTTACAGATACTTTTTTCATCCGGGAGGAGAGAGAGAGAGAGAGAGAGAGGGGGGGGGGGGGGGGGGGTCTTGAGGTTAGCAGCCTAAAGACATGCAAAAATGGGTAAAAAGTGGGCGAAAAGGGAGGGCCTAGGAGAATAAGGCTGGAAGTTGGTTAAAAAAAGAAAGGTCCAGAGGAGAAGGAATATGAGAAGGACATGGATGCAAATGTCCTGACTGGTAGGGAAAAATTGGCACGTGGTTTAGAGAAGGTACAGACACAGAAAGCTGGGGAGACGCTTGGGAAAACGATGGGAACATAGCCGAAGCAGCTAGGCTGCACGGAAGATGGGAAAAAGGTAGGGTAGAGTTGGGGGGAAAATGGCTGAAAGAAGGTTAGGAGATGGTGAAATGGAGGGAAATGGAAAGCTAAGGTTGCTAGAAAGGTGGAAGAAGCATGGGAGAAGGAAGGGAGAATGTTGGGAGAAGGAAGGGAGAAGGTAGGGAAATTGTTGAAAGAAGGTAGGGAAATTGTTGAAAGAAGGTAGGGAAATTGATGAAAGAAGGTAGGAAAATTGTTGAAAGAAGGTAGGGAAATTGTGGAAAATTGTTGGGAGAATGTAAGGAGAAGGTAGGGAGACTGTTGAGAGAAGGTGGGGAGATTGTAGAGAGAAGGTGGGAAGATTGTAGAGAGAAGGTGGGGAGATTGTAGAGAGAAGGTGGGGAGATTGTAGAGATAAGGTGGGGAGATTGTAGAGAGAAGGTGGGGAGACTGTAGAGAGAAGGCAGGGAGATTGTAGAGAGAAGGCAGGGAGATCGTAGAGAGAAGGTGGGGAGACTGTTGGGAGAAGGCAGGGAGAGAAAGTTCAAAGATTGCTGTGGAAAACGCTGTAAGAAAACTGAGGAAAACAGTTGAAGAAAGGTGAAAACAGATTTGAAGAACTCCGAGAGAAGGATGGAAGAGAGCTGAAGACATTTAATTAAGGAAAAACGGAAAGAGTACATAAAGAAAAAGGCTAAAAGGCTTGGAGAAAGCAGGGAGAAAGGAGTTCAGGGAAAAAAAAGTGTGAGAAGGGGAAGGATACCACAAGAATGGCAGCACGTCAAAGGTGTCGACAAGCGAAAGGCAAGGCAAGGACCTGAACGGTCTGACAGTCAGACAGACCTCCCACACAGGGAGGACGTGCTCCTGTCCTATCTGGCGTCAAATCTGGGGCCGTCCTGTATCTTCCCTATCGCATGTGCACGCGTTTCGAGGACTCAAACCGTGTCACCCTTGTACACCCTGCACACAAAAGATCTGCTTCGCAGTTCAGACAAGCTGCCACTGTCGCTAACGTGTTTGATACACGAGTGTGACGACGGTACAAAAGCCGCTTGACAGACCTGCTCCTTGGCTTTGGACACCCCGGTCAAAAATCTAGGCCCTCTCCCGGGACTGAAGACAATAATGATCATGTAGTTAATAGCAGGATCCCCCGCGACATAGAAACCCGTGGTCTGGCCGCTGGGAGGGAGGTGAGAAACACTGTCATTTGCAAAGAATGTGCGGAAATGCGGACAGGTTTAGAATAGGGGGAAATGACAATTGGCGGTTTGTGAAATTGCAGACATGAAGAAAATGGCTTGGGGGGCTGGTCAATGACTTTACCCTGGCCAGATACAAGTTGCTCATTTACAGCTACCCGCCGTCCCCGTTTTAACACCTGCCTCTACAGGAAAATCCCTTATACAGCTTTTGGTATAGAAGTGTGTGTATGCCAGCAATAATCATCTATATGATGCTCTATCTCAGACTTACTCTAGGGCTAAATTTGAAACGATTCTTGTCAGAATAAAACCGCAAGAACGAAAAACAAAAAACTGGGGTTTTCCCATTTTTTTCACGAACATCGATACTCTTTGGGTACTGTATAAAGCAATATTGAACAAACATATTTTGTTATCCCAGTTAATGCACATGATTGTATTACCACAACGTTGACACTAATGCATCATACCCCACGTTCACTTCTCCCATCGCTGCAAGCATAAAATGCTTTGAATACCTCTATACATTCCTTTCCACCTAAAAAGTGACCGTTACACGCACACAACATTCAGTCACTCCAGAATATCATCCCAACAAAGCAAATAAACAGAAACACCACTGGCAGGAAACTCGACTGTTTTTGACATGTGAGCTATCCCTACCTTGTGCAGGTGCAGTTTTGACAAAAAAAGTGAATTCAAAACCTTGAAAGCCCAGGGGCCAGGATTTGGGAAGGTCAAACGGTGCTGGGAATGGAGGGGAGTGTGTGGATGGGGGTAGGGGGATTCATGGAGAAGATGTCGTGACAGGTACTCATTTCCTTTCCTTCCCCCCGACACGGACACGACAGCAATCCCTCTCCAGTTTCCACTGCAAGGCTTTATGAGGCACCTTTCCTTTCCCCTCCCCTCCACCTACCAGGGTCGAGTTCTCCTGCTGTAGTGTCCTCTTCCTGCGGTGGGCCGACTCATCCTCTGTCTCAGTGCTAGCTGCCCCACTTCTGGCCCTCTCTCTCTCTCTCTCTCTCTCTCTCTCTCTCTCTCTCTCTCTCTCTCTCTCTCCTCCTCTCTCTCTCTTCTCTCTCTCTCTCTCTCTCTCTCTCTCCCCCCCCCTCCCCTCTCTCTCTCTCTCTCTCTCTCTCGCACTGCACTGCACTGTGGTGGGAAGGCTTGACAGCTGTGCTATCTAAAGTTCAATAAGGATTTGTACAGTAGGCTGCCAGAGGTCTGTCTGACTTATCACGTTAGAGTCTACAGACATACAACTGTCAAAGGAAGATGGAAGAGATAAGGCTTGAGTCTGCATTATTTTTAGGACATTCTTTTGTTCGTTTTTTTAAAAATTTGTTTCTTTTTAGTCTTACATCGTTTTGGGAATCTATGTACTCATAAGTCTCTGTTGAATGCTCAATTATCTTGCGAAATGTCTTTATTTTTCAAACAAAATCTTCTTAGCAGTTTCACAACATAGATATGAAATACATACATTCATTCATTTTTGCTTGCTTTTGTCTTTTATTTGTGCAATGTAAAAATATAAAAACAACAACATGGGATTAATTGTTACGGTTAATTGAATATGACGATGTATAAAAAAGCTTGCCTTTACCTTCTGAAGGCAATAGTTACTGTATCAAATATATGCACCACATGTACTGCAGTTTGATACCAAAATGTACCTGTGATAAATGAATATCAGAAAGTCGCCTAAGAAACGAACCTTTTCTTATGATGCCAAAATATTTTGGCTCTTTTTTGTTGTTTGTTTGTTTGTATGTTTTTTTTTTGGGGGGGGAGTGGTGGTGTCTAAATCCAATATCTTTACGTGACTCCCCCCCCCCTCCCCCTATTTTTTGTTGTTTTGAATTTACAGGGTCATTTGGTTTTGCGGGTACTGAAATTGAAGGGGTACTAAGTTTTTCTTCTATGAAGACAATGCTAAGGTGGAAACATTCTCGAAGAGTGAATGTCAAATTTACCCCAGGATCACTAATTTATTCCACGTACGTTTTGTTTGCTGCTCTTCACTCTTTTCTTCCCACATTGTCCAAGAAAACTTTATGCTATATAGACTGCCCTAGTGGAGATACTGGGGGCCTGTAAGTACAATGAATAGCATCCCCACTCTCTGAAGATTATGAGCTAGTAATTCCCTCTTTTCTTTGCCTCGCATTACATCTATATTTTCTTTTTCTTCCTGTCCCCTTCTTGTTTGTATTTTCTGCCTTCTTGGTCCATTTTCCTGCCTTTTTCATGAAAGACTTAAAAGGTAACTCTATCCCGCACCGAAGTCGGATGCGCTAGGCCTGACTTGTCAGGCGCTTAGTGGCAGCGCAACGCATTTTCGCTCATATAACAGACAACAATAGTCGCTGTTTGAGCGTTTTACGACGAAGTCTGACTACAGAAGTCTGATTGAATTCTTTGATTAAAAAACAAACAAAAAACCCCTATCACCTTTGGCCATAAGCAAAGGGGCACAATTCAATAAACTGTTTCTTCTAACACCTTGGCATTCAGATGAATACATGATCTATCTATCTATCTATCTATCTATCTATCTATCTATCTATCTATCTATCTATCTATCCTTAATGTCGTAGGATTCTACTGCACTTGGCTATTATCACAGCTAGAACCGATACTAGGCAACACAGAAATGGAGCACTTCACATAATACAAAAAGCACGAAACAAAACCCATCATTTAAAAAAAAAGCGCTGGAAAGCAAGAGAGCTTTTCTTATTAATTTTGATACCCTGCATTAAAAAAAATTTGTTTTGTTTTACTCAGATATTGAATACATGGGTAGATTTCATGATTACCAAATGTTGAAACTGTGCCCTTTTGTTAAGAAATAAAGTCACTTTCCTGTTTACTGAAAGTCACTATTCCTGTTTACTGCTACTGACTCTTGTTAAAAAAAAAACCCTTGGGAAATAATGACTGTAGGCATAACTGAAATTTCGAGAGATCAAAAAACAAAAATCTCAGCAAAGTCAGACGATCGCAATGAATTCTTTAAAAGAAAACTTGTACTTTCCTTTGTTTCATCAATTCATAATTTTCTTTTTTTAAACTTCCACCCCTGATCTCTGCAGCTAGCCCGGGTCACCCTGACAGCACCACCCACCCTCGGGGTGGCAGGATCTTGCTTCGGGGTGTGAACGTTGGCTGACACACTGTGCCTGACGTTTATACTGCGTGCTGCTTTCACACACGTGCGAACAGTGATTCGGGCTTAGAGGCCACGTCGGCTTGTTTCCCCACAGTGGCAGTTGGGCCCCGCGTTTGACGACCCCCACCCATCTCCCCGGAACAGGCATCTCGGGTGTCGCTCGTAAACCGCGGAATCCGGGAGGTTTGGGAGGGCGGGTTTGGAAACAGACGGTGTTGTAAATCAGTGATGCAATCGTCTCCCCCTCCCTAGGTTCTATCAAAGGTCCCACCTCCTACGATCTTTTAAAGTTCTATCAACTTTTTCTTACCCTCCCCCTTCCTCCTCTTTCCGCCCCCCCCCCACCCCATTTCTCTCCTACCCTGCCTTTTGTGGGCAACCTTTTGTCAGGAGGAAGTGTCAGAAATCTGAAGACCAGGTTGGTGTTTTAGAAGACGCTCTCTCTCTCTCTCTCTCTCTCTCTCTCTCTCTCTCTCTCTCTCTCTCCTCTTGCCTGGCTGGCTAGGGTGGGGGGTGGGGGTGGGGGGTATTGTAGCCTCCTCTGCCATTGTCAGGCAGGTCTGGCTTAGTCACTGAAATTAGCATTTTAACGGACGGTGGCTTTTGTGAAACCTTGCAATATTTATGGACAGAGAGAGAGGGAGGGAGGGGGAGTGAGACAGACAGAGAGAGAGAGAGAGAGAGAGTAGAGGAGAGAGGGAGAGAGAGAGAGAGGGAGAGAGAGAGAGAGAAGAGGGGAGAGAGAGAGGGAGAGAGAGAGAGAGAGAGAGAGAGAGAGGTGCTGGCTTGCTTTTGAAAACGTCTTCCCAAAGACAAACCACACACCGGAGTACCCAATTACAAAGCGAAGCTGCAGGGCGGAATTGTAATCACCCTGTTTTGGAATCATTGCCTTTCTAAGCTTGTTTTATGGGGTCTTCCTTCCACCCGAATTACACCCCTCCATCCTCTCCCCCTCCGACATCTTACTTTCTTACCCCCCCCCCCCAATCCATGGTTTACAGCAATCCAATTTATGCAAAGCTTCCATTTCGATTCAAAAGAAGAATGGTGTGTTTGGGATTTTGGCTTTTCTTTTTCATTCAATTTCGAACTGCCTTAAGGGATATCTTTTGGTGAACCTTTGTGTTTGGAGCGTGTTTTGTTTCTTCTCTGATTAAGAAGCATTCGCTGCCCCCACCCCCACTCCCCTGCCGACCCAAAACAGTAGTGTACAGAAAAAGGCCGCTATGGGAAGCAGAACAGGAAAGCCGAGTGGTTTGAGCGTCGAACTGTTATTGTGACGGTGACTGGAGATGAGGGTTCAGGTCTCTGTAGGATGTCTCTTGAACAGATATTTCTTCCCCTCTGAAATTCCCATTTGTTCTGACTTCCTTCTCTTGAAGTCTTTTGGATGAAGCTGTAAACCGCGCGTGTGTGATCAGTTTCTCTTTTTGATTTTCAAGGGTCATGGGTTATTTTTTACGCGCACACGTCCGTAAGCCACACATGTTGTTCTGTTTCAGAGTCTCCTCTGAAAGATTTGACATTCAATTCGATTTTCCCGTCAACCTGGGAAAAACACCTAGACTGAGAATCGAACCCAGAACCTCATGATTTGCTTATTAGGTAGATGAATGTCTAAACTGTCTGCCACTTTCCTTCTTGGAAAAAAATAATAAAAGAAACAGAAAAGAAGAAAAGAAAAAAAAAGAAAGGAAGACAGAAAGGAAGAAAGACAGAAGAAAGATACCCCACCCTCCCAAAAAAATAATTGACATAACTCAAAAACTCTTCTACACCCTCAAATGGACAACTCATCCTTCCAGAACACATCTCTCTCTCTCTCTCTCTCTCTCTCTCTTCTTCTCTCTCTCTCTCTCTCTCTCTCTCTCTCCCTCTCTCTCTCTCTCTCTCTCTCTCCCCTCTCTATCTCTAACGACTGCTGCGGATTAACTTCAGAAAACAGCTCCCAGCGGAGAACCCGTTGGTGCACGAAGCAGCTAATGAATTTGTGGCCCTGTCTAACTCCCTCTGCCACTTGCAGGAAGGCGGACACAGCAGGCAGAGGGGTCTGGAATGGGTGTGAGGACGAAGCAGAGAAGACAGATCACCAGGCCCGGTGCTGTGAATCTTCAGATGCTCTCATCTTTAGAAAGCGCTGGGTTGGGTTTGGGTCAGGGATTTACATTTTTTTTTAAAGCAAGGCTGATGAGAGATTTAATATGTTGGGTTATTTTTTGTTAGTTTGGTTGGTTGGTTGGTCTGTCGAAACGCAAATATGATACAAAGGATTAATTATTGTGTTGAAAAGAGTTCAGAGCACAGTTTGTAGACTGTGTTATGATCATTGAAGTCAGACACACAAATACACAGACACAGAGACACAAAAGCACAGACACCCACACTCACACATCCAGCTTTTAGATCCGAGTCGAACCAGTAACCTCTCACACTTAAGACATTAACCAACCACCAAACCCACCACGCCACCAGGTATTCTAAAAATGTTCATTTTCCCACTGAGAAGACATCACTATTAAAATACTTCGGGTATGACTTTGAAACTACAGACGGGCCATCAAGGCTAATGTTGTCTTCTAATTAGCAGAGCGGATGGACTTGGGGGAAAACAGCCCTCAGCCCAAAGGCGTTGGTGCCCGCAGTAGCTAATGAATTTGTGGCCGTGTCTAATTCTCCCTGCCACTTGCAGGAAAGCGGCCACAGCAGGCACCTAAGTCTGGAATGGTTATGTGGTTCCAAGCAAGAAAGTGGAGGCCATGGGAGGAGAAGGGAGTGAAAGGGGTGGGGGTGGGGGGGGGGGTGGGGGGTACCGGGAGGGAGGAAGGGTAATCAGTGATTACGGAAGGGGAGCAAATACAGGTTATACTCCAACTTTAGCTTCCGGGTCATGTTGCAGAATGCTAATCAGAACATTTTTTTGCTTATGTTTACAGAATTTTGTGTAAAGTATGAAAAAATGCACAGTATACTTATTTTTGGGGGATTGAGGACACAGAGCAATACCAGGTAGTCACGATAAAGTTGGAAATGTTCATCGAATGAGGATTGCTTGTGTTGCTACAGTGTTGACCCTGCGCATGCATATTGTGGCTAGAGGAAGCTATCAGACCACTACGGACTAAGGGGGTACAGTATATTTGCTGAATCTAAAAAAAAAAACTTAGCAAAATTTGTGCAAAATCACACGAGCTTTGAATCAGAGGCTAGTCTTTCACAAAAAGTGACATTTATTTCTGTGGATGCCTTAGTAGGTGTAGTATGAATTCAAGAGTAATATAGAAAAATAGGACAAATGGCAAAACCTGAAGGTGGCGTGTTGCCGAAACTTAGTTGGACTGAAGAGATTATTCAGATTCTTGTCTCTGTACCAAACGTAAAATAACTGCACAGCTTGTTTGATGTAAACAGGATTTAGATTCGAGTCTGTCAATCTAACGGAATCAGGTCCAGATAAGTTCATAAAAAATGGTAGTTTGTCTATTTGGTACTGAGTACTGTATCATTGATTATGTTCAAACACACACACACAAACACAAACACAATTATTTGTTTGTTTGTTTGGTTGGTTTGGTTTGTTTTGCTCGGCTAAAGCTCCAAGGTTCAGTTCACAAACGGCTGGACCGTGCGACCACGTACGACCGTTTACCAACCATTAAGCTAGCCGCATTCCGACTTCAGGGATTGTCTAGCGTACATAACCGCGAAGTGGCCTAGAAAGATCACACTACATACTGTGACATCTCTCTGAAAAACTCTTAGCTGAAACATTTCAGCAGACGACTGTAATCTCTGGAACCAGAAATGCCGACTCACCTTTCTTCGATCTTCTTCCACCGCGACCGTTTCCGTTGTTGCTGGAGGTAGGCTTGGGGATTTCTGTGGACAAGATTGAAAAAATAAAATGGAAAACATGAGTGGTTATACTACTCCAATTTCTGCACTATTGGAACCTAAATAGTATAATATTCCGTGTTCTACATGAATTCAGCTTCTATCAATGAAAAGCCAACGCGGATTTCACTGTATAGTGGGTTTTGTGCACATGGGGTTTGGAGAAGTACAGGCACCGCTGTACATCACTGAGGTGACCCAGCAGCAATTTAGGGTCTTCTCTGAATGGTGGCCTCGCCGCAACTCAAAACTTGCCTTGTATGCCACTTCACGGCATATTTCTCTGCGTGAAATTTGAGCTGCTGTCTTTTAGAAGAGCACGTTACCACAAGTGCTGACCACCTGTTACTTTAAATACAATTTCTGTCTGCACGTGGACGTGTTTCTCTATCAGAGCGGCATCTTCTACAAGAATTTTGCCAGGGACAACTTTTGTGCTGGCATGAGTTCTTTTGCGTGTGTTGATTTACCGTTTCATCCAAAAGACAAACATTCCGCCCAATCATCACTAAAAGTCTACCGGATGAGGAGAAAAAAAATTACAGGCTGAAGCAAGGATCGAATCCGCAGTTCTCGCTTTTTAGTGAGGTGTGTTACCTTTAGAACACCGATCATCTTCTTGTCTTCTGGGTCTGGACTGTATCAGAATGAATCTGGGCATGTCTGTGTGTAATGAGATCAGGATAAGCGTCGTGGGAGTAACAACATAAGGATGCTAGATGAGATACAACAAAACAACAAAAACAACAAGAACAAGAACAAGAACAACAACAACAACAACAACAGGGCCTATGAGGCAAGTCCTATTACTTAAAAAAAATGTTGCTCAGAGGATGCTTCCATCATGGAAATGCAGAGATTGCTTGTTACTGACAGAAATGATAAAACATGGTATCATATCAGACCAATGAGCATACTGCAATGCAGACAAAGAATGAGCACAATATTAAAAAAAATATATACACAGTCACAGTCACAGACAGACAGACAGACAGACACAGACTCACAAACACACGCACACACACACTAAAGAGAGAGAGAGAGAGAGAGAGAGAGAGAGAGAGAGAGAGAGAGAGAGAGAGAGAGAGAGAGAGAGAGAGAGAGAGAGAGAGAGAGGAGCGAGCGAGCGAGCAGAAGAGGGAGAGGAGAGAGAGAGAGAGAGAGAGAGAGAGAGAGAGAGAGAGAGAGGAGAGAGAGAGAGAGAGAGAACAAATAGACGAATAAACGTAAAAAGATACCTAGCAGCATGTTACATGCATCTCCTCATGCATAAAACAACATAAACAACAACAAAAATCGATAACGTAACATGAGTAAAAAAAATAATCAAATAATCAAACTATGAAAACTAATTAACCAAAGATTCGACTACAAATGTAAATAAATCAATAAAAAAGAACTCGTACTCAATAAATCAATTATCATTTAGAACAAAAAACTGTATTGCACCTATTAAGATTAACACCTTCATTGCAATATCATTGACAAACAGGAGAAAGAGAGAGAGAGAACGATAACGTTAACGAAATTTTATTTTCAGAGGGTAATAGCATAAGATTCAGATAGAGAGAAAGAGAGAGAGAGAAAGAGGGAGAGAGAGAGAGGAGAGAGAGAGAGAGAGAGAGAGAGAGGAGAGAGAGAGAGAGAGAGAGAGTGAGAGAGAGTGAGACAGAGAGACAGACAGAGAGACAGAGAGACAGAGAGAGACGAGAGAGACACACAAACAGAGACAAAGAGCTCTAAGGAGTAACATATTACAGTTTAAATGTCTTCGACAAAACACAGCTTCATCCAATACTAGTGATGCCGACAAAGCTACACAGGTTTCTGTGAGGAGTCTCTGTCACTGCCCTTGTTAAACGTTAATGAACAACAGCATGCAACACACATCCAACATCAACAGCGAGCGCAGACGCAGGCATCATGACGAGGTCCCTCGGCTGTAAAAGTGTTAAGTAATGCAAGGCATGGATTAATTTTGACCGTTGGTAGCAAGGGTTACCGCCACTGCCAGGCTGAAAGAAGTTACACTGAGATATATACTGGATGTAAGGAGGCTGTCACAAGTCGTTAGTTAGTGCCAGGGCTGACACGCAGGCGCTTTAAAAAACAACATCATTCCCCCCCCCCTCCATAAAACACCCACAAAACAACAACCCCAACCCCATACTAACAAAAATCAACAGTAAACAAACAACCTCTAGCCCCCCAAAAAAAAACCCCACCAACAACAACAAAACAACAACAACAACAGTGTCTGTCTGTTCGATGATATAGCGAGGAGATAAACCTCATCCCAAAGACTAGCTTCCCAGGACACTACCCTGGTCTAGGGGATGTAGGAAAAAATTTGGCTTCAGCCGATATCAAACCCGCGATCTTTACATGGTGCATTGCCGCCTAACCACCTATCTACCACGATTGCTTGGCGTTACTGCCAGGATACGCCTTCAGTGCCTGGATTTTATCACAGTTCCTGATTAAACCATTGACGCTGAGGGCAACAGCAAAGTGAGAAGCTGTATGATCAGTGGCTTTCCCACTCATGGAATTCCACTTTACAGCTTAGTCTTTAGTGATGGACTATGACTCTCTGACTCAGAGTCCTTACTGGCACAGTCCTTAATATGTGCTGCAGCCCTGGGGGCTGGTTGTCCTTTGGAGAACATCTCCAACGCTGCTGTCCTTATGCCCACTTGGTCGAGAGAGTGGGGATGTACTGTGGGCAAGGCATCTCCACTATAATCAAACTGCTGCCCGTTTCCGAAACAGCAGCTGCCTCCTCTGCTGTTAGGGAGATCAAAATGTTGCTTTGATACTGACTGCATTTGCAGGCGCATTAAAAAAACAACAACAAACCAACAACAGCAAACACTGAATGTTTCATGGCTATGTCTGACGGCTGTCTTACCGCCACCACACTGGACTGAAAGACATTGTTACATTGACAAATCAATCATACATGGCCGCAGGCAGATGAAGCATAGAACAGTCATGTGAAGTGCAGAGTTAGCCATGTTCAAAGCGCTGCTGGACACAGAACCTTACAATGAACACAAAACTCTCACCTTCAGCTTCAACCAGCACTGTGCTTCTGAGCTAATGATTCAAACTGATGAGTCTTATGAAGAACTCTGTCAAGACCCCCCCCCCCCCCCTCCACTAACATCCAGAGGTCTTACCAGTATGTGTTCTGCTTTTACATGGCATACGGAGTTTATATCATCTCTTTCAGTTTAAACAGAATGCAGCTGGTTGCTACTCTAATACTTTACAGTCCTTAAAAAATAATTCTGTAACAGAGCTGCCAGCTCTACTGGCAAAATTGTAACATTTCCCATGGAGATCTTGAGACCTTAATTTCCCCAGTTTCTCCATAGCCATCAAAGCGGATCACTCAGTACTGAGGTGTTCTGTTAGTCCAAGGTGAGAGTTATTGTGCTCATTCATATGGCAATGTCATGATTCAAAGTCTCCTCAAAAGAGAGTCTTTGCATGTTATGTGACCAATATATTGTTGTTTGATATTATGTAACTATCAACCGGTGTTAAAACAATGAATGACAATATCAACAGCATTTCATTGTGAGGACAAAAATAACACATCGATATGCAATGCAATAAGAGCAAAAGCGCAGTAACAATTAGAACAGTTGGGCGACTGGGCGAGAAGGGAGGGAGGGAGGGACGGGATGCTTGCTTGCGCGAGCTCCTGCAGCAGCATAGACAGACACTTGCAGATGGGACAGCGAGGAAGAGAAGAATAGGAGTTCACCAGTTTCAAGGAAACAAAAAGATATGCGCTTTAAATTGTCTATGCTCTTTGATTTATCTTTGCAAGATATAGCGCTATATAAGTTCCATTTATTATTATCATCATTATTATTATTTATTATTATTATTATAAATGCAAAAAACAAAAACGAATCACCGAACAAAATGGGCGAAAAAAGGACAGCTTATGATAGTTTTTCATGAGGATCCTAACGTGAGCCATGATATTCGAAACACGTTATGCTTATTTCGAGTTCTGCATAAAGATACGACTCAAAGGCGGTAAGGATGCACAAAAAAAAAAGGATTAAAATTTTCTGATAGCATCGTCTGTGTCATAAGAGACCAAGCAGCAGCAACCACAGTTTGGTTCAGCAGAACCATCAATCTGGATCTGTGTTCTCTTCGTCATTGTACTGACGAAGTTTGGCTTGCCATTTTTGCTTGCTTTTGTTCTGGCAAAGATCTCTGTCATGGTAAGCATGCTCTATTTGATTCTAACATGTTGTCACCACAAATTTTCTGTATAAAACTGCCGGTTTGCCCGGTTTGAAGTGTGGTTCTTTTTTCTGCCTGCAAATACAGTCGTTTGCCCAATGAAGGAGATGTCTAACACAGAATCTTATCATACTAAGGACATTTTTCTTTCTTTAACGAAGTCCTTTTTTGTGCGCTACATGCATACGGCATCGAAATCTTGGTTCATCATGATATCATTTTCTTTGAAAAGATTTATTTCCAGTCACTAAAAAAGTTCTTTTTCATCAATTTGGTCGTTGGATAATTTTCAGAGCATTGTTTTTACATTTAGGCTACAAAACCACATCACGGGGGTTACAGTACAATGTTTCATTAAATAGATACCATTGTGCTTCACAAAATGGCCTAGTATTTGTTGAACAGAAAGCAAACAACAAAACTGTGATTGGCTCAAAATGGATCAGTCAGTATAACTTGTACGTACCAGGACTGATTTAAAAATTCAATGAAGATAAAACTGTCAAAATAAAAAAGATAATCATGATCACGCTTTGAAAACGCATTTAAAGAGCAATAAACCGACAGCTTAGAAGAAACCTATTCCCTGTTTTCACGCGGAAATGGCACCATTTCTTAATTTCTTGACCACCATTGAGGAATAACGTGCACACAACTGTGAGAAGGTGGACGAACCTGGAATACTGACAACATGCAGAGTTAAGTTAGCTGGATTATTCTTGCAAGGACAGAACACAAGTTTGGCAAAAAATGGCTTCACTGACATTAACTCTCCGAGACCAGTTCTTTGACAGTGGACTTATTAGAATCAGGCCGCTTTGCGCATGCATAATAGTTGACGACGGAGAGACAAACGGGACAGAGAAGATCATGCAAGTGTTTACGTTGCTTCCGTCTGTCTTCCTGTTCTTCTTTCGGTTTGTTTTGCGCTTCGTTTTGAGGCTGGATCTTTTTCTGCTGTTCTCTCTGTCTCTGCCTCGCCCTATCTTTCTTACGCGCGCCACCTGGCTTCTTTCCCCCTGCTTTTCTGTCCGGCAGCTCTGAAATGCAACATGGACTGCAAAGTTTGTACTTGCTTCACAGTGACGTGAAGACTGATAAGCATGGTCAATGAAAAATATGTAAAAATCATAACACGGATCATATACTTTCATGGTCACAGCCATATTAACAAGAAAGCAAGCAATCTATCAACCAATTAGCCCGTCAGCCAGCCAGGTAGCAAGCCAGTCAACCAACCAACCAACCAACCAACCAACCAACCAACCAACCAACCAACCAACCAACCAACCAACCAACCATCTAACCAACCAACCATCCACCAACCAACCAACTCACCCACCAACCAGTCAACCCCAAGACTCTTTGGTCGTAGCACACCGCTGATACCTGGACCATTATCTTATTTCTTGTCTATCTTCTGTAACTCTCTAGGAATCAAAACTATCCATTCCTTGATATGCTCTTTGGGTGTTTTCCATTTCTTATTCTGACCAGCCCCTTTTCTGCTTTTCCTCCTTGCACGCTGAAAGATGGTCTTAGAAAGGTCAGAGAATCAGGGATGCAAGCAGTTGCCCATTTTTCCTTTCTTACTGGTTGTCAGCATATCTATAAAAGACCCAGACCTTCAAAGGATCCGTAGAGTTGTGTTGATTGTCTTCCATTTCGCGAAATATATTGTCAGAAGTGGTCTTTTTAGGAGATGGATGTATACAACATCTTACAGGATAGATTGTTTTACATGCCCAGATCTGGAATTTTTTGTACGTAGGTCTGCCTTCTGTCACAAAACGTAGAGGGGGCGTGAGAACTTAAGAATGGGACACAGCCGATAGATTCTCAAAACCTGGATGCAGTTATGACACATCAAAGTCCTTTATGGCTGTTGCAGCGAGGCTAAGGTTCAGTCTCTACAGCGAGGCTAAGGTTCAGTCTCTACAGCGAGGCTAAGGTTCAGTCTCTACAGCGAGGCTAAGGTTCAGTCTCTACAGCGAGGCTAAGGTTCAGTCTCTACAGCGAGGCTAAGGTTCAGTCTCTACAGCGAGGCTAAGCTTCAGTCTCTACAGCGAGGCTAAGCTTCAGTCTCTACAGTGAGGCTAAGGTTCAGTCTCTACAGCAGTCTCTACAGCGAGGCTAAGGTTCAGTCTCTACAACGAGGCTACGGTTCAGTCTCTACAACGAGGCTAAGGTTCAGTCTCTACAGCGAGGCTAAGGTTCAGTCAGGATAGATCGCATAGTCCTGTCCAGAACCACAGCGATGATGAGACACACGGCTCGGAGAGCAGTCTTTCTACCTTGGACTATCATGACCTTGTACGGTAACTAATCTGCCGGTATGTTCTTAAACAAATCAAAATCTAATACAGTTTACCTTCTGTACATTTTTCTTCGTTAAAAAGAAAATTCATTTCACTTTCAAATTTTTCTTTGTTCAGAAAAATTTTAAGAACACTCTAACTAAAACCTCTAGTTTTGACACAGACGTTTAATTTTTTTCATGAAAAAAAATCATTTTTAGCTAAAAAGGAAAATATTTGCCATCTTCGTGTAGCCATGATAAAATACAACACAGCCTTGTCTATTACAAAACCACTACAAAAGGATGAAACAATATCTTTTTTTTTTCATGAAACCACTCATGGTAAAATAAAGTAAAGTTACCTTTCAAAGTATGATTGAACTTTAATATTCTTAAACCCTAGTCACTTTGCTACACAAAAGACTATACTGCACAAGACAAAGCGTGTCATATGTTTGGGTTATTCTCAAAACCTTCGTTGCCACATAACTTCAGTTTGAAATTCTAACATTATGAGAATTCAAACAACATTTTAAAAAACGACTATTGACTACAATATAACAAACAAAAATTAAGACACTTAGCTGGAAAAATAAAAGAGAGAGGAATACACGCACGCAGACACACACGCACACACACGCGCTTGCGCGCGCGCGCGCCACTCAGGACACAAATACTTCCGTGCACTTAGAAAATATCCATTTAAGAAAAACGACGTTTCATACAAAAGACATAAACGACGAAGCAAATAACTCCAACAAATAAAAACCACAATCATCTTTATTGGCATTGTCGAGATTTGCCAACTACCACATTTCAGTCAACGACCTGAAAAATATCATGACTTTATCTTTAACCTGAACAAATCAGGTTAGCACTGAAAAAAATCATGACTTTATCTTTAACCTGAACAAATCAGGTTAGCACTGAAAAAAATCATGATCATCATCATTTCAAAAGTGATTCTTCAAAAAGCGTCCATTTCATTGTAAGGGGATAGCCTCTAATGACGAACGCTATCTGTTCACAAATGGGCAGCTACACCAAGGACGATAAAAGTAATGAACTAATGAAAGAAAAGGCCACATTGTAAGGGGGACAAACTGTTCCAAGGACCAGCACTCGGAAAAGACATCATCATTACCATCATCACTATCAATGCCATCATCGTAACTTAACGTCATTGACAGTATTATCATCTTTCACATTATCACTATCTTTACCATTAGCGTTTACACTATCATTTTCAACATTGCTATCCCTGCCATTGCTATTATCATCTTCATGGTGTTCATTAAGGCTTTTAAGAAAGAAAAACAAAAGAATAAAACATAAACCCAACTATCCAGACAACGATTTTTTCCTCCTTCTACTAAAAAAATCCAACCCAGAAACGAATACCCCCTGCCATAGAAACAAAAAAAAAGAAACGCTGATGCAAACAAAGAAAGAACCAACATAAAGAAACAAAACAAACAAATCAAAACAAAGCCAAATGCAAACATGACTATTCAAGCCGCCCAGCCAACTCACTGATGCAGGGGGCAATGGGAGACTTGCTCTGCTGGTAACCCTTGGCGCAGCGGTCGCACGTGAGACCCGTCACCCCGTCCTTGCAGGGGCACTGGCCAGTGGTCTGGTTGCACATCTTGCCCAGGGCTCCCACTGAGTGACACTTGCAGGCTGCACAGCACACGGAGCACACACAGCAGGGTTTTAGTCACTTCCTAACGGCTTAGACGATTGTTAGACTACCTTCATCCTTATCGGTCCAGTCCCACTTTGGATGAGCTTTACTAACTCAGAATCATTACCACTAGGCCAGAATGTATCAAATCTCGGACGAGATTTATTTAGTGGATCGGAATCATTTTCACTGAATTAAAATATTTACATTCTTAGATGAGATAGGTTATAAGTGGATCAGAATCCTGATCACTGAACCAAACAGATTATCTCTTAGCCACACCAAACTAATCCTCCCTAGATCACTGGCTTAAGCTCCTTTTCTTTGGGCCGGACTTATTATCATAATCACTGAAACAGAATAATTATCATAGGACTGCACTCATTATCTCTGAACAAGACTTACTATCACTGGCCCAGAATCATTATCTTCAAACAAAATTAAATTATCTATGGGCCAGACTTTGTCATCATCATCACTGGATCAGAATAAATATTACTAACTCATTATCTCTGGACCAGGTATATTATCAATGGATGGATCGATGTAAATCTAGGACCAAACTCACTATTTTTAGAGCACACTTACAACTGGACTAGACTGGCTACACTGGACCTGACCTGATGATAAATCTTGGACCGCTCTGGACCAAACTCGTTACTCTGGGAACAGATTCATTGTCACTGAACCAGAACCGTTCTCAAAGTACCAAAACCATTTTCTTTTTACCAGAACCATTCTTTTTTGTACAAGAATCATTCTCATTTGCCATTTGAAATATGGTCACATGGTCCCAAAGGCATAATATGTTCAGTAAAAGGCGAAGTACATCAAAAGATTGTCAGTTTTTATTATCATTATCTCTCCTATGATGAGCACTTTTTGACCCCATGAGGTCTCCTTCCAATGTTCAGCAAACCCACACGGAAGTGGGAGGTGTAGCAGACGACAAAATGCCGACATTTTCACCTCTGGCGCGTGCCTGCCACTGTTTCGGCTACTGATGACAAGGGAGATAACGTGGTGATGAAGTCAAGGGAAGCGCGGCCATATTGGTTTCGTCTTGCTTCTGGTGGTGATTCAAGTTGACAGGGGAACGCTGCTGTGCACTTATTTTAACCTTTCTCCTGCTTCAGCTAAGTGCAGTATTCAACTTCCATGCTAAATTGCCTGTTGAGCCATTTTATTCGCTTCCAGCCTTAACTGGCAATAATGTTCTGTGCATGTAGCACGTCTTGTAAAGCATTTAGATCTAATGCCTTAGCAGGTTTCTGTGTGAAATTCAAGCTGTGGTTTTCAGGGGGAGAATTTGTCAAGTACAGCGAGCTCACTTTTTTCTTCTTTCTTTTCTTCCTCATTTCAGCTCTCTTTTTTCAAGTGTTTTTGCTTGCCTCTCAGATTCTCCTGTCTGCGTGCATGTTTGTATCTCTATCAGAGCAAGAGTTCACATTTTATTAAAAAATAAAGTAAAATACTTGACAACAGCACACACTGCTTCTCATGCCAAAGAAGTGCCAGTAACAAATAGCTGCACCGTGAAAGTGTGCGCATTGAACAAAATGCCAGAAAAAAAATCATTATCTATAATTATAGATAACCATGATTATTCCAAAATAAGTTTCAATGAAAAGGCGTAAAGTTTCAGTGACTGGGTGTGAAAGATCTTAGGGAGAAGATTTGATGATGTTCCAATCATGATCATTGACAGCCATGAATGTAACCCAACTGTACTTTCTCAATATTTCTGAGAGAGAGAGAGAGAGAGAGAGAGAGAGAGAGAGAGGGAGGGACAGAGGGAGGGACAGAGAGAGAGAGTGAGAGAGAGAGAGAGAGAGAGAGAGAGAGAGAGAGAGAGAGAGAGAGAGAGAGAGAGAGAGAGAGAGAGATTCTCAAGAGTTCTGAAGACAGGCTAATACAGGTTTCCGACATGGACAGTGGACAGATTTATGAGCGATTCTTAATGCTTCCAGCCCCTGAGTGTTTGATGTATCAGTGACATTTCTAACGGCCACTTTCTTGACCCAAACAGGAAAAACAACCTTCAGCCAATGGCTCCCTCTATCTGTCTGTATATCTGTATCTGTGTTTCTGCTTGGCGCTCTGTGTGTGTGTGTATGTGTGTGTGTGTGTGTGTGTGTGAGTGACTCCCTAAACCCTTCCCTCCCTCTCTCTCTGTGCCTGGTCTATCTCTGCCTCTATCTCTCTCTGCCTCTGTGTCTGTCTGTCTCTACCCATCTCCCTTCTCTCTCTCTCTCTCGCTCACTGAAGGAACGAAGTGTAGCCCCAAACAGTGCTCATTTCAAGGCACTTGTGTACATTCCTCACCGTCTGTGAAGGTAGATGAGCAAATGGCAAAGGTCTAATGGAAAATGTGGACTCCCCACGTTTGTCAAGTGATCGCCGCCATCTTATAGCCTCTCCAAATTTCAAGCGCCCTTCTGTAACCTTTTCACAGCACACCAAGATATCAGACAGAACCCTGATTCGGATATTTCGGTACAGATATAGACGTGTATTTTTAATTAAAGAAAAGCTTAAAAGGAGAAGGAAAGAAAAAACACACCAGACCAACAAAATGTAGGAAGAAGAAAAAAGATGATGAGAAGAAGCAGAAGACGACAAAGATGACGACGATGATGATGACGACGACGAGGACGATGATGATGATGATGATAAGGGAGGAGTAAAAAGTGGAGGATAAAAAGCAGGAGGAGGAGGAGGAGGAGGAGTAACAGTAGAAGGAGAAGAAGAAGAAGAAGGGGAAGGAGGAGAAGAAGATGTGTCGTTGTATCGTTGTAGCAGCAGCAGCAGCAGCAGCAGCAGCAGCAGCAGCAGCAGCAGCAGCAGCAGCAGTAGTAGTAGTAGTGATAGTAGTAGTGATGAAGTAGTGATAGGAGTAATGATAGTAGTTGTGGTAGTAGTAATGATAGTAGTAGTAGTGGTAGTAGTAGTAGTAGTAGTGATAGTAGTAGTAGTAGTAGTAGTAGTAGTAGTAGTGATAGTAGTTGTAGTAGTAGTAGTAGTAGTAGTAGTAGTAGTAGTAGTAGTAGTAGTAGTAGTGATAGTAGTTGTGGTAGTAGTAGCAGAGGAAGGGCAACTGCACCAGGAGCTAAGAAAAATTCATGATTTATTTGACTTTTTCCATGAATTATTCAATGTTGAAGGGGGTGAGGGAGGCGAGAGAATCGGAGTGGACGAGGTGGGTTACTGTAACACCCCTCCCCCCTCTCTGTATATATATATCTCTCTCTCTCTCATTCTCTCTCATTGCATATTCATGGAGTCACTCCCCAAGCTTAGCATTCAGGCGGATGTGTTTGCCTCCCATAATGAATATGAGATGTTTTCATATGGACCATCTTAAGCGTAAAAACACATTTCTTCATCACTTTTCCTTTCAACAACATAACCTTGGACACTGTACCACACGCATATTATTTCCCTCCTAATGACACAAAAGCGATATGGATGTTGTGATACTTGCTGTTCTGTTTCTGCACGCTGCAATAATAAATCCTTATCCTTCACCTTGAAAAGACAATTGCGGCCATCACTATGCACAGAATAAAGAAAACGCTTTTGTTAAATAAAAATAAATGAAAAAAACCCCAAAACACAAACCCCCCCCCCCTAACATGGCGAGTATCCCCATAAAACGTGACAGCGACGTTGTGGCACGTGCTGCTCGGACCCCAGTCTCACCTTAGCTGCCCTCAGTTTATGACAGGGCCACAGCAGGTCTGCGTGCGTTGAGGCAGCTGACATACTGCTGGCTTTTCTCTTCCAGTGCTGGTGCTGGTTTTGGGTTTTGTTTTTGGCGCTTTGTTTTTGTTGTTTAAGGGTTGTTTTTTTTAATTCGGGGAAGGAGGGATGGTGGCGGTTGTGCATACACCACATTTAGTCCTTTTCAACCTCCCCATGCCCTCTTTCTTTCTAATGGGGGAAAATCAGGGGGGTGGGGGGTAGAGAAAGAGAGAGATGCTGGGGGGCGTAGGTGGGGGATGTATGGAGCTGTGGACGCGTGTAAGCAGAGAGGGCGAAGAGCTCACTTCCTGTCCATGTCGTTGTCGCTTATTGCGACTCTTTAATAAGTATACACACATCTTCATAGGCAAAGAAAGAGAATCAAGAGGGAGAATACGTCTCGTACTGCACTGCACTGTAGTGACATACTCTGCTCGAGAAAAGAAAGCTGCCCAGTACAATGAATCTGACAGAACCGGTTTTGATTTAAAGTTATATGATAAACATAGTCATACGTGAGAAAACAGCGGATATGAATTAGGCACATCAGCCTAAAGGGAATCAAAAGACAACACCCAGAAAACCCTTCACTGGACACCAAAAGAACGACACAAGAAGCATACCCAAAAACGTTGCTGTCTTAATGGAAGAAAGGAAAATAATTGAACGCTGTGAAGCACACATGAATTACTAGCACAGAAGCCGGTCCAAGACAGACAGGAATGAAAGTCCTTTGCCGCAATTATATGTGTCAAGAGGCACAATGGACAGAAAGTAATTCTCCACAATCCCAACAAGCTGAACAGGGCTGACAATGCCAACGATGACACACCTCTCAGTATCGTAGGAGGCTCAAACCAACAACTTAAAAAGTTATCTGTCCAGCGAATAACCACTCAGCCATGGTTACTGCACTGGCCCAGCTTTACACTGTGAATTATCGACATTCATTCGTCGTCCAAAGATAAACACTTATTAGCTTGTTTCTTTCTTGAATAATGGCATCTGCTTCCATCTTTTACATTCATGTTCGTGTTACCTGATGATGTTTTTATTGTTTGTTTGTTGTTTTCTTAAAGATGCATTTACCATCATATAAAACGCTGCGTATTTACACGAAAACAAAGATGCTTACGAACAAAAAACAAACCATCATACAAAAACGTCATAACAAAACATCGACATCTATATCAGAAATGAAAGGGATACAAGCAAAACGTAAAAAAAAGCCAAGCAAACACACACACACACACACACACACAACCGAGCTGTGAAAAACACATGTCTACAATTTCCCATGCCAAGGAACATGGCCCCTAGGAGGAGGCAGAGAAATCTTATCAACGAGTCACGCAAGAGCTCGACACTTTCCAAAATAACCCCCAGGCAGGTGCGAAAATCCAATCAGAGAGAATAAACCGCGGCAAACACAGCCACCAACCGCGATGGCGATATCTTGGAAATTACATGAGCATCTAATCAAAGGCTCATCTCGCGGCCAGAAGCAAGCACACCCACGACTTGCTTGGGTGCCGAGTTCAGTATCAGCAGCGCGGGCCTGCACAACATCAAAGTGATCATCATGCTGGCTTCAGCAGCCCGCTGCAGCAGTTCCAGCGTCGTGACCAGGCGCTGCTTATTTAGCACAAAGCATTTTTTCCCTCCAGGCTGCCTGCTGAAAATGTATTATGCTCATAGCACATGGTTGATTTTATGGGTCATTTTTTGAATTTGAACGCTTTCTTCAGAAGGCAGATTGAGAGGAGTATCATGAACACCACCCAGCAGAATACTAACAACAACAACAGCTTCCTCCTAAGAAAGCACATACACTAAACACTAAACCAAAACAACAAAACACACACACACACACAAAACAATAACCTATAACGGCAACTAAAGGAAGCATCATGAATGCTGCCATGTGCAGGAAAATAATTCAGTCAAGCAGGCTTATGCTAAAATGTGATGTGGTTGTAGTCAGATTCTGGAATGCTTCTCACAAATGGAGAGATGCTTGACTGTTCTTTCATTTTCATATCCATTCCAGAGCTGATCGATCAAAACCATACACACGCGCGCGCGTGCGCGCGCGAGCTCAGCGAGAGAGAGAGAGAGAGAGAGAGAGAGAGAGAGAGAGAGATGGGTAGAGACAGATGGAAAGACACAGAGACACATGTAGAGAGAAACAGACATAAAGACTGAGACAGACAAACAGACAGATAGACACACAGACAGAGATACATATAGCAACACACACACACACACACACACACACACACACACACACACACACACACACACACACACACACACACACACACACACACACACACACACACACACACACTGAGAGAAAACGGGAAAGAAGAACAAGGAAGAAGGTTCCCCCAAGACCACACAAGGTCCTGCAGTGCAGAGACTACCACAGGATACACCCCTCCTTCTCTGTGGCCTGCTAACACAGACTGGCAGCTTTGCGACAAACACAGATGAACAGACTGATAGGCCCAGAACAGAACGAAGATGGTCGGAGGATTGCTGCGCCAGATGTCTGCACAGATTACAGCTGCAGGATTGTATTGAAACACCCAGCGCCAGTGGTTAGAGCGGAGAGACCCCACACCAGTTATGAGCCAGTCTTTGTTTCAGAGGCTGAAGGATAGATAATAGGGAGAGACTATTCTCCACAGCCAAAAAAAACGAAAGGTACGGTGAGCCATTTTGAGTTGGTTTCTGGGTTTCAGCAGAGTTGCAAGGGGAGAAGACTGGAAGTGTACTTTCACAGACATAGAGACTCACACACACACATGCGCGCGCCCTACATACTGTCTTTTGGAACTATAAAGGTCTGTACATCAAAATACGAATTGGAACATCTTATAAACTCAAAAAAACCAAGATAGATTCATGTGCGTTACAAGCATATCTGTAAAGTAGACATTTATCACATAAAGTGGCACAAATCAGTATCAAAACCTCACGGCAGCTATTTTTTTGTATACTTTTCTAATATGTAGGAAAAGAATATTTAAACATCAGTGATTTCCATCCAGAAATGCCTACTGGCACGCATACCATTATCAACGGAAGATCTCCACACTTGTCTGCTCTGGTCCAGCATCTATCGGGTACCCCAACGCGCTGCAGGGAGTGCAATTTAGTACATAACTACAACTGCTTGTTTGCCAGCTATTCAACTTAGGACACTGAAGTATCAGACCAAATGCGGTCACATTAACAGTGTGCTAGCAGATAACTGTGGAGCTCAAAAACAAAATGGTCCATCACACATTAATATTATTGTTGTTCTGTTGAAGCCACACATGTCTTTCACTGTGGTCGCAAGCAAGTGGCTTCATCCCCATCCCCTTTTAGGCCCCTTTCTTCACCTGTCTCTCTTTCGCAACGGGACACATTGAAAGACTATGTTTAGAGGTGTAGCATTTTGTGTAAACCTGGGACTGTTAAGCGTTTTTGTTAATGATTTTCTGTTAAAGTTATTTTTTCCCCCCAAATGAATATCGGTATGATGCCTTTGGATTTCTGAAAATGATGGCCTTACATGCCTCCCTATCCTGCTGCAGTGCATGGATTACGTTTCTATGTGAAACCAACAGTTTTCAGGCCGAGTAAAATCAGGCTTTAGTCAAACTAGCAAGTGACCAATGGATAAAAAATCCACCCCATGGTACAAGTTTCAGTTCAACTACAGCATCTTTACAAACCTACTTCCCATACCCTAAATGTAATTTCTTCTCAATGAGGTCACGCTATCCACTGAAGGCTTCACACACCGTGTATCACATCGGCCGTGAAAAGAAGGAGAAAAAACCCTCCAAGTATGAGATAGTTGACGAATCATTCATTCCAATTTCTTCTTTGAGAGGACCGGCCTTCATCAAGGTCCATTTGCAAAAGCACCACTTCAGTAGAATTTCTGTATTGCATAGTTTCATCCGGAACTCGATATATCTCGCAAATGGCTTATGCATAGACAATAACAGTCTGTTTCTCCATGTAATAATAATAATAATAATGTATGGAATTTATATAGCATGAATCTTGTAAAGTAACAAATCAAAACGAACAGATGACTTTTTGTTTGTTTGTAAAGCAATAAACGAGATAAATCATTATCATCAATGCCTTTGTGCCTTATTGGCACGTAGGGCAGCAACAAAACGAGATAAATATCATACTGTATTTTAAAGAAATTATAAAAAGCATGGTTAAGCACTTTCAATAAAGTGATATTGATACATCTTCAACTTCAATAGCAAAGGTAAGTGTTGATAGCAATTGAAGAAACATGAAATAGAATGCTTATGCACTTTCACTCAAAGCGATGTTGATAACGTCTTCAACTTCTTAACTGCAAAATGTGAAGTGTAGGTTCTATTTTCAGAATTATTTTACCCCCAAATACACCACACACCCACACATACAAAAATAAAATCAATAGAGTTGTTTTCATAATAACTTTAAAATGCCGAGAACACCTTCATCCCTGTCTTCAAGATTCGTGGCTGAGTGCATGGCTAGACAAAGTGGGTCGAAATGGAGGGGGTGTGATGTGATGTGATGTGATGTGATGTGGTGTGGTGTGATGTGATCCCTAAGGAGGCGTGATGATGCTGCCCTGATAAACGGTTGCTGTGCGTGGAATCAACAACAATCTGGGTCTACGTGAGGTCCTGGGTGGGTTGCCTTTTTTGTGACTTGTGGATGTAGAGGTTTAAGTTTAAAACATGTCTAGCTGCATGAATGGGTATGTGATGTGTTAGTGAGGCATCAGAATTGTATGTAAACGACTGACTTTGTCTGTTTGTCAGTCTTTCTGTCTATCTCTCTCTGTCTGTCTCTCTCGTTCGCGTGTGAGCACACTTTTGTCTGCGCAAACAGGCTCACGAATTGCAGCCTATGTATGCACACTGTATGTGTGTGTGTGTGTGTTTGTGCGTGCGTGCGTGCGTGCGTTGGTTGGTGTGTGTGTGTGGGGGGGGGGGGGGGTTGAGAGAGAGTGACAGACAGACAGACCAACAGACAGATACACAGACACACAACAGACAGACAGACAGACAGACAGAAACAAAGAGACAGGGAAATTATAAACTGATGACTGAAGTCGTATGATAATGATGTTTATAAACGGGTAGGTGGAAGTGACGTGACGATGACGAAGGTGGTATCCGTTTCACCCAGTACACAGTACACAGGAACCTACCTACCTACCTACCTACCTACCTACCTACACAAGGGCCAACAGCTGGTGGCCTAACATAACATGACTAATAATTATGTTTACATTCAAGCTTCCTTAGCTTCCTGTCTTCTTCAGTGTGGGTTAGACACCATTTCCCTATCAAACCGTCCCCACGGTGAGTCTGTGGGAGTGTGTGGCAGGCTTTTTGTTTTTTACCCGATTGTTTATTCCGCTATCATTTTTTGGAGGGTGGGTGGGTGGGTGGGTACTATGTATGTATGTTCTTTCGAGCCAGAAGGCCCATAGAGCCGGAACTTATCCCGGTTTCTGTAGCGTTAAGCGAACTGATGGTTTTTCACCACCCCTGTGACAGGACGCTAGTCTGTCGCCAGATACTTCCCCAGCAGAGCTGGTACCCACTTGTACACCTGGGTGGAGTGAGGAAAATAGGAGTAAAGTGTCTTTCCCAAGGACACAACACCGAGCCGAGCGGGGATCGAACCCGCGACCTCTGGATCACGAGTCGACCGCCTAAACCACTCGACCACGGTGCCTCCGGGTACTATGCATACTGGGTATTTATTATTGTCAGTATGAACCAACAAAATATCTAGCTCACGGGATTATTTTACGCTCTGAATGTGGAAGAATGTTTGTATAGGTTGCTAAATAATCTAACAAGTCGTGTCACAATGATCCAGTGTTGCTGTTGGGTTTTTCTTTCAGTCCTCAGTGAGAGCTCCGAGGTTCACCGTTTAACGGTGAGATTTTTGAGTATTCGACCGGTTTTCCCCATCATTAAGGTAGCTGCATTCCGACTTCGGGAATGTCTAAACATGACACCGGTG
>CM054134.1:26920227-26930227 GCA_028751875.1 Rapana venosa | reverse complement strand
GTTTAACTGGGTTTTTTGTTGTTGTTGCTGTGATACTGGTAGGTAATGGCATATTGTAAAACTTTGTTGTTGTAATGCTGGTATATTTTTCAAGATGAAGTCACAAGTATCAGTCATTCTTATGAACAGACGTGAGAGTATCCTCATGAATTTTCAACTATTGTGTTGTTCTTGTGTTTGACATTGTGTTGCATAGCGTTCCTACATATTCCAAAGATAAAATGCAAACTTCTTTTCTATGCAAAAATCTGTTGCCAACATGGTCCTACTACCTCCCTCCATGTTTTTACTGTGAAAGTATGCTTTTGTGGGTGCTGTTTGCTTTGTTTTGCGTGTTGTCATTAACTTTTGTTGTTTTTTTAATGTATAGAAAAGACATCACAGGTTCAACGTCTGGCCTGTAAGACTATAACCCTGACCCACATTCCGCGACTAGAGGGATTAAGCACAAGACTCTGCCCTCCCCCTCCCCTCCAAAGGAGAGTCAAGTCCAAATAGTTTGCTTCGTAGATGTAAAACAGATGCATGATCTCTCCACAAACATTAATCCTTGACAGAAAGACTGTCAGACAGACAGTCAGACGGGCAGGCAGACAGACAGGAAGCTCAAAGGCAGGCATGTAGACAGGCAGAAAGACAGACAGACATACAGACAGGAAGACAGACAGACAGGCAGAAAGGCAGACAGACGGACAATATGAAGGCAGACACATAGACAGATAGGAAGGCAGACATGTAGACAGACAGAAAGACAAACAGACATACAGACAGGAGGGCAGACATGTAGACAGACAGACAAAAAGGCAGACAGACGGACAATATGAAGGCAGACACATAGACAGACAGGAAGGCAGACGTGTAGACAGACAGACGACATGCAGACAGACAGACATGTAGACGGACAGACATGTAAACAGACAAACAGACAGACAGGAAGACAGAGAAGAAAGACGCAGAAAGCCAAGCCATCTCTGGGAACACCTGCAGGCAGATAGTAGGCTAGGCCTAGCACGCTCCATCAGGCATTTCACAGGCCGGAGCTCTCACTACACAAGGAACCCAGCGTTTCCCCCTGTGCCTGCTGTACTGTACCTTCTCTCTACTGGCAGCAGCAGCAGCAGCAGTATCAGCCAGCAGCAGCATCAGCGGCGGAGGCGGGCTATCTAAATAGAGTGTGCTTTATCAGCCTCACGGCCCAATAAACCAGGAACATTGTCATCGAGAAGGTTTGGCAACACCAACAAATTACCTGGGAGGTTCCTGCTCCTTCCTACCCTTGCTGCTGGTGGTGGTGCTGCCTGTATGGAGGTATGGATGGGTGGATGTATGTATGTATGTATGGATGTATGGATGGATGATATGGGTGGTATGTATGTATGTATGTATGTATGTATGTATGTATGTATGTTGTATGTATGTATGATATGTATGTATGGGTGTATGTATGTATGTATGTAGTAGTATGTAGTAGTATATGTATGGTGTAATATGTATGGTGTATGTGTGTATGTATGTATGATGTAGATGTAGTATGTATGTATGGTGTATATAGTAGGTAGGTAGGTAAGTAGGTAGGTAGGTAGATAAGTAGGTAGATAGGTAAGTAGGTAGGTAGGTAAGTAGGTAGGTAGGTAAGTAGGTAGGTAGGTAGGTAGGTAGGAGGGTAAGAAGGTAGGTAGATAGGAGGGTAGGTAAGTAAGTAGGTAGGTAGCCTGAATCAGGATGCCAGAGAAGCACCTAACTGTGTCTATCTCCTCCCAGCTTCTTTACTTACATAGCTACAGTCTGCGTATGAAGTGACTCTTGAGATGAAAAGTTTACAACTTATTGGTTTAAAACCCTGTTTTTACAATACATATAGACAGACAGACATTAGACAGACAAATAATCGGAAGTTTTTTCTAAGATTATAGGGAAAAAAAAGTGACAAGGTCACATCCCCGATAGGGCCTCTGTGGTCGGCGGGGCTGTAAACAACAGGATTGGCCCGGAGAAGAGTATTGTGAGTCTAAAGTATTCGTTGGGTTTTGTCTCTCTCTCCCCTTCCCCCTTAACAGTTTCAGAAATCAGATCTGAAGGTTATGTGGTAATTTATCCGCTAAATAGATTTCAAGGAGGCAGTTTACCGTCATATGAATTTATGCCTACCGCTTTGCTATCCCAGAGAGAGAGTGAGAGACAGAGAGGAGAGAGAAAGAGAGAGAGATGAGAGAGAAGAGAGAGACAGAGAGAGAGTCAAGAGAGAAGAGAGCTGAGAGACGAGAGACAGAGAGAGACGAGACAGAAGACAGACTACAGACAAACAGAGAGACAAAGACAGACAGAACAAGACAGAACAGAAGGACCATACAACCCAACAGTCACAAGGCCACACACAAGACAATACGGGGAAAAAACACAGATAAGAAGAAATGGGTAGGCGTATACAATGCGTCGCGAAAGGTATAAGGTTCCATCTGCGAATGTTGATAATTTCATTGGAGTAATAATTTATTCTCCCAACCTTCTGGAAGTTCATGGGTTTAGTGGGGGTGGGTAGGTGGGTGGTTGTTGGAATATACCATGTCCTTGATAGCTATTTAAGGCGGTTCCGCAAAACTGCTGCAATGGAAGTAGAAGTTCATAAGTGTGCCAAGTATAGTTCCCTATTCCCTCCCCCTCCTGTTTTCAGAATAAGTTTCTTTCATAACAACACCCTGAAAAAAATGAGGGAGAATTTTCTCTCCACGAGACAGATCTGTGCTTTGGAACTTTTACAGTCCGCTAAAGACATGCTGATACATGATTTCAGTTTATCGCCAATTCATTAGATTTGAGTCATCAATATGAGGTAGATATAAGGCTATATCCAATCCCTACCTTTATCAGGGATGACATCATGATAGAAAACAAACAAACAAACACGCACAAAAAACAAGACAGGGAGAGACAGACACACAGAGACAGAGGTAGAGGTAGACAAAAAGAGGCTCGGAAAGGAAGGGAAGGCAGAAATACTGAAAGAACAAACTGATAATGGAGAGACAAAAGAACACGACAAACACCCGGCCAGCCGACAGATCAGAACAGCGACAGACAGACATAGTGCCAGTGACAAGACAGACAGACAACGACGACGACAAGGAAAAGGAAGACAGAAAGACAGACAGAAGAGAGAATCAGTGACAAGTCCACAAAGGCAGCACAGATCGTACTACCTGCAACCTGAGAACTCACACACCCCAGTGGCCGCCCGACAAGATGTCAAACACCTCGCGCTGTGTTGGCGGCAGTTGCTTGCCGACAGACACACTAGAACAGCAATAACCCACATTATTTTATTTTCGCCTACCTAGGCTAGGGTAGGCTAGGCTAGGTTAGGGTAGGCTAGTTCCTCTTCTCGCCATCTATCTCCTCCACAGTCACCAGTCCTGGGGCCAAACTGTACTGTACGTACCTCTCTTACTGGGGCTTGTTTTTACTACCGCAACATCTCTCCTGATAAATTCTTGGTGTGTGTGTAAATCTCTGTCTGTCTGTCTGTCTGTCTTCTTCTCTGTCTGTCTGTCTGTCTGTCTCTCTTCTCTCTCTCTCTCTCTCTCTCTCTCTCTCTCTCTCTCTCTCTCTCTCTCTCTCTCTCTCTCTCTCTCTATATGATGTGATATACCTTAGAAGTGTATAATTCTACGAAGCCAGTGAAAAGTTTAAGGTTTTGACTTCTTTTCTGAGTCCTCATTCCTCAACTGTCCCCCCCCTCCCCCATAATCATAATGTCGTCTGGTTGTTTAGTAGCCCTACCCACCTACCTCCACCATGTGCCCCCCTCGCACGAGCAAAGCTCAAGTCTCATAGGATGATTACACTTTTCAAATATGTAGCAATGTTGGTGTCGTTGTTTTCATCTAAAAAGAAGAAGAAGACGAAGAAGAAAAAAGGAGAGAGAGAGAGAGAGAGAGAGAGAGAGAGAGAGAGAGAGAGAGAGAGAGAGAGAGAGAGAGAGAGAGAGAGAGGCGAGCTATTTCGAATAGGCATAACTCGTTAATAACATACATGGGTATACGAGAACGAAACAATCAGCTGAACAGTGAAGACAGAGAGGGGGTTCCTTCATCCATTGCTACTCCTAATAAACCTGACGTTTGATGCAATGTGACAATGTGTGGATTTCATACTTTTCAGGCAGCACTGTTTGTTGTTCAATAAAATATAGACTTACCATTATACAACATACACAATGTTCAAATTAATGAGGCACACAAAGCGACCTACAGATTCTGTTCAGTGAAGCTGATATATTTATTTAACTAATGTTTTATTATTTTTTTTTTTTACATCAACTGCTGTAAAAGCAAAAAGCAAAAGCATGGGTTATAATCTGTACCCACTTTCGACTTTAAACAATTTCTCTGATTTGATATTTTATAGCAGAAAATGTGAGAATACTATAAAAATGTATAAAGTTACAGTTTCGGTTTTTCCCCAGCCATTTTGCACCACCGAGTTTTTATTTTATTTTAATGTTACTAACTCCCCAGGGAGCATATAAAAAAAGAATGACTGATATTCTGCTTCCGGAAGAACGTGACACAACTTCCTGTTTCAAGAAAATAGAAGATAGCAGCTAGATGAACACAGTGCTTGTAATCACACTATGACATGCAATGTGACAGAATTTCACTGAAGGAATTCACATTCTACTTTAGGTCAAAAATACTGAAACAACTTCATGTATCAAGAAAACATCATTATAAATTAAACTGAGTAGCTGAACGTAGCGCTTGTAATGGCCTGGCATGCAATGTGAGAAGTCTGACAAGCTAGTGGCGGACAAGATGTAAAACACCTCGGGGGCTGGTAGCGGGTGAAGCTGATACAACTGTAAAGCAGTAACCAGGGTTTGGCTGCAGTCACCTAATCCGCTCCTTCACAGGCCATCGACGGTGCCGCTCGGCAGGTCCTCCTCTCATGGGTGACCTCTCCGCTGACACACCCCTCAGGCACAGCTTACTTGGCCATAAACTTTCTTCATATGAACTGCGCTGGCTTAAAACATTGTAAACTGATATGTCGTTCCAAAAAATGAATGTGCAAATGCGCTGATACGTTTCGACGACATGGTTGTTTTGGGTTTTTTTTTCAATTGGGGTTCTCAAGGTTTATTCAAGTAAAGATGTTACTTATGCGCTACTCTATATCAGTTGAGTCGTGAAAGGTGGAAAGCAAGAGGTGGGGGGTTGGGGGCTGGGATGGGGGTGGGGGTAGGGGATGAATCACAGCTGTTTTGGTTCCTAGGCGTCATCGTCGTCCAAAGAAAGACTTCATTACACAATAGGTGTCCTGGTACAGTGGTTACCACAGTGAACATTTGGCTTCAGATCATGGGCCGAAACTTGATCTGAGGAGTATGTCTGTAGATTTTTGTGTGGTTTCAACATTGCTTATGAAATATACATACATCACAAGCAGACAACAATACAGCAAGGGGTGGGCGTCAAACTACAGCTTATTTAAAGCCTCACTCATTTGATTTTTTGGGGGTGGGGGTGGCGGGGACTTTATTTGACACATTCCAAGGGGTCAGTGTGCCACGAACTTAGCTGGGAAAATGGGGACCACGTGATGAAGTATCCGCTGTTTTATGCTGCTCACTGTGTCCAGAATTCTTTCTTTACTTGACCAGTGTGTATTTCCAATGCTACGAATGTAGCATGCCGGGACCTCTGACGAAGGCTCATCCGTGAGCCGGAACTCGAGTCAGGTCAGGCTAAAGGCATGGTCCTTACACAAAAATGGCTAAAAATGCTGTCATTGAAAGATTCTATTTTCTAGCATTTTCCCCTTTTTAAAATGATTCTTTGAAAATCATTTTCAAAAATGATTAAGAGGTTGTAAGTGGTTACCCGCACTTGTTTTCATCCACTATTATTTCTGATTTAATATGCTACGATTGTAAGTGCAATACAGCTCCATTCAATCACTACTTATGGATACCACATTGTGCTGTTTTTTTGTTGTTTTTCTTGGTCAGAAGCTCCATATGTTCACAACAAAGAGGAAAACATGAGATTTTATTAGGATAACTATGGTCCTTTGCCCTTGACAAGTAAACCATTTGAATGACATACATGCAGTTTTAAGCTATTTACATACATGCAGTTTAAAGCTATTTACTGTCCCAGACACAATTACAGACAGGCATCAGATAACAGGGCCATGCATGACTATGTTTACACAAGAATAAGAACAGTCTGATGACTTCCTTGTGATTATTTTTGCACAAGAGAGAGAGAGAGGAGAGAGAGAGAGAGAGAGAGAGAGAGAGAGAGAGAGAGAGAGAGACAGAGACAGAGACAGAGACAGATAGACAGACAGAGAGAGAGAGACAAACAGACAGACAGAAACAGAGACACAGAGAGAAGCATTTCTAAAATTAAACAACCCCAACAAAAACAACCCCACATCGCCACGAAACTGCTAAAACAGAAATCTAACAACAGATGTCTAAAAAAAAAAAAGAGTCGTCACTCTTTACAGTATCAATTCAGCATGGCCATTACTTCAGGATGTAGATGTGAACCGCGCAGAGGGCACCTCGTCATGTGCACAACGACATGTGAAATAACACTAAACACTTGAAGGTGACACCAGGACGTGACAAACTGCACTGGAGCGCACACAACTCGGTAAGCCTAACCTGCACATCATCATAACAGACACCTCTTCTCCATTTTATTGCCACCAGGAGAAGAGGAGGAGGAGGAGGAGAAGGGAGAGGAGGAGGAGGAGGAAGAGGGAGAGGAGAGAGAGAGCAGTGGTGTGGGGGTAGCACTGACTGTGGTGGCGGTGGTGGTAGTAGTTAGTAGTAGTAGTAGTAGGAGGAGGAGGAATAAGAGGAGTAGGAGTAGGAATAGTAGTAGGAGTAGCAACAGTAGCTGTAGTAGTAGTATAAATGGTATGGAAGGACCAAGAATGTAAAGAACAGAAAGAGAGAAAGAAAGAAAGACAGACAAAAGAAGAAGAAGAAGAAGGGGGAGGAGAAGGAGGAGGAGGAGGAGGAGGAGGAGGAGGAGAAGGAGGAGGAGAGAGAGAAGAAGAGAAGAAGAGATGAAAAGGAGAAGAAGAAGAGAAGAAGAAGAAGAAGAAGAAGAAGAAGAAGAAGAAAAAAAGAAGAAAGAAGGGAAGTAAGAAAAGAAGAAAAAGAAAAGAAGAAAGAAGAAGAAAAAAAAGAAGAAGAAGAAACACAACAACAACAGAACAACAACAAGGAGAGAGACAGAAAATAAGTAGAAAGAAGGAAAAAAAAGTGAAGAATCAACTAAACAAACACAGAGGGAAACTCCAGCTATTACACACATTCTGTACAACGTAGTAGACAGTCGTTTCCACAATGAACGATACACGCTCCAAGGTTTTGCCAAGAAACAGCACTCTACGACCAAACAAAAACAGCTTTCAAATCCAACTAAGAATATCAAAACTGCACAAACAATAACACCCCCCTCACCCTCTCTCTCCACCAACCCCACACACACACACACACACACACACACACACACACACTGCATGAACAAACCCCTTCCTATCACACACACACACACACACACAGACGCACACGGGACATGTACACACATAGACACACAGACACAGACCACACACAGACACACAATGTGAGCTAAAGTATAATTATATACATGAGTCACCGGTCAAACCGACTTGTATATGTTACAGGAGGGCCTGTGTTGGACTATAGATGTCAAGGAGCTCACTAACCAAGCAGATACAGACATAAGTCACCTTCAAGGATAGACTGCATTGTCCTCTTTGTTCGTGTCATTGGTTGAGTGCAAAAATAGTTTATGACAATCATACCGTCACTGCTACTTTGTTCTGCCGCTGTCTATCTCTGTCTCTCTGTGCCTGTCTGTCGTCTGCCTCTGTGTGCCTCTCTGCCTCTTTGTGCCTGTCTGTCTGGCTGTCTGTCTGCCTGCCTCTGCCTGTCTGTCTGCCTCATTCATACCGAGGATAATGGAATAAACACTCATGTGCTTTTTACATCCAATTCCCGTGTATATGCAGTTTTGTAAATTCTGTCATCTGTTCCCACCGGCGGCACACAATGGCCTACCCTTACGAAAAGCGGAACAGGATTTAACGTGTGCGCAAGATGTTCTGTGTGCGTTCGCACACGGGAACTTGGTTTATAGTCTCAACCGAAGGACTTTTGGGGAGAGTGGAGTCTGCACTGATGTTGTTAACTCCAGGGGATAATATCCCCTTGAACGGGAATCGAATCCAGGTTGTCAGATTGCGAGCGCAATGCTCTAACCATTAGGCTATATCCTGATATATCCTGATAGTGTACTGTAGGCAGCTCTGCAAAATGTCCTTGCTTCATTCAACCCGGAGACTATCTTTTTGCCCAAATGGAAAGCTACATTGAAACCGAAACAGTCCCCAAACACCGCGAACAGTGTGGCTCAGGTGTCGGATTTATGTTTTCTTTAGGTTTGGGGTGAGATAATGTTGCTTACCAGCCATTGCCGAGGCTGATACAGTGATACACACGCTGAGTGTGTGTGTGTGTGTGTGTGTGTGTGTGTGTGTATGTGTGTGTGAGTGTGTGTGTGTGTGTGTGTGAGTGTGTGTGTGTGTTGTGTGTGTGTGTGTGTGAGTGCATGTTGAGAGAGAGAGAATATATATATATATATATTAATATATATATATATATATATATATATATATATAATATATATATATATATATATAAAACTAAACCTGCAAGGAAACCAAACAAACACATGCCAAACCTGCGTATGTGTCTGTATATGTATGCGTACGTGTGTGCGTGCATGCATACGTGCGTGCTTATGTATGTGTGTCTGTATGTGCGCGCACACCCGCTAAGCATATAATGTGTACACAATATTGCCACGGATTCTGCGCATTGTGACATCATGTGCGTTATGAATGAAACGCGTCGCATTCTTTTAATTTTTTTCTTTTCTTCTCTGTTCTTTCTTTCCTAATTCTTGGGCAGTGCCTACAGCAAGACAGTGAAGATTCTCTTCATTCCATCGCAGTGCGTACAGTGCTGTCTTTGTCCTTTAGAAAATGCTTGGAATCTGTGGCACTTTCCTGCCTGATACAAGGGTTTTTTTTCCCCTCTTTTCTGTCACACTGTGTGTGTGTGTGTGTGTGTGTTTGTTGTTGTTGTTGTTGCTTCGATTTTACGCCTACTCACTCAAAGTGATATTAGACGATGGGAAGGGAGGGGAGGAGACATTGATGTTGACGGTTGTGTGCTGTGAAATTGGTGTCTGTTGCTAAATATCGTAGGCAGTATACAGAAAAAGGCTAAGAAATGATATCATCAACAAATAAATACATAAGAAATGCTAATGCGCCTTATAGCTATAACAAATGTCCTATAGGACTGTTCATTAAAGATTTTGTTATACGGAATGCCAAATTGATATTTTCTAATATCTTATCCAAGGATTTTTCAGAAAAAGAAGGAAAGAATGCGTGCGTGCGTGCGTGCGTGCGTGCGTGCGTGAGTGTGTGTGTGTGTGTGTGTGTGTGTGTGTGTGTGTGTGTGTGGTGTGTGTTTTTCGTTCCTCGGCTAGAGCTCCGAGGTTCACCAATGGTGAGATTTTTGCGTATACAGCCTCCCCCTCCCTCATTCCCCCAACCATTAAGGTAACCGCGTTCCAACTGCGGAGATACAGTGGGGAATTGAAACTACCAATTTTGCCAGGACAGTCTGGAGGTACTTTACTGCTCTTTCCGATTTTCAACTGTCATGGGTTCTTTTGGGGGTGCACAAGTCCGTAAGCACATGTGCTCGATTGGTGTGTGTGTGTGTGTGTGTGTGGTGTGTGTGTGTGTGTGTGTGTGCGTGCGTGCATGTGTGCGTGAGTGCGTGTGTGTGTGCCCGCGCGCACGTGTATGTTTGTGTTTGCACGCGCGCGCCCGTGTGTGTGTGTGTGTGCGTGTGTGTGAGCGCGCGCGCGCGTGTGTG
>CM054134.1:26887727-26915227 GCA_028751875.1 Rapana venosa | reverse complement strand
TTGTATGGAAGCATCCATTCTGATACCCAAGCCACTATGGCTGCATGCAGTCAGGTAAACTGGAGGTGCTCTGCAATAACGGGGCTTTGAGATTCTTGAAGAAACGGCCAGCTAAAGCTGCCATGAAGGTACGTGTTATAAACACAATTCAAACCAATAACAAATCTTCTCCTTCGCTGCACGTACACTCAGAAATTATTGCTGTATGTCATATGAGCAAAAATACGTTGTGCTGCGCTGCCGTTAAGCGCCTGATAAGTCAGGCCCAGCGCATCCAACTTCAGCACGGGATAGAATAGTTATCTTTTAAGTATTTCTGTAAAAAAAATAAAAAGCAGAAAAATGGATGAAGAAGGCAGAAAATAGACAAGAAGTAGGTGACAGGTAGAAATGGAACAAGGCAGAAACAAAGAGAGGGATAGAAAACAGGGAATTCCTAGCACACAATTTCCAGCTCGCCAAAGACAGCATAGGTTATGGGAACATCTTCACCCATTTACTTTAAACTACTAACGCAGAGATAATCTTGATGATTATGGCCATCTGTGATCGGTGGAACTATAAACAATACGAATGGGCTGAATTAGGCTCAGTCTAAAAACGTGACAATTATTGAATCATTCTGGAGTAGAAGCAGCTATTTACTCCATGTGACATTATATGCTAATCCCTCGTTCGTTGCGTAGTCAAATAAAAAAAAAAGGGATACTTCAAAAACCTAGGTATTGTACTTATATACTGTGGGTTTTTTCCCCTCTGGGAAGCATTTTTCAATATTCTTCTTGATGTGGATAAATGTAACTTTTTTTCTTGAACCTCCAGAAGTTGTCGGACATCTGTTGCCATTTCTAATTTTTCTCTCTCTCTCTCTCTCCTCTCTCTCTCTCTCTCCCCTCTCTCTCTCTCTCCTCCTCTCTCTCTCTCCTCTCTCTCTGTTGTTATTGCTGTAGTTGTTACTTTGTTCTTTGTTGGTGATTTGTTTGGGCTTTTCGCCTGTTAGTTTTTTGTTTGGTGTGTGTGTGTGTGTGTGTGTGTGTGTGTGTGTGTGTGTGGAGGGGGGAACGGTGCTGTTTTTTTCTTTTTTTTAATTGTTGTTTTTTTGTTTGTTTGTTTGTTTTTTGGTGTTTTTTTCCTCATTTGTCTGTTTAATAGTTGTTTTTTCTTGTTTTTGTTTGTTTATTTGGAAGGGTGTTTTTTGTCTGCTTTTTTGTTGTTGTTGTTTTTTGGTTTGTTTTTTTTTCTGTTTTTTTTTCTTTTTTCTTTTTTTGTTTGTTTGTTTGCTTGCTTGCTTATTTATTTATTTTTTTTTTTGGGGGGGGTTCTGGGGTAGTTTTGTCTTTTGCTCGTCTGGGGTTGTTTGTTTGTTTGTTTGTTTGTTTTTTTCTTCTTCTCTCTTTTTCTTTAAAAAAAAGTTTTTTCCCTTTGCTTCTTCTGCTTGAAAGTATGAGTACTGAGTGCATTTTTAAATGTGACCCCATGGGCGGGGACTGGATGTAAAAAAGAACATGAATACTTATTCATTATCCTGGAAACAAATAATTTGTTTCTATTACTTACAATGTGTAGATGTTCTTTTCATGACTTTATTGGCTTTTTCCCCCTCTTTATTATGAGAGTGTATGGGTATTGCACTTATTTTATTACCATGACATTCAATTTGCATGAACATAATTAAAAAGTGTTTTGTTGATCGTGTGCTATGTGAGTATTAATATTTAGTATTATCCCTGAAACACCCCCCACCCCACCCCCCCACACACACACTCAACACACACACACAACACACACACACACACCACACACACACACACACACACACACAAAAACCACACACACACACATACACACACACACATACACACACACACACACACACACACACACACACACACACACACACACACACACACACACACACACACACACACACACAAACACACACACTTCCCCGTCGATATCACTGTTAGTGGAAGGACGTTAAACTGAAGAACACTACACCACACCACACACCACACACGCCAAAACCACACACACACACACACAAAACACAACACACACACACCACTCACTCCACCCACCCATTTCTCTCCCTAAACACTGTATAGTTTAAATTCTTCTTGTTGTTCTTGTTTTATTGTGTGATGAAAATGGGTATAAATTTATTTAAATACATGACATAAATTTTGAAACAGTAAAATCTAAAATGAGTGTATGGGATCGCAAACTGTTTGGGATTATAATTGGATATTACTCTAAAATACACACCACACACACTCTCGTCTCCCTCTCTGTCCTCCTCCCCCTCCCCTCTCTCTCTCATTTTCCCTCTCTCTCTCTCTCTCTCTCTCTCTCTCCCTCTCTCCACTTTATCGTCCTCTTATAGTCTAGTAAAAAATCCTGATGAAGGATTTATATTTTTATATTTCAATATTTTATTGGACTTGCCTCTTACTTAAGTTTTTAGATGCCCGTATTTAAATATCTTAAATTTATGTGTAACAATATGTGTACATTTAAACAATGTGTAGATGTTTACTTTAGGGACTTTTTTAATTGGTTGTGTTTATTTTTCTTGGTTTTGGGTTGTTGCTCTTGTTCTTGTTGTTGTTGTTTGTCTCTTTTTCTCTTTTTTATCATTTTTTGTTGGTTTGGTTTTTTCCTTCTCTTTTTTTTTGTTTGTTTTGGTTAGGGTTTTTTTTGGGGGGGGGTAGGGTGGGGTATTCTTAGGATTTTCTCTTAATTGTTGCTTTGGGGGGGGGGGGGGGAGGGTTGTTGGGGGAGCTGTTTGAAAAGGGTTATTTCCCCCTTTTTTTTTATGCGAGACTTATAAGTATTGGGTTATTATTATTAAGATGTATCCCTAACGGGCGGGGACTGGATGTAAAAAAGCACATGTGTGCTTATTCATTATCCTCGAAATAAAAGAATTTGTCATTGTCATTGTCATTGTCTCTCTCTCTCTCTCGCACGTATGTGTGTGTATTGTTTTCAATGCAATTCTATGTCATTATGCCAATTTTTTCCTTATTATTTATCTCCTTTTTTTTCAAGGTCTGGGTGTAAAAAAGCAATGTGATAGTTAATCTATTACCCTCTGAAAAATAAAAATTGTTCAAAATTGCTCTCTCTCTCTGTCTCTGTCTGTCTGTCTGTCTGTCTGTCTGTCTCTCTCTGTTTGCCTACCAGAGTATCTGGTTTCGTTTATTTTCATTGAGTCTTTAACAGTCAAATAATGAACAGGTCAGCTCAACTTGTTTTCAGTGTAAACATCACCAGGCTGTACAGAAGAGGTAGTCAATGATCAGGGGTCTTCTTTAGCATGAGCGTTCACTGTCTTGCCATCTGTCAGAAGCCCTACACAGAATTTTCACACACACTCACACACACACACACACACACACACACACACACACACACACACACACACACACACACACACACACACACACACAAGCAAACAAAGCACAAAAGAAACAAACACAAAACAACCAAGCACAAAAGGAGCCAAACCAGAAGCCAGGCTAAAAATCAACAGGACAACAGTCAGCCAACACAACTCTACAGCCTCTTCCCCTATAGGGTTTTCAACGACTTTCCGCACACTGAGTGTAACATACAATTACTTATGGAAATCTGTTTCAATACAATAACAACAACACAAACCTTCCTCCCTTAACCCCCTTCACTATTCCCACTTTACCTCTTCAGGAAAAGGGGAAACAATTTTTAAAAAGAAAAAGAAAACAAAATGAAATATAACACGGTAAGAAAAAAGTCATCATTTCCCGAGGTGAAACTGTTGAGAACCCACCCTTCCCCCAACCCCCAGCCTTTTTTCCTTCTCTATCATCATCACCCCCCCCCCCCCCCCCCCCCTTCCCTCCCACTTCCAAACAATTCCCTCTCTCCCTAGTTTTTGTAACGGGGAGACTACTCCACTTAACCTCAGGGCTCAAGGGATGCCACCATAGTTCATGGGGACTTGGGGGGGGGGGGGGGGGGTGGTGGATTGGTGGGGTTGGGGTTGGGGTAGGGGGGGGGGGGACTCTATTCACGAGGAGGGTCGGGTGGCTGGGTGGGTGGACATGTTGTGGGTAGGGTCCCATTGGCGGGGTGCAGGGGTCTTTCACGCCAGTTTGTTTCTCGCGCACTGAGGTTCGCGGATAAGCAATAATGACTATGATGAATAGACAAGCGCGGCGAAAAAAGAATCTTGTCAAGCCATACACACCACGTCATTGTTTCGCTTAGTCGTTGGGATTGGATTTGATTTGTGTCAAGTTTTGTTCAGCCTGGGTTATGGTAGGTTTGGTTTGGTTTTTTAGAGGTTTTTTGGGGGGGGGGGGGGGGTGGGGGGTGGGGGGAGGGGTGGCTGGGTGGGTGGAGAGTGTGGGTATGGATTTGAATGATGACGGGAACCTGTTTGAAGAGAAGAAACCCATCATAAAACTTTACCTTTCAACAAGTTGACTAAAGGCAAGTTGCATAAATTTTGATGATTTCTTATCTCTCGGCAGCTTACTTCAGCAGCCTGTTACGTTACAATTTCAAAACCAGTTTGTTATTGTTCTAAGGAACTAAAAACAGAGCTCTAACTGCATTCTATAAAATTAAAACACTTGCTTTTTCGGAAATTAATTAAAGGTTATAAATCGAACTCAAAACGAATCAAATGATTTATAGGGAACGTCTAAACACTGGAATACTAGTTCTTTTCGGATTATTTTGAACATCTTGATGGAACCAAGCCGACCACGATGAAATTCGGAAATTTATTCCCAGCGAGAATAGATCAAACCCCAAACTGTACATTCACCGAGACCATTTTTTCTCTCTCCAAACTTCCGAGTAGAAACAATGAACATTAATATAAAACGTCTTCTCCCCAAATATTGACCATTACTGCTTACTTTTCCACCCCTCTTTGTCTGATAAACTCTTTTCAACAAGTTAATAGGTACACACACACACACACACACAAACACACACACACACACACACACACATGCACAAACACACACACACTAAGCACTTACATTCACATATTAATGCCCGTTACACGCTCTGTAACAACTGCATTTTGCTGCCTCAAATTTGTTGTATTTTTCGTTATTTCTGGTCTAGCATAATAACGCCTTGGGCTTTTTGTTGGCAGGGGTCGGAGCCAGAGTGATAAGGACGAGTGTTGTGATACCAATCTAGTATGGATAGGCAATACTTCAGGAGAACTCGTGCATGTCGGCATGTACATGCAATGCCACACGCTCATTCAAACACGTGTACAGACATCTGCAAAGACAAACGTATACCAAGGACAATGAGCTGAGGGGTTGACCACAGCTTTCATTCATCACATAATTATGCATTGGTAACAACATGCATTGGTAACAACATGCATTGGTCACAGCGTGCATTGGTAACAACATGCATTGGTAACAGCGTGCATTGGTAACAGCGTGCATTGGTAACAGCATGCATTGCTAACAGCGTGCATTGGTAACAACATGCATTGGTCACAGCGTGCATTGGTAACAGCGTGCATTGGTAACAACATGCATTGGTAACAACATGCATTGGTAACAACATGCATTGGTAACAACATGCATTGGTAACAACATGCATTGGTAACAACATGCATTGGTAACAGCGTGCATTGGTAACAACATGCATTGGTAACAACATGCATTGGTAACAGCGTGCATTGGTCACAGTATGGTCAAGCATCAGCTGAAAGAATGTTAAGAAAGACGTAATCTTTATCGAAAATGCCAGGAGTGGGCCACACCTGAGACACTCCTCCCTGACTGATGGAAAGATCGTCTTATGCACAAAGAGCCCCCTCGCCCCCCCCCCCCCTCCCAGTCTCTCTGCCTCTGAGAATTCCACCGTTCCCAGCTGAAGCATCCATGACTCACCATCCCTGCTGGTCTGGGAGGAAACTGACACTTGTGTCATGGAAAACGAGGCATTGTTCAGAAATGACAAGACAGGGGTTTGCTGCATCTCCGCTCCACTCCCGCCATTCTTGTAACACTGAATAAACGCCGTTCTCGGATTGGGCCCTGTGGGGAGCACACTTTGCTGCGAACAATGTGCATGCTTGTCTTATAGGACAGGTCATTGTCATAACTCTGCTCCACCTCATACTTCATTTCCGCTGTCGACAAGCCTCATTTAACTCTTGCTTCCAACACCCCTCCATTCCTTACTTCACATATGTGCATGGGGCTTAAAATACTTCAAGAACTCCTACTTGTACACGTGCTGAAATCCAAGACGCCTAATCCACGGTAATAGACGTTGAAAGAGTGGTCAGAGCTGGCGTGGCTCACCCCCCTTGCTTATGACAAAAGTTGACAATAGTTTACCTACCCTGCAACCGCCTGCCTGGAATGATGGCAAGCCCCGGCATTGTGGCTGCACCCCACGCCATTAAAATTTGACAATCATAATGACAGGCCTGAGCCAGGCTGAACGTGAAACGTACTCCTCCTGCTTTTTCTCCTTCTCCTCCTCTTCCTCCTTCTTCTCCTCCTCCTCTTCTTCTTCTTCCTCCTCCTCCTCCTTCTCGGTGTTCGTCTTGAACAGTTGTGTTTTGTTAACCCAGACTTCTCTTCTACGGCCCGAGTGGCGTGTGACATCAGAGGGTCAGGCGCATTGTGTACAATTGGATGGTGTCGACATGGCGCTACAAGCAGGGCTTTCTTCAGGCCACTCCAAGCAGAAGACCACCAGATGGGCTGACGAGATAGGAGGCGGGATGGGACAGGCCCGAGCTGGAGGAAGGGAGCAAGGACAGGAGATGGAAGGAAAAAGAAAATAAAGAAAACAGTGCATGAGTGGTGTCATATCTCAAAGTATATCCACATCAAAATTCAGGCACTTCTGTTTTCCTCAAAGAAACTGTAGTAGGCATCCTTGCTTAAAAAAACACACCCGTAGCAAAAAATCAATGATAAAGTATGCAAGGGATCTTTATGATCTCTCAGCATTAATAGTCCTGCATGGGAGTGTTTCCATATATGCACGCACGCAGAACAAGCAGCCATGGTAAAGGTCCTGCCGTTCATTCCGTTCAGTGGGTTGCGGAAAGGAAGATACTCCACATGCACCTAAGGCTTCACCAGCACAACGGGTTGTGCAGTTGATCAATAGTCTCCTGGCTGGATTTCTTGCACAATGTCCACACAAGCTGATATTCCCACTGGAAAACTGCAAGACTTTGGAAGTGCGAGAAGCGCTGTTCCTTCACGTTGCCTTTTATTCTGGGACATCCTGCTGCCGCTCTTTCAACCTCGCTCATCTCTAGCTTTCCCACACACAGCCACATCCACGCTTTCTGTCGCCCTCTCAGAGTCAGCAGTTTATAATTATAATGTTATCAAGAGATCAAGAGCTGACCACCACTAAGCCACCAACCAGGACCTTTGCACTTCCACAGGGCCACTTCATGCGGCGTTCATAAGTCACTCTGTCTTCTGGTCTAAATGGTAAGAATACATTTTACTAAGCCTTGAAATGACGGCATTTATTGATGGGCAGATGAACCAATGTGGGTGAGAGGTGTATCTCTGGGTGCCCTTAGTGCTAACAGGAATATTGTTTTTTAAATCCCGAAAACTACCGTCTCGTCAGGACATGAGACTCGCTGCCACCCCTCCTAGTCCTAAAGTTTAACACTTCAGAACCAAATATTTGTAAATCTATACTCCCTTGTCTGCACAAAGAAAAAGAAGATAAAACCTGATATGGGTGTGTGCAAGAAGACATACTTCGATTCTGAACATTTATCAGTCCGAAAAAAATCCAATAAAATGTTAAGTTTGGGTAGATGTTTGTAAGCCAGGGACTACCCCTTTCCTTACAAGATCGAATCATTACATTCAATCTAAATCTCCGTTTCTTTGCTCAAAAGAAAACACAAACACTTATTTTGAAAGTCACCTGAATGATCTTAACTCTAGATTCCTTTTCATCCCCCCCACAAGAAACATTCACAGCCTGTCACATAAGGACACGTAGTCTATTTCGCCAGGGGCAGATCTGAGGTGGTGACGCTTTTCGCCAAGAAGCAACATGTGCCAGAACTAGTGGAGAAAAGAAGAAAAAAGAAGAAGAAAAAAGCAGACTGGGGAAGGTTATGGGGAGGTGAGAGGTGGGAGGACTCTGAGCAGAGCTTTCAGTTCAGAGCTGCCGGGCTGAAAGAGGGGACGACAGGGGTTTCGGGTAGTCAGAGGCGCCTGGGGGTGTGAGGAGGGGTGAGGGGTAGGTTGCTGGCTGTGTGGAGCCTCACGTCGCCGCTTTACAAGAGTGACATCCACAGTCTTTTTTCTTTTTCTTTCCTCTTCTTCTTCTTTCTCTGTAAGCCTACGTTCTGGCCGTCGCCAATGGAACGAAGCAATCTCGCGCCTAAGCGTGCGTGGAGACTTGTGGGGTGACGGTGAACAAAGCCGAGCTGAAGCGCCTGTCACCGCTGTGTGATGAAGCGGGGTACCCACCCGATAACCCGATTAAGGGGGCCTGTAACACGGTGGGAAGGCAGAGAGATCTATAAACAGATAGAGGTAACTGCAGTGATAATGGTGGCTATGAACCATTTTGCTACATGACGTATTTCTTAGCATAGCGCACACCTGAGCTGGTGACAAACAACTGCAGGAACCCAGCAGAGAAGGTGAGGTGGCTTCTGGAGCCGGACAAAGACAGAAGTCCACAAGTGCAGCAAAACACTGTCAGGTTGATGGGGCCTGAGCTCTTAAAGCGAGTACATCACAGGGAGGTGGATTGGATTGGACGCTGCTTACAGTCCAGCTGACCACTAAGGTCAGGTCAGAGCTGTCACCCACATCAGTCAAAATCGACCAAGTTAGCATTAACCTTCTCCAACTCTAAAACATCAACCTACAGCACTAGACCGTCTTAATCTAACTTTTAAATTCCTCAGGAGAAGGATACTCAGTCATGATGAGGATTCTAGTCCTTCCTTTAATGACTATTATTATATCACAGAAGTTGTTCCCAAATTAAACCAAAAAATCCTTTAATTAATATACATGCAAAAGTCTGTATGTGTAAATGACACTGCAGGCACTGGCATCTTGAGCCCATCCTAGTAGAAGCTGCAGAGTTCCAGGCCCAAACAGCAGGCCCCATTGCTCCAGAATTCAAGAAACACCAAGATTAAGCAATCAGCAATAACAAAATAAGCCTTTTTGATAATTAAAAAAAACCTACTTTAAATATTGAAATTAAAGTATTTGTAAAGAGGAATATTATTTCTTTGAGGACAGGTATCCGAATCTTGATTCTTTGACTCCTTCGACGACAGTAGGTGAACCTGGTAAACTGACACCAGGATGTGGCAGTGATTTTTATCATTTTTTAAATCCATGACGGACATGATTATAAGGCTGCGTACAATTTCATTTCATGCATTAAAGAGAAAACGTGGATCGGTTTTCTAGAGGTAACGCGCCTACCTAGAAAGCGAAAAGTCCGGGTCGGCAGTATGCGGTGGTTCCTATCCCGTTTGGGCCCGAAACTTTTCCCACATCCATTAGACCATGAGTGATGGTCTGGGTGCTAGTCTTTCGGATGAGACTATAACCCGAGGTCCCGCGTGTTACACATAATTATTTAGCGCACGTAAAAGAACCCACGGCAACAAGAGAGTTGTCCCTGGCAAAATTCTGTAGAAAAAAAGCCACTCTGATAGGGACACAAAACAGTTGCAGACAGGAAAAAAAAGGGTGACGCTGCTCTTGTGGCGACGTGCTCTACCCGGGGAGAGCAGCCCGAATTTCAAGTAGAGAAATCTGCCGTGACTTAAAGTGGTATAAAAAAAAGAAAAAAAGAAAAAACGGTAAATTATGTACGAGTGGCTGTAATTCCTTCAGAGCTCAGAAAGACGAAGTTTCAGCTTTAGAGTTTTTATAAACTTATCTACGGCAGAAATGTTATTTCTGTTTTGGTTTTTTAAATCTGTCTGGTCATATTCTTTAAAGCGACTTCTTCATCGTCATCAAGTTATAAACAGGCAAACGACTCGGCGATTTGTGCACCTGGTTTATTGCAGGATCAGTTCCTGGTACGACTTGGAAAAAATAAATAAACAAACCAACCGATCTAAAAACCTAAAATAGGCAAGCACAATGAGATGTTTTCTTTTTTTTTCACTTACCCAACACAATGTGTATAAGGAAAAAGGTACACACAAGAAAAAAAAGGGGTATATCGTGAATTCCAATTATTTTGTTCGAATCTGTCTGTCTGTCTGTCTGTCTGTCTCATTTCAATATCTTGTTGCGTGTAACAACTATGTGTACCACTTCACAATGTGCAGATGTTCATTTTTATGACTTTATAAGTTTGGCTTTAAATAAGTTTTTCTCTTGTTTTTTGTGGGTATTTTTGTCTTTCTATTATCTTGTTTTTTGTTTGCTTGGGTTTTGTTCGTTTTTTTCTATTTTTTTTTTTTTAATTTTTTTTACTGTATGATGTATGAGTATTGGGGTTTATTATCAAGATGTATCCTACGGGCGGGACTGGATGTAAAAAAGCACATGAGTGCTTATTCATTATCATCGAAATAAAAGAATTTGTCATTGTCATTCCTCTCTCTTCTCCTCTCTTCTCTCTCTCTCTCTCCTCCCTCACTCTCTCTCTCTTGTTCTGTCTCTATCTCTCAGTCTGTATCGTCTCTGTCTGTCTCTGTGTTCTATATTTTCTCTCAGTTTCTGCTTCTCTGTGTTTTTGTTTTGTTTTGTCTCCCACCTCCCCCCCCCCCCCCACCACCACACCTATTTTGTTTCCTTTCTATGAAGTGTAATACTAATATTGAAGACCATTGAATATGGTCAAAGTAGCGCACGCAGCAGAGAAAAATAATAGAAATAACAGTTAAAACAATAATATTTATTATATTGATGATAATGTAAATACGAACAAGAAGAAGACGAAGAAGGAGAAAAAAGAAGAAGACAAGATGATGATAACGACAAGTATGATAACAATGACGACGATAATGAAGACCCGATGACGATCGTTTTGATAACATCGCTGTGGCTTCTTTACGTAGCAAAGCACTAACGCACAAGAACATCATGTAAAATCTCGAAACTCTGCAGTTAAAACTTGAATTGGAAGCTGAGGCCAACGTTTGGCTACATGCCACGTTCATGTCTAGGGTTGAGTAAAGGGCACCCCCGAGTAATCGATCTATGTCACGTAATCAGCATCCCTCCATCCCTCCCTCCTTCCTTCCCTCCATCTATCCATCCCAGAGAAAGAGAGAGAGAGAGAGAGAGAGAGAGAGAGAGAGAGAGAGAGAGAGAGAGAGAGAAAGTGAGTGAGAGAGAGAGAGAGCGAGAGAAACAGAGAGAGAGAAACAAGAGAGAGAGAGTGAGAGAGAGAGAGAGAGAAGAGAGAGAGAGAGAGAGAGAGAGAGAGAGAGAGAGAGAGAGAGAGAGAGAGAGAGAGAGAGAGAAGAGAGGAGAGAGAGAGAGAGAGAGAGAGAGAGAGAGAGAGAGAGAGAGAGAAAGGGGAGTGAGAGAGAGAGAGAGAAACAGAGAGAGAGAGAGAGAGCCAGCCAGCCAGACAAATAGAGAGAGACACACACACAGAGAAAGAGAGAGAGAGAGAGAGAGAGAGAGAGAGAGAGAAGAGAGAGAGAGAGAGAGACAGAGAGAGAGAGAGAGGGAGAGCAAGCCAGTCAGCCAGCCAGACACATAGAGAGAGAGAGAGAAAGAGAGAGAGAGAGGAGAGAGGAGAGAGAGAGAAGAGAGAGAGAGAGAGAAGAGACAGACAGCAAACAGAGAATACACACACACACACACACAACACACACACACACACACACACAACACACACACACACACACACACACACACACACACACACACACACACACACACCACGCACGCACACACACACACACACACGCGCGCACACACACAGAGACAAGAGATACAGAGATTCTTCAGCAACTCATGGCTATTTCATTTTTTTAATCTAAAAAAAGGGGAGAGAAGGAAAAAACTAAAAATACTGCCCTCCGACTTCCAGCAACTTCACACCCCTTGATAAAAGCGTGGCGATGGTGATGGCGATAGCGTGGGCCAAGATGTAGGAGCTTTCACGCCCCAGCGGTCTATCGGGTCGTCATCAGCACAGCCCCCCCACAACTCCCCCCACAACTCGCCCTCCCCTCCCCCCTCCCCCCTACCCCCCCCATCCCCCCATGAAAGACAGGCCAGATTAGAGAGCCTTCAGTGCCAACACTCGGCAATACAGCTTAGCGGACAAATTCTGTAGCCTACCTTACCTCTATGGGGACGGATAGCTCAGTGGTCGGACCACTCGCTTTTTAAGCAACATCGAGCGTGGTTGCCAGTTGGATGGGTGACCGTTTGCGCACCTTGGCTTCGGTATAGTCCCCCAGTTTACCCAGCTGTTAATGGGTACCTCGCCTCTTTAAGGTCAGGGAAGGTAAAGCATCGAGGGAGAGGAGATGGGCACCGCCCTCAATATGCTGGCCCCTAGAGAAGTTGAGGTCTCTGACGCCTCGCCCTTCTACGATCTTAAAAGGTTATGGGACACCTTACGTCTAGTCTGTCTCTGTCTGTAGGGTGAGCTCTTCTTCATATTTCCCCCATGATTGTGAGAACTGGCTGTTTCCTCTAGTCGCTCATGTTGTCGTTTTGATGGTGCAGTTTTATCTTCTTCTTCTTCATCTTCGTTGATGACTATAACTAGGCAGACAGGGATACGGGTTGGGCTAAATTAGATGGCAGTGGCTGTTCTCTCAGGTGTCCTCCAGTGGCCGTGCGTAGGACTTGGTCTTTGGTTGGTGCTAGTTCTGTTCAGAAGGTCAGTCTTGGGAGGAGGGGAGGGTGGGGGTTGTGGCAATGGCGGGGCTGCAGTATAAAAGTTATGATGTGTTCACGGCTAGGGCAAAGTTTTGATTCACCAGTTCTGAATGTTGGTGAATATGTGAGTGCTCTGTCTGTTAGCTTCTTCGCCTTCACCTATCCCGTAGTCTTGAAGACCGTTGGGGCACCACTGAAGATTTTGCAACCAGCTTCCTCCACTCCTTGCGGTCCTCAGGAGTCTGTTACGCCCGTCTTTATATAAAAGACTTGGTCTCGTCCGTTCACTTTGTCACAGCAGTTGTTGTTAATCGTGTTGTTGTGCCTAATCTTTTAACTTCAGTTAAGATCATTTTGACTATGACTCGACTTGATTTGACTTAAACAGGGCAAACTCTCGTCCTTTGATGGAGGTTACTTCATAGAAAAAAAGACACCACAAATTTTGGTATTAAAGTGGATATCGGCGTTAAACCTAGATAAAAGACGCAAAAATAACCGGCTTACACTTGCACTAGTCATTTCGTAATTTTTGACAACCTCTCTCGTGATTCGGTAAATTAGAGATAGACATGCCAAGATGATTGATGGAAGTCGTGTCTGGTATCACATCCTGACACACCCGTCTCTGATTAAAACGATCCTGACCATTTCAATCATTTTTTGGGTTAATCTCTTCCCTATCCTACAACCTGCAAGGTCATTATAACTTTTCATTTACGTTTTTAATGGATATAATGCTGGGGTTTCCTCGAAGCGTCGATAGAACTTTTCTGCGAAGTAACAACTTTTTGTAACACAATTTTAACAAAAAAATGATCTTTCATCTTTTGCTAATGGAGCTTGGAATTAGCTTTACAGCACTGCAAGCGTTTGCATCTAACTAAATACTAACGCACCTCCCCCATCCCTCTTTCCTAAATGGGCTCAGGATAGTTCAAGCGATATAGACACATCGATCCATTATTTTCAGAGATTTTGAGTCGTCTGCGGCTCTTACCAACAGACAGTTTCACTGGAGTCTACTCAACCAATCTGTATTTGTTGTGAAGCTGAACGCTGCATTTAGTTCCGAATAAGCATTTTAACTGAAAAACAAATCCTGAGAGGGGAAATTGACTTTGAGTCTTTTGTGATGAGAATTAGGAACCAGGGCAAGTGGAATGGAATTGAGAGACTCATCAGGTCTTTTAATGGTTGGCCCACTGGTAGCAAAACAGATTTGTCCCTAAATTGGAAATCTCCGCTGGGACGCAAATATAATCACAAGAATAACAGCAACAGCAGCCAGACAGATTTGTTATACACACACAGATACATACATACATACATACATACATACATACATAATATATATATATATATATATATATATATATATATATATATATATATATATATATAATATATATATATATATATAATATATTCAAATATATATATATTATTATTATATTATTATGTATGTATGTATGTATGTATGTATGTATGCATGCATGCATATAAAATATGGTCCTGACACTTAAGTTCTCCATGTGAGGCCTTAGGTAATGCTGAATATCTCTCATTGTGGTCCGTCAAGAAACGGAATTCATAAAAGAAGTATAGGTGATTTAAATCAGCTTAGAAAATTTGGAGATGGAGTTGATAATCATTATCGAAAATGACCATCAACTTAATGACTATAATTATAGGAAGGTGCATGTAGATGTGTGTGTGTGTGTGTGTGTGTGTGTGTGTGTGCATGCGTGCGTGCGTGCGTGCGTGTGTACGAATGTGTGTTTATATTTAAACCGCCAAAATCAAAGTTTTGGCTGATAATCATCACTATTACATTATTCGGCAATACATAACGACATGCACGTAGATCTATATATACGTGCAAGAGTACTTTACTTTCCTTTTCTGGCTATAATCCACTTTGTTGTTCAATCTGTCATCAGTAGATGGCGGAGATAGGCAGCGTTTCCTGGTCACGACAAACCAAGTGCTTGCCCTTGTCCTTTCACAGTTCACAGTTCACGCCCTCATCTACAGGTACAGAAAAAGGCTGAACAGGAAAGAGAGGCACAGGAATAGGGAAGACAAGGACAGAGATGGGGACTGCGATATTGGTCAGAGTGTATGAACGTGTAAACTTGAGAGAATATTCAATCTTTGTAGTTTCTCTCTTTCCGCCTCTGTGTCTTTTCGTTTCTGTCTGTCTGTCTCTCGATCAGGTTTTTATTTGGTCTGAATAAGGTTTATTCATTAATAAGCATGAAAAAAGCATACCATAATGAACATAACCAGCATAGCAGCAACAAGCAAGTAGTTATGGTGTGCTCAAGTACAACATCAACAGTCATATGGCAACTGATAATCCATACATTGACCAAAAAAGGTAAACGGAAAAAAAGACTGAGCACAATAATAACAGCATCAATATGTACAGATAATGAAATAACTGTAGATTCCCCCAAAAGACATGCCTATAGCATAAATAGGTAATCGTTTGGAAAAATTCCAGAATCCAACACTGTTCAACTCATCCAGATGATTAGCTCATGAAAAAGGAAATGATGAAAAAAAGACTAACCACAAGACAGACACAAACAAACAACAAACTGCAGGTTTTTATTTATCTTATTGATCTAAGCAGACGATTGTTAATTCAATTCAGTCTGATATAAATATTTTATCTTATAAATAGAGAAATTCAAGATAATGGACATAATATGTGGGTATGATGTGTTGTATACCACTTTCAGTCACGTCAGATTTCTCTGCGTGATATTTTAGGCTACTCAGCACAGGGAGACCACGTCGCCACAAGAACAGCGCCACCCATTTCCTGTACACAAGCGCATTAATTTTGTTTTCAAACAAGAGTGGTCTTTTTCTACAGAAATTTGCCGGATTTAATTGCCTTCTTACCGTGGGGTCTTTGACGTGCGTTAAATATATCAATGCACACAGGACCAAGGTTTATGGTTTCATCAGGGGAAAAAAACACGCCATTAGCACCCAGATCACTGTCAAGCTGCAATAGATGAAGGAAAAGTTTGGGTGACAACAAGGGATCGAACCCACGACTTCTGCACTCTTCAGGCAGCGCAGGGGCGCTACAATACCCGCAGACCACCTAAAAAGGTGACACTAAGACCACACAGTCATGACAACTCGTGCCAAACTAACTGCCTGAGTCATGACTTGGGGGATGGAGGGAGGGGGGGGGGGGGAGAGAGGGGGGGGGGAAACTTTCACCTCCCCCCCCCCCCACTTTGCCACTACACCCCCTACTTCCTTTCTCTTCCAGACTTCTCACTCATTTGACTTCCTTCCCCCACTATACACCCCCTCCTTCCCAAAGTCAGCAGCTTCAGTAAGCAGGTAGGTCCATATTACGGGGCTGGCTCAGACAAAAAGCTTGGCAGAGTGATTATTTTCGGCCCGCCGTCTGAAACCAGCCATTGCATCACCTGTCTGGACCAGATAAGTATGACGTGTCATCTGGAGGCTATGCACTGATGATGTTCCTGCTGCTGCTGCTGCTGCTGCTGCTCTCTCTCTCTCTCTCCCTCCCTCTCTCTCTCTCTCTCTCTCTCTCTCTCTCTCTCTCTCTCTCTCTCTCTCTTCTCTTTCTCTCTTTCTCTCTCTCTCTCTCTCTGGCCGCTAATGCCTCGTTATTCACGTGTCATTTAACGGACTCCAACACACTAACTGCACTCAGTGCAGAGATAGTATAGGAAGGGAGGTGGGGTGGGGGGGGGGGGGGGGGGAGGGGAGGGGGGGGGGGGGGGAGTGGGGGGGGGGGGGGGAGGGGATGGGGGGGCGGGGGGGGGGGGAGGAGCTGATCTACCAGGTAGGCCGTTGGCAAACTCTCCAGGTTCATCACCAGCTGTGTTCAGCTCTATGAAAAACGTTTAGCTGATGCATTTTTACTGAGAACATGTTGTATGATAATGAAGAATGGCTTGGAGAAAATAATGTGTGAAACAGACACAAAAACGCATAGACACTCTCACACACATGTGTCCCCCCCCCCCCCCCCCCCCCCCCGCCCACACACAGCATCAATGAAATTCTAACTAAATAAACATTAGGAACCAGAGTATACTGACAGGTGTGTTTAACAAGTAAAATCCTATTTTCTTTTGTATATGCAATAAAGTTAAGGATCTAATTTTATGTCCCATTGAGAAAAGAGAAGTTAAAAAAAGCCAACTTTGGCAGGAAAAGCTCATGAAAACGACTGGGTACGATTCCATCCTTTCCCCACACCACAACGAAGACCGCTTGGTTTAAACATAATTATTTTTTTTTAAAAGTTTAGTTACATGGTAGATATATTTCACATTTATGACAGGACAATTAGTGACCTAATCAAAGTCCTGTCCTGAGGCCGCTTCATGTGGTGGTGACTTTACCAATTATCACGAATTTTTCCTTGCAGTCTGCAGACCTGATACGGCTTTAGGCTTCTCCTGGTGGACAAAAGACCAACTGAATTCCCAACTGAATTCCGTGATGCAGCCTTTAAAGGAGCTCTAACACTCCTACACAGTCGTTAAAACTATAGACACCAAGATTTCAGTGATATCTGATCTCCCAACTGCCTCTCAAAACAGACCAACAACTTTGTCAGTTATTGATGTCAACGTGGTAAAGAAAACCAGAGGTGCACGCTATACAGCGACCCGAAGAAGATTGTGCGGTCGACAGAAATAACCCTGCAAACCAAGCTGTACGGCCCACGAGAGGAGCTGGAAAAGACATGCCATTATTTTTCCCTGACTCATCTAACGGTGTAAAGCGAACGAGAGAAGATGAAGAAGACGAAGAAATGACGTCAACTAAGGACTAAGGCCTGCTTCCAAATGATGTGACCTGGAAGACGCACAACAAACAACAACGACTCACAACAACGTGTTCTCACTCTCGGACCCTGACCATAACAATAACACCAAGCGTTCGTGTTCCTGTCACTTGTCCACAGCAGCGTCATACACCAACATGCACCCGGTACCTCCCCTGACTCAGCCTACTGCCAGAACCATGCAAGACACCGTCCGGAACAACCAGCTAATGCAAAGGGACAGAGATAATCGGTGCAGTCTGCAGTCTATACTGCTAACTCAGAGCCGCCCATCTGTTGCCTGCAGTTGGGTTGGCCTTCCCGATGCCAACTGGTTTTTGTGTTGCTTTTTGGTAGGGGGGACTGTGATGAACGCCACGCAGATGACAGCGGTTCGTTAGGCTTGTCTTTCGCTACACTGGCTCCATCCACGGCATGAGCTCAGCCAGCCTGCCTGCCTTAGGCCTGCCTACCTGACTCTTCCTGCTGGCTGCCTGGCTGGCACAGAAGAATGATGACGTAGACCACGCAGAGGCGGAGGAGGAGGAGGAAGAGGAGGAGGAGGAAGAGGAGGAGGATGAAGGGGGAAAGAGGAGAAGGACGAGGAAGAAAGTGCGGTACAGGAGGAAGAAAGAGACAGCGCTCGGCTAATAAGAGATATGTAGGCCTGCCGGACGGACGTGAGGCAAGGTTCTGTATTCTGGGAAGGTCAGCAGGTCTCGCGCGTGGTGACCTCATGGTCACCCCTTCCACCGCCCCCCCCTCCCCCCCCCCCCCCCCCCCCCCGTCACCCCACCTCTTCGACACTGTGAATTGTTGTTGCTGCTGTTGTTGTTCGTGTTATTGTCATAAGAGAGGGCATCATGCAAATAAAAGGACTCTATCTGTTGACACTCATCGATCACACCATTTTGTCACTGTAGTTTTGCTGTTTAAAGTTCGCTTCGTTTCTTCCAGGAAGGCGCTGGAGGAAAACCACACCATGACGACCCACGCTATAGCCGAGTGGCTATTCCACTTCAATCCCTTGGATCCATGAAGTCGTGGGTTCAAATTTCGGCCCCATCTGGTGCGTTTAGGATAGGGATTTTTTTACGATGTTCCAGGTCAACTTCCAATGTAGTCTTGCCAGTGCCTATACTACTTCTCCTCACGGATACACACATACAGAAGATCAGACATGCACGCTTAAAGATCCCGTAATTCATGTCAGGGCTCGGTGGTTTACGGAAACATGAATAATCATAAGCCCGAAGTCGGAATGCGGCTACCTTTATGGTGGGCAAAAAATCCCAACAAAAACCGGTCGCATACACAACATCTCATCATTGGTGAACGTCAGACCTCTGACCGAGGAATGACCCAGGAAAACACACACACACGCAAAAGATGACACTGATGACGATGACGACAATAAATCCTCTTTTTCTTCTGATAAAGAAGTTTTCTGTTTGCAACTGGGAAAGGAGGTTCAGGGAGTTCAAGCAAAGATGAAGAAGAAGGCAAAAAAAAAACCAAACCAGAAAACCCCCCCAACCCCGTACGGACAACTAACCTTTGGCTGCAAAGGCTCTAACATTTAATGGTGAGTATGACCATCTGGCAAGGAACCTGAGTGTTATACCGGACATTCTTGTTTCTGTATACTTTTCTTTTTTTTTTTTGCTTTTTGCTTTTCGAAATCGTTATTTGCTAATGAATCCCCCACCTGCCTCGTCCCTCCTTCTCTGTGGCTTGGCTGGCTATTCATCAGGCAGAAGCAGAAGCAGGGAAATTTGTTTGCTGCAGTCAGCTCATTTTTCACTGTGACAAGTTGCTGGCTGGCTGAAATACCTGCTACACCACACAACTCTTCTCTGAGTTCTTGGTGGACTTTCTGGAGGATTTTTTTTGTGTGTGTGGGTTTCTTTTTTTGGGGGGGTGGGGTGGGTGGGTTGCTTTTTTTTTGTAGGGGGAGGGGGGGGGGTGTGTTCCTTTTTTTTCTGTCATTCTTTCGTTTCGTTTCTGTGTCGCCTTCTGGTTTTCTTTTCCTGTCATTTTCTTGTTCTTTTCTTTCTTTCTTTCTTTCGTTTTTCTTCGTTCGTTCGTTTGTTACTTTTCCTTCATTCCTTCTTTCTTTCTTTTCTTTTTTCTTTTCTGTACTTTCTTTCTTTCTTTCTTCCTTCTTTTCTTTTTACTTTTCTTCCTTCCTTCCTTCCTTCCTTCCTTCCTTCCTTCCTTTCTTTCTTTCTTTCTTTCTTTCTTTCTTTCTGTCTTCCTTTTCTTTCTTTCATTCTTTCTTTTCTTTCTTTCATTCTTTCTTTCTTTCTTTTCTTTTTCTTTTCTTTCTTTCTTTCTGTCTTCCTTTTCTTTTCTTTCTTTCTTTCTTTTCGTTCTTTCTTTCTTTTCTTCTTTCTTTCTTATTTTTTCTTTTTTCTTTCTGTCCGTCCCAATGGCTATCAGGATGATGTATCTTTCAGATGCAGCAGGTCCATCACTACACGGAGTCAGGGAGGTCTTGGCTTCTTCAGCAGTAGACCACGTGAAAAACAACAACAACAACAACACAACCAGACTGGAAGTGAGAGAACAGATGAACCAGAGAGAGAGAGAGAGAGAGAGAGAGAGAGAGAGAGAGAGAGAGAGAGAGAGAGAGAGAGAGAGAGAGAGAGAGAGAGAGAGAGAGAGAGAGAGAGCCTGCATTAATTAGTGATTTTCTTCCCTATCTCTTAATGTCTTGACTTCTTTGGTTTGATAGTGGAGATCTACTAGCATTTGCACTTCTCAACTACAATTTTTAATCCTCATCACCGCTCATGCTACTGTTAATGTTGTTGGTGCTGCTGCTAATAATGGTAATAATAATAATAATAATAATAATAATCATATCATCATCATCATCATCATCATCATCATCATTATGCTGATGCTAATATTAATACCACCACCACCACCATCATCATCATGACCACCATCATCACCGTCACCATCATCATCATCGTCACTACCACCACCACCACCACCCACCACCACTACCACCCAGCACCCACCACCACCCCCACCAACCACCACCACCATCAACCACCACCACCACCGCCAACCACCACCATCAACCACCACCACCACCACCACATTAGCGATGTGCTGGGCAGTGTCGGGGTTTTTTCTTTCCCCCCTGTAAAGTTGTGCCAGAGTTTTAATGACTCTCTCTGGAAGAGCCAGGTGGAAGATGTCTGCCAGACACTGTGCACATGGCCAGCAGCAGGCGGTACTGAAACCACCTGCTTTTTGGGGGTGGATTTTTTGGTGGTGCTTTTTGGGGGGTGGATTTCTTGGTGGTGCTTTTTTGGGGGTGGATTTTTTGGTGGTGCTTTTTTTGGGTGGATTTCTTGGTTTTTGGTGGTGCTTTTTTTTGGTGGATTTTTTTTGTTTTTTGTGGTGCTTTTTTGGGTGGATTTTTTGGTTTTTGGTGATGCTTTTTTGGGTGGATTTTTTGGTGGTGCTTTTTGGGGGGTGGATTTCTTGGTGGTGCTTTTTGGGGGGTGGATTTCTTGGTGATGCTTTTTTGGGGGTGGATTTTTTGGTGGTGCTTTTTTTGGGTGGATTTTTTGGTGGTGTTTTTTGGGTGGATTTTTTTGTGCTTATCTGGGTGGATTTTTTGGTGGTGCTTTTTTGGGTGGATTTTTTTGGTGGTGCTTTTTTTTTGGTGGATTTTTTGGTGGTGCTTTTTTGGGTGGATTTTTTGGTGGTGCTTTTTTGGGTGGATTTTTTGGTGGTGCTTTTTTGGGTGGATTTTTTGGTGCTTTTGTTTTTGGTTTTTGTATTTGTTATATTTAAGTGGGATTGACGATTGATGATGATGCTTGCGACGGCGACAATTATGAAAGTAATGATGACTATGTTGATGATGACAATGAACGATGATAATTATTTAGCGCACGTGAAAGAACCCACGGGCAACAAGAGAGTTGTCCCTGGCAAAATTCTGTAAGCCACTCTGATAGGGAAACAAATACGGTTGCAGACAGGAAAAAGAAAAAAGTAATAATGAGTGGCGCTGTGGCGACATTCTACCCGGAGAGAGCAGCCCGAATTTCACGCAGAGTAATCTGCCGTGACTTAAAGTGGTATGAATAAAATAAACATATTAAAATGGAAACAATACCAATACACACAAAAGAGAAAAGAAAAAAAAGTCCCCTCTCTCTCTCATCAATGTGCCTGTCAGTATTGTACATGCGCTTCATGGGATGATCAAAGTGTTTCTGACTTGACTTGACTTGACTTGACTTGACTCGACTTGACTCTCTCTCTCTCTCCCTCTGTCTGTCTGTCTCCCTCCCTCCCTCTCTCTCTCTCTCTCATCAATGTGCCTGACAGTACTGTAAATGCGCTTCATGGGATAATTAGAGTGTATCTGGCTTGACTTGACTCTCTCTCTCTGTCCACCTCTCTCCCTCTACTGTGTGAGAGTATAATTATTGGGTTATTATTATGAAGATGTATCCGTACGGGCGGGGACTGGATGTAAAATAAGCCCATGAGTGCTTATTCATTATCCTCGAATTAAAAGAATTTGTCATTGTCATTGTCTGTCTCTCCGTCTTTCTCTCTTCCCCTCTCTCCCTCTCTCTTCCTCAGTCTCTCCCTCTTTCTCTCCCCACCCTCTCTCTCTTCCTCTCCCCCCCCCCCCCTCTCTTCCTCTCCCCCCATCTCTATCTCTCTCACACCCCTTCCCCCCCCCCCCCCCCCTCGTCCCCACTCACCTAAGTACAGACAGTCATGTACATGTTATATATACACAGAGGAAAACTAGCAACTAGCACGACAACAGGGCAGAGGCTTATCACCGGTGTCCCGTTCGACACCCCCTTTTGTGACAGCGCACATTCCTGGATTATCGTCACGTTAGACCCACATAGGCCAGACACCACCCTCCTTCGGGCTGCAAACAGGGTCACGAGGGATGGTGAGGGGTGGGGAGTGGGGTGGGGGGGGGGGGAAGGAGAGGGTGCAGGGTGAGAGCGACTAGAAGGAAGAGGTGGTGGGAGGGGATGGGAGGGATGGGGGGGGGGGGGGGGGGGGGGAGGGGTGTGTGTGACATAGATGGCTTAGAATAATTAGTGTATCTTTTTGTTCTGTTTCTTTGACCGTGTATGTGTTTGGTGTACTTCTCTCTGTCTCTGTCTGTCTCTGTCTCTGTTTCTGTCTGCCTCTGTTTCTGTCTCTCTGTCTGTCTGTCTGTCTGTCTCTGTCGGTCTGTCTGTGTGTCACTATGTGTGTGTACGTGCACACATGCATGCGTGAGTGCGCGCGTGTAAAACCAATTTCCTCCTTGTGAGTTAACATTGATTCGGACCAATTTTCCGTAGACGACTATAACTAAACCTGGGAGATCTCACATACCACCATGGGTACACAGCATCTTGCGTAGCAAGGCATGGCCGGTGGTATGGACAACGCAAACATGCCCAGCATGCATTCTGAGACCAGGAAAAGGATTGGCTCCGTCAGGTCAAACTTGCCAAAGATGCTGTGCTTTTTTGAGAGTTTTCCCCTTAAGTGAATTTTTATGACGTTAAAGGAAGACATAAACTGACCTGAATAGATTTGTCTTATTCATATTTATTCGAAACATCCTACATACCTTTATTATTATCTCTCATTCTTTCACGTCTGGGCTATTGCAATTCTCTTTTGGCTGGTCTGCCAGCATCATCTATCCATTCCCTTCAACGTATTCAAAACTCTGCAGCTCGACTAGTCCTCAGAAAGAAAAAAATCTGAGCACATTACCCCTCTCTTGTGATCTCTCCACTGGCTGCCTGTGCCACAAAGAATAAACTATAATATAAATACTCTGTTACAAATGTCTCCACAAAACAGCCCCCTCCTACCTCTGTGAATGTCTTCACCTGTACACTCCTTCTCGTTCCCTTCGCTCTGCTGCAGATCCTTGTGCTTACGAATACCTAGATTCAGCCAGTCCACCGTCGGCCGTCGCTCTTTCTCTGTTTCTGGTCCATCGATTTGGAATGGCCTCCCTATCTCTCTTCGCCAAAGGCCTTCTTGTGACACTTTAAAATCCGGCCTCAAGACATATTTGTTTCAAACCTAAGATTTTCCTCTCCTGTTTCATTTCATAGCTGTCCTTGCTTTTCAACAGCCAAAATCCCATCACCCTGCCAAAACGTATAACCTGTGTGTGTGTGTGTGTGTGTGTGTGTGTGTGTGTGTGTGTGTGTGTGTGTGTGTGTTGTGTGTGTGTGTGTGTGTGTGTGAGTGTGTGTGTGTGTCTTTGTGTGTATGTGTGTGTGTGTGTATGTACATTTGGCCTTGTTAGAACTATTACCTGCTATTGGTTGCATGACTGTGTAAGAATGAGTTGCGTGCAAGCGCGTTGATTTGTCTTTGCAAGATACAGAGCTATATAAAATCAATTTATTATTATTATTATTAGTATTATTATTATTAGTATTATTATTATTATTATTTGAATTTATCATACAACGTGTTTGTATCTTCTTCCGCTTTAAACACCATTTTTGTTCGACGTTTATCAAACACAGAGGGTTCCCATATCTTTTTTCTTCAACTTCACAGACACACACACACACAAACACACACATGCACACACACACACACACATACACACACAACACACAACACACACACACACACACACACACACACACACACACACACACACACACACACACACACACACACACTACTTATTCAATGTACCCTCTGAAAAAAAAAGACTTTGACTTTGACTGTGACACACACATATTCTGGAACTCATACACAATTCTCCAGTGACACAGTACTCAGCCCCAACAAACAGGAGGGAGATCCAGTCAAGCCAGAAATATGTTGCCCGATAATTGACAGGAAATGTCAACGAAAGGTACCCCGGGTAGACCCTCGCTGGATGAGCTGAAGGGCTGGCGAGATCACAGGGTAACAATCGGATATTGCTCTCACCCTATACACCTGCCTGTAGTCTCACGGATTAAGCGATTATCGCTGACATTCGAGACAGACACAGGTGTGCAGCTGTTAGGCTATAGGTACCACAGGGACCAGTCAGTCTATGATGTACCAAAAGTACAGTTTTTTCGGGTCTCTGTCAATTTGCTGGAGGAAAATCGATCTTGTTATTAGGTTATGTGAGTCCTATGTTCTACTGGATCGGTTTCGTTGAATAAATAGTTGTATGATGGACATTGCTTGGACTGCATTTTTGTTTTCGGTCAGACCTGTGGCACAGTTTTGTCATTAAAAAAAAATACTTTGTTGTTGTTGTTATTGTTGTATTTGGATGATTCACTGGCGTTTACTTAGCACATAGGGACTGGGTGTATTAAAAAAAAAGCACATGAGTGCATAAATTATCAATTGTCCTCAAAATAGAATAATGAGAAAAAAAAGCACACGGACTTGGCTCTTGATTGGTTTCATAATATTGTCCAGTTTTAAACCCAAAGATGATGACAGCTATTTGGATGCTGTTGACATCATTTTGAATGATGAAACTTTTCCTCCCTCCTTCCTTCCCTAATCTCTCTCTCTCTGTTATTATTATTATTATTATCATTATTTATTATTATTATCATTATTGTCCTGGGTCTACAAATCGCTAAGGTCACATCGACAGCTGAAAACACATTGACAAAAAACCCCAAACAATCTACAAGCACAATTTCAAAGCAGAGGGGACGATAAACACAACATGCACTAACCATGTAACACGAAGTCAGCACACAAAAGAACTAAAAGCAATGTCCCTTGTCTCTTATACTGCGGGAAATCTCACTGTCGCATGACAACATATTTCAAACAGAAAATCCGTTATAACAATATGAAGCATTAAGGACATACCACAATAGGATACATTACAATACAATGTAGTCAAAATAATTCATCTGCATTCTACACCATGTTACATCGCAACACACTTTACCACAATCACACCACATTAACACTCGACACCCCCCCCCCCCCCCCCCTTCCTCCCCTCCAACCCCCCCAAAAAAAACAACAACACCAAACCAAACAAAAAACCAAAACAAAACACAATACAAAACCCCAAACAAAACTCTGCACCATATCTGACATTACTGTACAATACACAACATAACAACACTATACAAGTACAAGGCAACGCAGTTCTCTCAACTTGTACTCAGGTACACTGTACATTCTAAGAATATTCTATCTTTCTGCTGGCAAAAAAAAAGAAGAAGATTAAACACACTGATCCAAAAGTAATCTAAACAAACTTCGCCTGAATCTTTCTAATTTCCGAGGACAGTCCCCCCACAAATCCTGAAAATCCCACCAGATATCAAAACACGATTTCGTTGTCAGTTTGGCTACTCAAGATTTCTGGTCATAGATTATTTAAACAGGATTAACGGGCAAAGTTAGGGATTTGAAAAAGCTTTGTTTTTTTCCTCACCTTCTATTAGCCGAAGATTACACTAGTGTGGATTGGGGGCGTGTGTGAAGGGTGCAAGGTTTAAAAAAAGCGAAGGAGATTAATTGCACGTGTGCGTGTATGCGTGCGTGTGTGTGTGTGTGTGTGTGTGCGTGCGTGCGCGCGCGCGCGTATGTGTGCTTTGGCGAGTATGCTTTTTGTTTTTGGTCTTTGTTTTCGATGGGTTTTTTAATGCGTGTTCATATCACATTTTCCTTCCCTACCCTTTCCTCTTCATCCCACCACACTTTTTGCAATAATTTATCCCAGCACTGCGATAACACCTTTAGGTGAAGAAGTTTGTCAGGCGCTTTATAAATCATAAATTCATTCAAGGGGATTGCCCACCTATCTAATAGCAAAAAAAAGGTATTGAAAATGAGACGCGAAGCAACAACTATTCAGAGCATTTGCGCCATCTCCCTGTATCGTGGAAAGTAATGGTGATACCCGACCACCCAGAGCCATGTAATGCAATAATTAGTCCCTGCATGTCTCTCTCTCTCTCTCCACCAAACAAAGAAGCACATCCACACTCACACACACACACACACACACACACACACACACACACACACACACACACACACACACACACACACACACACACACACACACACACAACACACACACACACACCACGCACGCACGCATGCGCACACACACACACACACACACACACACACACACACACACACACACACGCGAAACAAACAAACAAACAAACAAAATAAGGCAGGACCCCCCCCTGACAAAGACTTGGATGGATACAGAATATGTGCATGTTTTTGTTTGTTTGTTTTGCATTCTTGGCAAGCCCCACATAAAGCGATCAGCTTGCCTTGACTTGATGAAATAGTTTCAACTTTCTCTTGTTGTTAATTTGATCATCATCTGATACTGCTGTTTCCACACATCTATCTAAAATATCCTATCAAAACAGACACAGATACAGGCAGACACAGTCAGACAGACAGACCGACAGACAGACGGACAGACAGAGAGACACACAGACAGACAGAGAGACAGACAGACACACAGACACAGAGACACACAGGCAGGCAGGCACACAAACACTGCGATACACAGACACTCACAGATACAGAGACACAGACACACACACTACATTACACTACAGTACACTAAACTACACACACACACACACACACACACACACACACACACACACACACACACACACACACACACACACACACATACACACACACACACAGAGGGTCAGAAATTCTGACCAGTGCCCTATGCGTTGGTCAAGTCTGGGTTAATGGATTTCAAGTAGCCCCTTAAACCTCCCCCTCCCCCACCCCAACTACCT
>CM054134.1:26867727-26882727 GCA_028751875.1 Rapana venosa | reverse complement strand
TTTCTTCTTTTCCTTTTAAGAAACAATCAAACAGCTCTCATTGAAGTTGTCACAAGCAAATCCTGGTCAATGTATCAACAAGCAACTAACGTTTTTGGGTAAAATGAACGAACGAAAGAAGAATACAACGCGTGTGAGTGAGAATAAAAGAGGGGCATAGCAGGTCAATATGGGGAAAAAGTGGGGGCGAGAATGACAGTGTGCGTGTGTGTGTGTGTGGTTGGGTGGTGGTGGGGGTGGGGGTGGGGGGGGTAGGTGGATGGGGGATGGTGGGAGATGGAGAGGGCAATGATGAGAAGAGAGAGAGACGAGAGAGAGAGAGAGCGAGAGAGAGTAGAGAGAGAGAGAAGAGAGAGAGAGAGATAGAGATAGACAGAGAGAGAGAGAGAGAGACATACAGAGAGACAGAGAGAGAAAGAGCAGAGACAGAGAGAGATAGAAAGATAGACAGAGGAGAGACACACAGAGAGAGACTGAGAGAGATAGACACACAGACAGACAGAGAGAGACAGAGACAGACAGAAAAACAGACAGAAAGAGACAAAGAGAGAGAGAGAGAGACAGAGAGAGAGACAGAGACAGAGAGAGTACAGAGAGAGTTGAAGAGTTCAAAGGAGAAGCAAGTTTGTTAGTGTCTCGGGGAAGAATCCCTGTGTAGTGAAGGTGGCTCCCCTCCCCCCCCTCTCTCCCCTCCCTCTCACACCTGGAACCACTCTGGTCCTCTGAACTGCTAGCTGCTGCTGGGGGGGGGGGGGGGGGGGTGGGGGTGGGGGTAGGGGGGGAAGGAGCGACAAAGAGTAGACACTATATAGCCTACCGTAGTGACTTAGGCCTAGCTAATACTGATATGAAGGGAGTGGAAGAGAGAGAGGGAGGAGAGAGAAAGAGAGAGAGAGAGAGGGAGAGAGAGAGAGAGAAGAGAGAGAGAGAGAGAGAGAGAGAGAGAGAGAGAGAGAGAGAGACAGACAGACAGACAGACAGAGAGAGGGGGGAGGGGAGAGAGAGAGAGCATAGACAGACAGGCAGAGAGAGACAAAGAGAAGAGAGAGAGAGAGAGAGAGAGAGAGAGAGAGAGAGGAGGAGAGAGAGAGAGAGAAGACAGACAGACAGACAGAAGACAAGATTGACAGAGAAGGAGGAAAGTGACAGAGAGAGAGAGAGGAAAGACAGGAAAAAGTCATCAAAACAGACATTAGAGAGAGCATTGTCCTCTTACACGCCCTTTTCAAAACCTTGCAAGGAAATTTTGATCTAGAACAACTTCAGTCAGAATAAAAGAAAATAAGTTTGGGTTTTTAGGGGAAACAAGCTTACATTGTGAAGTAAGTGTTTAACTGTTCCTGTCCACTTCACTTAGATTTTCCTTGTCGGAGCTAGAATATGACAATGATATCTTGAGACACAGGCAGGAAAAATTAAAGTGGTGTGAATTATGTTTTTACAAGGAAAATAGAAGAAGGAATAAGTCAGACATGCTAGCCAGGCAGACCCTCCAAAAGATAAGAAGACCGGAGAGATCGGAGACAGCAGCAGACCCTCCGAAAGACAATCTGTCCCAACATGCCACCCCAGTGGCTGTCTAAAGCACCCGAGGCATACTGCTGCTGCCTTTATCATAGAGACCGACTGACCTGTCAATACAACGAACGCAAAACTAAAGATAGACAATAGATAAGATAAGGACTTTCACAGCTCTAATCTTAATCTGTCAATAAAACGAGCGCCAAAATAGATAGACAATAGATGAGATAAAATAAAGACGTTCACATCCCTAGCTCTAACCTGTCAATGAAACGAACACAAAAATTAAAGATAGATTATAAATACTATAAAACAAAAAGCTATAATAAAACAATCAACACAAAAATATTTAGAATAATCTTTGCACAAAAGAGATTATCAATAAGATAAAACAAAAAATTATAATAAGACAAATGAACACAGAAATATTTAGAACTAAATCATTCCACAAAACAAAATAGACATCAAGACAGGCCAATAGACAGTCAGCCAGCCAGCCAGACATCAGACATCCAAACAGACATCAAGACATCCAGACAGACACCAAGACATCCAGACAGACATCAAGACATCCAGACAAACATCAAGACATTCAGACAGACATCAAGACATTCAGACAGACATCAAGACATTCAGACAGACATCAAGACATCAGACAGACATCAAGACATCCAGACAGACATCAACATAGACAGACATCAAGACATTCAGACAGACATCAAGACATCAGACAGATACACAGATCAGACAGACATCAAGACATTTAGACAGACATCAAGACATTCAGACAGACATCAAGACATTACCAGACAGACATCAAGACATTTAGACAGACATCAAGACATTTAGACAGACATCAAGACATTCGACATCATAACATTCAGACAGACATCCCAAAACAGACATCAAGACATCCAGACAGACCAGACATCAAGAATCCAGACAGATACACACACAGACAGACAGACAGTGTCCAGACAGACAGACAGACACCTCGACGCCAAGAGGCGGAACTGTGCCTGTCTGGCAGATGAGCATGACTCAATCCCACTGTCTGTTTCTTCCACTTGCCGCTATCATCGCTTTTCCTGTCAGCACGCACTATAAAACAGCATTGAAAATACTGCTGCTGCACATATGGGGGGAGTGAGGGAAAATGGGGTGTGGGGTGGGGGGAGGGGGGAGGAGGGGGTTGGAAGGAGGGGATGGAGTAGAAAGGGAAGGAGGAGTGGTGGTGGGGTGAGGGGTGATGGTAGGGGCAATGCTGAAGGAGGTAAGGTAGATGCGTTCTTTGGTACCGGTGAAAATTAAGAGAGAGAGAGTGAGCGAGAGAGAGAGAGAGAGACAGAGACAGAGACAGACAGAGAGAGACAGAGACGGGGACAGAGAGAGATAGAGAAAGACAATGACAGAAGAGAGAGACAGAGAGGGAGACAGAGACAGACAGAGAGAGACAGAGGAGAGATAGAGAAAGACAGAATGACAGAAGAGAGAGACAGACAGACACAGACAGAATGACAAGGAGACAGTCAAAGAGACAGAGACAGAGAGACAGACAGAAAGACAGAGAAACAGCCAGCCAGCCAGCCAGCCAGACAGACATAGGCGTTGGAGAGTTCAAATGAAGAGCAAGTTTATTAGCATCTCGCACAGGAAAGAATCTTGTGGTAAAGAAACAAGCTGTTGGCCCAGGTAGGGAGAGCATGGGGGGGGGGGGGGGGGGGGGGGGGGGATTTAGCAGGGGGGGGATTCAGTAGGGGGGGGGGGGATTCCACCCTCTACTCCTGCACGTGCAACCGGTGTGTCTGCTACAATGAAGAAAGAGCTGAGGGTGGTAGTAGGGGTGGGGGATGGGGTGGTGGTGGGGGGGGTGGGGGTGGGGATACGTTGCGAAAAGACAGGTAAGAGAGAGAGGGGGGAGAGAAGGGGTGAGGAGAGAGAGACAGAGAGAGAGAGAGAGACAGAGAGTGGGAGAGAGAGAGAGAGAGAGAGGAGAGAGAGAGAGAGAGAGAGAGAGAGAGAGAGAGAGAGAGAGAGAGAGGAGAGAGAGAGAGAGAGAGAGAGAGCAGGGACAGAAAGCAAAAAAAAAAAACAACAACCCCAAGAGAGAGACACACACAGAGACAGATCAAAGACTCCTACCCCCCCCCCCCCTCAAAAAAAAAAAAAAAGAGAAAAGAAAAGAAAAGAAAAAAGTGCCAACAAAGCATGTGACAGATAAAAAGACAAAGGAAGATGAAAAAAAAAAGAAACGTAAGAAGGCAACTAACTGTTGGGAGGTGAGGTAGAAAGGAAGGAAGGAAGGAGGGAGGGAGGGAAGGATGGAAGGAAGGATGGAAGGAAGGAGGGAAGGAAGGAAGGACTGAAGGGAAAGAGGATGCTGGCAGTCTCAGAAAATAATCCCCTTCACACCTTTTCAGCACCTTGCGAGGAAGTGGGGATTTGAGCACGTTCAGGGGATCAGGTACGTTTCTATGAGTTATTTGCTTATTTATTTATTTCTGACATTTTTCTTTCCTTCCTTCTTTCTTTCTTTCCTTCTTTCTTTTAAAAAAACAAATGTTTTCGTTTTGTTTTGGAAGCCAATTCGTTCATTTTTGTTTGTTTTATTAGAAACAGCTCAAGTTGAGTGGTGTGTGGTGTGTGTGTGTGTGTGTGTGTGTGCGTGCGCGGTGTGTGTATGTGTGTGTATACATGCATGGGTTATGCGTGTGTGCATATTTGTGTGTGTGTGTGTGTGTGTGTGTTGTGTGTATGGTGTGTGTATGTGTGTATACACGCATGGGGCATGCGTGTGTGCATATTTGTGTATGTTGTGTGTGTGTGTTGTGTATGTGTGTGTGTGAGAGAGAGAGAGAGCGAAAGAGAGAGAGAGAGAGAGGAGAGAGAGAGAGTGTGTGTGTGTGTGTGTGTGCGCGCGCGCGCGCGCGCGCGAACGTGCACGGGCGTCTGTGAAAAAGAGAAAGCAAACAAACGCACTGAATTTATAGAGGGTAATAGAATAAGCATGACAATTCCTTTTTTTTCTTTTAATATACATATATCCAGCCTTCTGAGAGACAAAAAAAGAAACGGGCAGAGAAAGAAGGGAATATAACGAAGTGGCAAAAGGCACGGCATGAAGAACACACTTAAAGAACAAACATTCTATTCCTTGCAGACATAACATCATTTCGTGCATGTAGATGAACGTACCAAAAAAAAAAAGAGGTATATACCTTAACGGTTAGGAATAAGTCAATGATGTATGGAAAGAGAAGAGAGAGGAGAGAGAGAGAGAAGAGAGAGAGAGAGAGGAGAGAGAGAGGAGGAAGGAGAGAGAGAGAGAGAGGAAAGAGAGCAAGAGAGAGAGAGGGGTATGGAGAGAGAGATAGACTGACAGAAACAGAGACAGAGAGAGATAGAAAGAGAGAGCGTGCGCGAATGTGTGACCTTAAAAATACCGATTAATTATTTAAAGAAATAGACCAATCATCCCTGTCCTGTCTTACAGCAAAAAGTTAAACAAACAAACAAAAAAACAAAAATCCAACCAAAAAGAACAACCAACCAACAAAAACAAAACAAGACAAACAAAAACAACAACTACAACAAAACAACCCAAGTTGTAAAGCAAAGGAAACCAACGAGACCAATAAGAACAACAACAACCCCCAAAAGCCTATAGTATTATTATGACAATATAATGTTTCGTCTGAGTTTGCAAACCGTAATGACTGACGTGACAAAATGATGCAGGGTAGAGGGGGAGGGGGGGGGGGGGGGGAGGAGGAGGTAGAGGCATACCTTCCAGGTGTTTTTGACAAGGAATTCTGATCAGGTTCGCCTGTGACATACTACCTTATGGCAAATGGATCCAGTGACAGGAGAAGAAGACCAGGAGGAAGGAGGAGGAGGAGAGAAGAGGAAGAGGAGAGAAGAAGAGAGAAGAAAGAGAAGGAGGAGGAGAAGGAGGGAAAGAAGAAGAAAAGAAAAGAAGAGGAGAGAAGGAGAAGGAGAGGAGAAGGGAGAGAGGAAAAGAAGAAGAAGAAGAAAGAGGAAGGAGAAGGAGAAGGAGGAAAAGGAGGAGAAGAAGAGAAGAGAAGAAGAAAATGGAGAGAAGAGAAAGAGGAGAAGGAGAAAGGAGAGAAGAGAGGAAGAGGAAGAAGAAGAAGAAGAAGAAGAAGAAGAAGGGAGAGGAGAGGAGAGGAGAGAGGAGAGGAGAGAGAGAGAGAGAAGAAGAAGAGAAGAAGAAGAGATGAAGAAGAAGAGAGAGAGAGAGAGAGGACAGAGAGAGAGAGAAGAGAGGAAGAAGAAGACAGAGAGAAAGAGATAGAAAGAGAGAGACAGAGCAGGAGACAGACAAGACAGACAGAAGAGATCAGCATGAAGAAAAAGTAGGATGACATACGTCAGGCAGCGCAAAACTACAGCGTATATTCGCAGATTGCGCTAGTGCAAAAGACACAACAGGAACAGAGGAATGAGGGTGTGTGAGCGTGAGAGAAATCAGATCATGATCATGTCATCGTCATCGATTATCAGATCAGGGTCGTCATGTGCAGTGTCGCATCATCATCATATCATCATACAATAAGTGTCGATCATCATCGTTGCAGTCATCATCAGGTCAATCAGACAAACAACAACAACAACAGACACATCACAACACAACAGACAGAAAACAACGACAATCACCAAGGTACGAACAAACTACGGCACCAGCAAAAACCACACACACAACACATACCAACAACGACACAACGAACGAACGAAACAAACAAAGCCCACAAGCGAAAGAACTGCAAAACATCCCCAGTTACTGAGGGATTCAGAGTACAAAGTTTGTAATCAGAACTCCAGCTTTGTTTACAAATAAGTGTCTAACCAAGACATTGTATCCTTCGTGCGTGAGAGAGAGAGAGAGAGAGAGAGAGAAGAGAGAGAGGAGAGAGAGAGAGAGAGAGAGGAGAGAGAGAGAGAGAGAGAGAGGAAGAGAGAGAGAGAGAGAGAGAGAGAGAGAAGAAAGAGAGAGAGAGAGAGTCAGACTGGACAGACAGGCAGACAAGAGAGAGAGAGAGAGGGACAGAAAGAGAAGAGGAGAGAGAGAGAGAGAGAGAAGAGAGAGAGAGAGGAGAGAGAGAGAAGAGGGAAGAGAGAGAAGAGGAGAGAGAGAGAAGAGAAGAAGAGAGAAGAGAGAGAAGAAGAGAAGAAGAGAGAGAGAGAGTCAGAGAGAGAGAGAAGAGAGAGGAGGAGAGAGAGAAAGAGGTCAGATGACAGACAGACAAGAGGAAGAGAGAGAGAGAGGGACAGAAGAGAGAGAAGAGGAGAGAGAGAGAGAGAAGAGAGAGAGAGAGAGAGAGAGAGAGTCAGACGACAGCAGACAGAGAGAAGAGAGAGAGAGTGAGACAGAGAAGAGAGAGAGGAGAGAGAGAGAGAGAAGAGAGGAAGAGAGAGAAAGAGGAAAGAGAGAGAAAGAGGGACAGAGAGAGAGAAAGAGAGAGGGACAGAGAGAGAGAGAAAGAGGGAAAGAGAGAAAGAGAGAGGACGAGAGAGAGAGAAAGAAAGAGAGACAGAGACAGACAGAGAAGGAGAGAACAGAGACAAGAGAGCAGGCAGACAGAGAGAGAGACAGAGAGACAAGAGAGAGAGAGAGAGAGAGAGGAGAGAAGAGAGAGACACACACACACACGGACACACACACACAACACACACACACACACACACACACACACACACACACACACAACACAGAGAAACAGGCGGAGCCTCACACAAAACAAACGATTGTATAAACAACAGGGAGAGAGATAAGCTTTTGAAGAGCATCTCCTCTCATTATTTCTGGGAGGGATGTTTAGCTGGGAGGTTTTTCTATGAGCTAGAATTCCATTGGGGGATTTAGCAGTCAAAACAAGACTTCAAATTCAGTAAGCTTACCCAACTGTTTATGAGGAAGGGAAATAGGAAAGCCAAATTAATGTGGAAATGTGGGTGTGTGTGTTTGTGTGTGTGTGTGTGTGTGTGTGTTGTGCGATTGTGTGAGTGTTGGGTGTGTGTGTGTGTCTGCCTGCCTGCCTGTCTGTCTGTTTGTCTGTCTGTGTCTGTTATCTTTGTCCATGCGCTAGCTTGTATGCAACTAATTATGCATTACGAAAGTAGGCCCACGCGTAGGTAAGTAATTGTATATTCAATTTGTTTCAAGTACGTGCGACTTTTAGTATAGACAAAAATCATAACACAAGCTTCATCTCCAGGCACCAAGGTGAGAGGAGAACAGGCTGAAGAGGCCTTCACGGACAGACCTTTAGTTCATTCAGGCTTTTCCAGACACTGACCAAAGCAGACCTGGCGCAGAAGCGTTGACGCAGAGACGAAGGCAGCGGAATGACATGGGCCGAGCTGAAGAGGATCTCCCAGAGCTGAGTTCGTTGGATGGAAGGTTTTTTTTTCGCGGCCCCATGTTCCCCAGGGAATGCAAAGGCATAATAAGTCAGTCAAGTCTTCAAGGCACTAATCTCCCAGATGCAGCCCTCAGGTACCCCAAAAAGTGCCTTCAGAAGTACCCTGGGTCTCAACTGGGGTAGACTTCCCCGTGGGGATGCAAGGGGCCAGTCAGTATGAACAGCATTCCCACCTTCTGGAAATTCTGAGCTAGATATCTCATCTTTTTTATCACTTTCTTTGATTCCGCCTCGTTTCTTTTCTTCCTGTCACCTCCTCCTTGTCTGTTTTCTGCCTTCTTGGTCCATTCTCCTGCCTTTTCCCCCAGAAAGAGTTAAAAGATAACAATTCTCTCTTATGCAGAAGTTGGATGCGTTGGGCCTGACTTGTAAGACGCTTAAAACGGCAGCGTGACGCATTTTCGCTTATGTAACGGACAACAGTAGTTGCTGTCTGAGAAGAAGAAATGGGGTAGACTGTCTGTCGGGTGGTGACGTGGTGAGAGGGAGGGTGGGTTGGATCAGTGGGCTGATCAGGTGTCCCGGGTTATGAGTGACTGAAGTCATTTGGGTCCTTACCTGCATTCTGGAGTTACAGAAAGACTGAAAGGTGAGTGGAGCATGCAGGAAAAAAGAAAGAAAGAAAGAAAGAAGAAGAGGAGAGGAGAGAGAGAGAGAGAGAGAGAGAGAGAGAGAGAGATACATACATACATACATACATGCAGACAGTCAGACATACATACATACAAAGAAGCGCAAACTCATAACGCGCGTATTGACGAATCTAAACATTACTCACATGTTTGTTTACACTCCCATCGTCGCCCACTCCTATGAACTGATCAATATCATGATTACGAGCCACACCTCACCACAGTGTCCACAACCTTTCCTATCCATTTCCAGCACCATGGTTTCTCTTCGGGTCATTAACTGCGCAGAAGAAGCCCACTGGAGTCTGATTACCTGACACCTTGCTTTGCCCTGTGCATTGGCAGCCAATGGGATGGAGTGGAATCAATGGCGATAGCTTCAAAGTTAGCGGCTTAATTCCATATTTGCAGGCGAGCACGAACGTACGCTTGTGCATGTGTGCGGACACACACACACACACACACACACACACACATACACACACACACACACAACACACACACACACACACAAACACACACAACACACACACACACTCAACAAGGATGCATACACAGACAGTGAGTGCGTGTGTGCGCAGGCTCTCTCCTCTCTCTCACACACACACACACAACACACAAAACAAACACACACACACACACGCACGCGCGCGCACACACACACACATACACACACACTCCCTCCCTCCCTCTCTCTCTGTCTCTGTCTCTCTCTCTCTTCTTTATCAACTCAGGGATGGAAACTAAACCGATCACAGTGATGATGCATTATATTTTCCCACCTGCACCTGCAATGGAAATTCCGTTCTGATTCACTGAGTTTTCAGGCACTCTCCCCCTCAATGTCTTCCCTATCCCATAACAACACCTGGGAAATCATTGAACCATAATTATGTCAGCGTGACTTCCCAAATCAAAGAGAAAGTCACCATACAAACGATGGTCATCGTTGTCATTATTATTTTGTTGATGTTGGTGGTTTTTTTAAACACAACTGAGTGATACGTCGTTTTTCGCAATGTTGACCATTCTTTTTGTTTCATGGTTTGTTAAAATCTTTGAAATATTGCATGCCGAAAGAGTGGGAAATACTGTCAAATGGTTTGGATTTGGATTTGTTTTCGGAATAGAAATTTATATTGTTGTGGTTGAAAGAAGGTTTTTTAAAATCTTTTGTGGGCGGACAAGCGTAACAGTTTGCGTGTGATTGCACCCTCAAATATACAGCGCTCACAATATCTCTCTGTCTCTCGGTATCTCTCTGTCTCTGAGTATCTATCTGTCTCTCTCACCCCCCCTTCTCTCTCTCTCACCCCCCCCCCCCTCTCTCTCTCTCTCTCTCTCTCTCTCTCTCTCAGGCCTACTTTAAATAGAATGAGTCAGCGATACAGCATATTGAAAAGATAAAAACAAGTCAGTGTCAACGATCATCGGGTTGGGAATTTTGTTCTGAGTAATCCAAAAACAAACTAAAAGAAAAGATTCAACAAGGTGCTATGCTACTCATGTTACACAAACACACACTTAAACGTCGTCAGAGTGCCACTCGTCAGCGATTCCTGATGGGTCAACCATTGCCCTTGCTGACTGTTGCAGCTGGAAATCAGGGCTCTCTGAAACCTGTGGGTGAGATGGCCCATATAGCCCAGTTCGAGGAAAGGCAACAACAGTCATACGACGGTGATTGTCGGAGCTGATTACCGTTGTCCAACGACATGGCGTTTGATGAAGTAGTTGGACTGCAGTTAAACCATCCTGGCTGTGGAAGTGCTCTGGTCTGACAGCCTTTGTACTTTGCTGGTCTGACAGCCTTTGCACTTTGCTGGTCTGACAGCCTTTGCACTTTGCTGGTCTGACAGCCTTTGTACTTTGCTGGTCTGACAGCCTTTGCACTTTGCTGGTCTGACAGCCTTTGTACTTTGCTGGTCTGACAGCCTTTGCACTGTGAAGGCAGTTAGTTACATCAACCGTCTTCACATTTGGGGATGTGGCAGCTTGTTTTTCAGAGATCAGACTTTTTTCCTTTGGTTGCAAATGCTAAAGGACTCTAGGTGTAGAGGAAGACAGTGGTCAGATTTGTACTGTCCCCCAACAGTCACCTCCTGATCATCAGCCTCCTCATTAATTAACTTGCACTCTTCTTTCCAGAATGAATCCTCGACACTGAGATGGTGTCTGTTACTCTGTATGGATAAGTGCAATAACATAAAAGCGATAACTATTTCATTTTTTCTTATAACCGTTTCTGCTTTTGCACACCTGTATCGGCTATTATTTTACTGTTTTAATGTCTTTGCCATTCTTAGTTTCTATTCTGTTCTTCTCCCCTAACCTCCTGCTCCCCTCTTCCCAGCACAGAAAAAAAAACCCACACACCAAGAATCTTGTTCACCTTCAAAGAAACCTGGTTTCAGCCGAACAGACCCATCACTCATTTTGCAGAATCCAGCAGACTCCTCCTTCCACACTTCACACATCACCCCTCCCCACATACTCTCCTCTCCACTCCTGTCCTTCCTTTCTCGGCTCAAATCTGATCATCTTGTTTTGTAGTCTATGTTATCGTCTTTGTAACGAAAGTGTGGCTGTTAAGTAGCCATACTTATCTTGATATCATTCTGTTCTGTTTTCACACCACGAAAGACGCAAAGAATGGAGACAGCGTTTGTTTAAAAGGAAAAAAAAAGGACTGGAGTGAACAGCTAGACAGACAGGCAGGTAGACAGACAGACAGACAGGTAGAAAGACGGATAGACAGTGACAGAAATAATTGATGAGAAAGAGAAAGAGAGAGACAGACATAGAGATGGAAAGACAGAAAGACAGACAGAGACAGAGATAGATAGATAGACAGACCGACTAAAAAACAAAAACATCAGGTAGGCAGGCTGTCAGACAGACAGACAGAAAAGGGGAAGAGGAGCATTAATGTGTTGACGTGGCGAGATTGGTTTGACATTTCTAATTCCAAATCTGTCAGCTTGTTTACACAAGTGACGTAGTGTGTGTGTGTGTGTGTGTGTGTGTGTGTGTGTGTGTGTGTGTCTGTGTGTGTGTGTGTGCTCATGTATGTGAGTTCTTCTGTTAGCTTATATCTGCTCCCTGTGTGCATGTGCTTGTGCGTTCGTGTTCGTAAGTAAGATTTTGTGTTTGTTTTGTTGGTTTATTTTTTATTTTTTAACACAGTCCGACACTTGACGTATATTTGACTGTGAACGCAGGCTGTATTCATACACAGACACACAGACAGACAGACACATAGACAGACAGCAAAAGAGACACATGCTTACTTTCTCTCCTGACCATCTCTTACCCCTATCCCCAAACCCTCCATGTCTCCCCTCCCCCCCTCATGTCCTTCCTCTTCCCCCAAGTCTTCCCCTCTCCCGTACTTTTCTCTCTCTCTCTCTCTCTCTCTCTCTCTCTCTCTCTCTCTCTCTTCTCCTCTTCTCTCTCTCTCGATCTAGTCAGATTAAATACTTGAACAAAATGACACCAAAGATTTTTTCCTTTCTTTCCTTTTTTTTTTTAAACATGGATTTGTGTTAAAACGAATTTTAGTTACAAAAAAATCCCCGAAGACAGTAGTTGACAACTGTGGGCTATGGCTGCGGGGAATGTTCAGCCCCTTTGATGTCAGACTAGTGTAACGTGATAACGTCGCCTGTCATTTTACAGGCTTTTCTTTTTCTATCCAGAAATTTGTATATTTTCCTCTGTCACGTGAGTCAATAATTACGTGACGGTTGATTTCGTGAATGACATTATAGCAATTACTGGCAAAGAAAAGTAGCAGTCTTCGATGGTCATAAAAGTGACGTCAGTAGAATGGGCAAAAATATAATGCAATATAACCACGTAATGCTAAGTTCAGCTTTCGATCTTGAAAGATCGCAGAAAATAATATTTCATAAGCGATAATAAATGTCATTTTGTTGTTGTTGTTGTTGTTGTTGCTGCAATAACAGGCACGTTTCCTATGTTTGACATCAAATCAATCTCACTGAACAAGGCTAAAAAAAAACCACCACACACACCACGTAGCGGTTAAACGCCTGATCAGCAGATATTACGAGATGTGTGAACACGTGTAGCCAACCAGCACAATGCGGTTAGCAAAGCAGCACTGCTGTATTGTAGGCTATTATATACTACTAACACCAGGCCAGGCCAATATTGGGGTGGCAAGCAAAACGGTCGTAAAGACTTGTTACACTGCGCTTATTTTGCACGTCTGCCATTCAAAGGCAATCTGCCACCCTGACTTGAAATCTGTTTGTGAAAGAGCTTTCCGCTAGTTCTCAGCCCAACCCCCCCTTCCTCCCACACCCCTCTCCCCTTTCATTCTGTATCTCTTTCTCACTGTATCTGTCTCTCTACTTGTACGTCTGTCTCTGTCTCTCTCTGTGTGTCTCTGTTTTTTCTTGTCGGTCTGTCTCTGACTCTCCCTCTTTTAACTAAAAAGAAGTTTTTCTGGAGCATGCAAACGAGTGTGAGTGTGTGTATGTGTGTGTGTGTGTGTGCGGGGTGATGGTGGTGGTGGTCTTGATGTTAAGAAGCTCCTCACTTAATTTATTTTACTATAGAGCATTCTCTCTCACGCGCGCGCGCGCGCGCGCGCGCACGCACACACACACACATTTACTACAATTTCCATACCCTCGTCTAATGTCACTAAGAGTGAACAGACGTTAAATTGAAGACAACAACAACAACAAACAACACACACACATACACATAGAGTGCATACGGTACAGAGACACAGAGACAGACAGCTAGACAGACAGCCAAACAGACAGACAGACAGACAGACACAGAGACAGCAAGCAAAAAAAAAACCCCGACCCAAACCCTCCATCTCTTTGTGTGTTAACTCGGCTCCCCTTTATCGGAAAGTGACAGAGTCAATGCAACTGTAATTTATGCAATATCATGTGCCCGCCATTCAACACCAGCACACCACACCTTCTTGCAGACACACACACACACACACACACACACACCACACACACACAGAGTTAAAAAAACCAAACCCCCAAACGAGTGTCAAACCCTTTTCCACTATACCAAACCTACCGCACAAGCGTAAAAAAACCCACACCAAACAACAGAAAAAGAAATCTTGTTCAAGAACTGATATTGTTTGTCGAAAAAAGCTACCTTTACGACGACTACGACGTCTTCGGCTCTTAGCAGAGAGAGAGAGAGAGAGAGAGAGAGAGATGAGAGAGAAGAGAGAGAGACAGAGGACAGACAGAGCACAGACAGGCACAGACAGACAGACAGAGAACACAGAGAGAGAGAGAGAGAGAGGAGAGGGAGAGAGAGAGGAGAAGAGAGAGACGAGAGAGAGAGAGAAGGAGAGAGAAAGAGAGAGAGAAGAGATTAGAGAAAGAGACAGAATACACCTACCACCCCCCCCTCCCCCCCCCCCCCCCTCCCCGCACATGTCAACGACGACTTTCTTTCACTGTAACTGGCAACCCCCCTCCCCCCTACCCCTCCCTCCCCCCCCCCCCCCCCGGCCCCGGCCACATTTCAAGAAAAAAAAAAAGTCCTCAGGCAATTTTCTTGAAGCTCAGCCCAGGAGGCGAGCCCAGGCGAGGCGAGGAGGTGATCGGGAGGCCCTGTGTTCACAAGCGAACAAAACGATTTACTCGGAACGCAAACACAGGGGCAAGGAATTAAAGAGGGCTTTGCTTCCACGCCACGAAAAGTGATTCCCTAAACTGGCTTTTGTGATCCTCCGACAAAAGCCGTGAGCGCGGAGGGAAAGAGGATTGTCCAGGGGTGGGGGTGGGGGGAGACTCCCGGTGTGAAAAAACACCCCCAAACTGTCACAGTAAAGGCAAATCTTTGCCTTAATATTGGATTCATCTCCCCACCCACATCGAACTGTGACAAGCTTGTCAAAAGGCCTTTTGTGGGATCTGTCTGCCCCGCTCTCTCTCTCTCTCTCTCTCTCTCTCTCTCTCTCTCTCTCTCTCTCTCTCTCTCTCTCGATCGATTTGTCTGTCCCCCACGCCCCGACTTGCTATGCTTGGTTAAAGGCTTGTCTTGTATGTCGTCTGCAAGGTTTGAACTATGTACACCTGGGGTTTGGTGGAAGGGACGAAGGCGAGAGGAGGTGAGGTGAGGTGAGGCGAGACGCTCCAGAATGTGGTGTTAAGTTGTTAGTAGTGGTGGTTTACAAGAAAAGGGAATGTGTAAAACATTTTGATATGAGGGGTGGTTTCAATTGGATTGGAAGAGTGAAGGGAGACAATGTAAAACTGGGAAGTAATGGGGAGATCATACCTTTGTCTAACCAGCTTTTCTTTTTGAGAGAGAGAATGACTGGGTGACGTTTCTTGAGTAAGGATCAAAATCTTAAGTCTGAAAATCTGTCCTTTGCAAAACGTACA
>CM054134.1:26832727-26862727 GCA_028751875.1 Rapana venosa | reverse complement strand
TTCGTTGGGTTGTTTTTGTAGGGGGTTTTGTGGGGGGGGGGGGGGGGGGGGGGGGGGGGTATTTTTCTAGTTAATTTTTGTTTTGTTTTATTTTATGTGTCTTCTTATTGTTGACTCATTTGGTTAATTTTCAATAAAGTGAATTTTTGTTTCTTGCGATTTTTCGGTAAATCTTTGAGGATAGTGATTTTTTTTCACTTACAGTGATTAAAAACAAAATTGCTATATTTTATGTATCTTCTTATTCTTGAATCAGTTTGTTGATTTTAATTAAAGTGAATCTTTGTTTTCTGTGATTTTTCGGCAAATCTCTGAGTATAGTGAGTTTAAAAATAATATCTTTCAGTGATTTTTTTTTATTGCTGTATTTTATGTATCTTCTTGTTCTTTGACTCAGTTGCTTTGTATGTGACTGTTTGTTTTTAATGATTTGTTTTCTTCAGTGACTTCTTTGTGCATGCTTTATATTCTTTAGAGGTTGCTTTGTTCGAGTGTATACTTTAAAAAAAAAATACAGTGATATTTGTTTGGTATGGTTTCTTTCTTTTCCCCCCAGTGAAATCGATCACTGCTTTATTTTTGTGTAGATTTAAGTGATCTTTTTTCTCCCCCCCCCTTTTTTCAGTGAATTTTCTTTGTTGCTTTATTGATGTAGCTACTTATTTTGCCTTGAGTGGTCTCTTTAGCTTGGGTTTCTTTTTTTCTCCAGTGAAAGATTTGTGATTTTATATACCTTTCAGTGATCTTTGTGTTGATTTGTTCTTTCCTTCACAAAATTGTTTTCGTTGCTTCATTTGTGAATCTACTAACTTTTCACAACACACACACACACACACACACACACACACGCGCGCGCGCGCGCGCACACACACACGCATATATATATATATATATATATATATATATATATACAATATATATATTTGATATATATATATACAATATATATATATGTGTGTGTGTGTTTGTCCGTCGTGTCCGACGATGACCTCCAAAACAGCAGAAGAGGCAGCTGCTGTTTTGGAAACTGGGCAGAAATTTGATTATAGTGGAGATGCCTTGCCCACAGTACATCCCCACTCTCTCGGCCAAGTGGGCATAAGGGCAGTCAGCGTTGGAGATGTTCTCCAAAGGCCAACTAGCCCCCAGGGCTGCAGCACATAAGGACTGTGCGACTCAAGCCTCCTAGTCAGAGAGTCATAGTCGATCACTAAAGACTTCAGTTGTAAAGTGGAATTCCATGAGTGGGAAAGCCACTGGTCATACAGCCTCTCACCTTGCTGTTGCCCCCAGCGTCAATGGTTTAATCAAGAAATGTGATAAAGCCCAGGCGCTGAGGATAAATGTATATGTATATATATCATATATATACAATATATATAATATATATACAATATATACATAATATATATACAATATATAATAAACGTGTAATAAACTTTTCAAGGGGAGCTACTTTCTCACAAATGCTGCTCACTGTTGATTACAAAGGAAGGTCATCACAGGTGGTTGGATTAAACAGAGAGAGCAACAGAATGCAAGCAGCTGGTCGTTTGACGTTAATGAGTACACCCCTCCACCCCTAACCCCACCCCCTCTTCTCTTTCTGTATCCTTCTGCATCAATCAATCAATCAATCAATCAATCAATCAATCAATCAATCAACCACAAGTTACAGGATAGGTTAGGCCAAACGACAACAACAACAACGCAACACCACCACCACCACCGCCAACAACAACACCAACAACACCAGCAAACAACAACAACAACAACAACGCAACAACACAAACAACACCACCAAATTTCACAGGAAAAGTAACAGTTAAGTTGACGTAACGAACTTATTCGTAATGAAGAAGAAGAAAAAAAAAACAGGGGGGAAGAATTTTTTCAAACCCTTCAAAGCTGCTATCTTGTGCCGGAATGTTTATTTCTTCTGGCAGAGCTGTTTGTTGGTGTTGCGGTAGCTTGGCTGCCTCCTGTTCTGCTTTCTGACCTGTTGCCTACCACGTGCATCTGTGAAGTGCACTTTATGATCCCCACCCCCCCCCTCCCCCCTCTTATTCCTATGTCTGCCTGCCTGCCTGCCTGCTTGACTACCCCCGATGGAGCGAAAGGATAACAATTCGGTGCATTTGTCTGACTGTCTGTCTGTCTGACTGTCTGTCTGTCTTTGTGTTATGTGTTTGCCTGCCTATGTCTGTTTGTGACTGTCTGCCTGTCTGTCTGTCTCCGTCTGTTTGTCTCTTTCTCTCTGTCTTTCTCTCTGTCTTTGTCTATCTCTCTCCCCTCCTCTGTCTGTGTCTGTCTGTTTCGTCTCTGTCTATCTGTTGTCTATCAATCCTCTCTCTCTCTCTCATCTCTCTTCTCTCTCTCTCTCTCTCTCTCTCTCTCTAAGTGCTTATTCCATTATCCTGGATATAAAAATAAAATAAATAAAAATAAAATAAATCTCTCTCTCCCTCCCCACAGTTTTCTTATCATCTTTATTAGGCGGAGTTACCTTTATCCCATTCTTCATCTTCCTCTTCTTCTCTCTCCAGTTTTGCTCTTGGGGTGGGCGGATGGGTGGCGTGGGTGTAAAGAGTGGAGGGAGGAGAAGGGATGGGCTACCTCATTTTTGGGATGACAATGTTTAGTCCTGTTAGCCCCAAGCGTGGCATTCCAGCACACAGCACACACACACACACACACACACACACACACACACACACACACACACACACAGCACACACACAAAAGAGAGAGAGAGAGAGAGAGAGAGAGAGAGAGAGAGAGAGAGAGAGAGAGAGAGAGAGAGAGAGAGAGAGAGAGAGAGAGAGAGAGAGAAGAGAGAAGAGAGAGAACAAGTTCATCACGTAGCACCCCCACAAACAAAATGTCTGCAGTGAGATTTTCTATCCCTGTTGAGCCGCTGTAGGGTCACCCACCACAATATGCCCTGCATACAGTGCGTCTAGGTCACTTTTACTTAAAGTTCACAAACGTTTAAGTAATCCGGCATACGCCGGACACCTATAGACGAGATTTTTTTTGTGTTGGACGTTCGTTAGATGGACCTGTAGCTCAGTCTCTGTGATGAAGGCAGGTGTATGCTGCAAGTGAAGGTGCCAGAGAGCTTCTTGACCACTGGGGTGGGGTCAGGCCTGATTGACGAGAATGACGACTTGGTTTGTGCAGGCAGATTGGGTGGTATACTCACTTTGGAGCTGGTCACCGCCGCTTCCAGCTTCCAATGACAGTCCACTCGTTTCTTTGTTGTTGTTGTGGTTTTCTTCCTGCTTTTCTTGTAGGTCTGTCTACCTGTGCTGCCTGCTTCTTCAGTGACACCTGCTTGTTCATAGATCTACAATTTGAATTATCCAGGGTACGTAGAAGAAGAAGAAGAAGAAGAAGAAGAAGAAGAGGAAGAAGAAGAAGAAAAGAAGAAAGAAGAAGAAGAAGAAGAAGAAGAAGAAGAACAAGAACAAGAAGAACAAGGAGAAGAAATTATACACATTCAATTATCTCTCTGTGTAACCTGCACATTGATTTTGCCTACTTTATTATTTCTGTTTGGAGTATCCATAATATGTCGAGTGTTTTTTTATTTTCTAAAGGCCTTTTCCGAGCGTTCTTTCAAATCAGTAAGAGGTTCTCTCTCTCTCTCTCTCTCTCTCTCTCTCTCTCTCTCTCTCTCTCTCTCTCTCTCTCTCTCTCTCTCTCTCTCTCTCTCTCTCTCTGAATACGTGCATGCGTTTAAGCGTGTGTGATCACGCACGCACACACGCACGCACGCACCATGTTTGTGCTGTTATTCTCTTACCAACTTCCTGGGCTTTGTTTTAAGAATCGATATATCCAGTTTTGTTTCAAAATACCTCTAGTAGCCCACGCCTGTATAGTAATATTATATAACTAACTAACTAACTAGCTAGCTCCTTGCGAGAGATAGCCTGGTTAGCTTTATCTTGTGGTTACACACACACACACATGCACTGTACACAGTCAGCTCGGGAGTAGTTAGTTCATTCACAGTGTGGGCCCCCTACAAAATAATGATGATTGCCGTTTGAAATGACAAGAGGTTGTGGGGGGAAAACCCCATCAGCGACAGGCAATGATGTATTGCTTTCTTCGTTTGCGGTGACGGCTTGATTGCCACTTTGAAGTTTCGGGTGCTGAAGGTTTAAGACGAAGATTGTTATATCAGAACCCAGCCAACTTTAGCCTTGCGACTGACTGCAAGAAGAGAAGGAAGGAAGGAAGAAGAGGTATGGCAGGGGTTTGGGGTGGGGTTGGGGGTTGGGGTGGGGTGGGAGGTGGGGTGGGGTGGGGTCGGGTGTGGGGGTGGGGAGGGGGTGTGTGAGACTGAAGGAGGAGGGTGGAGCAGGGGTGGGGACAGGGGTGGGAGGGTTACGCTGTGGAGGAAGATACGTAATCGTATAAATGGGTAGGTTTTTTTTGTGGTTTTCGTTTTCTAGCATAAACTTCAAGCTTTTAAAAAAATTTAAATTTTATTTTATTATCATGTTTTGTTACAGTTCTCTGTCTACTTCCTTACTAAAATTGTTTCATCTACAAACTGTCTTTAAAAAAAAAGAAGAAAAAATGCAAAGAACACAAGCACTTTACTTGAAGTATTGTGGTAAAGCAGCACTTTGAATTATTGCAGTTTGATGCACCCAGCACGAGAGAGAGAGAGAGAGAGAGAGAGAGAGAGAGAGAGAGAGAGAGAGAGAGAGAGAGAGGCACACAGAAGTAAACATGGAGTCATACAGACCCATATAGATAAACAGACAGGCAGACAAACAAACAAACACAGACAGACCCACAGACGGACAGAAACAAACTGACTTAAGAGACAGACCAACTCAGAGAGAGACAAACTGAGAGACCCCCACCACACACACACGCACACACACGCACACACACACACACACACACACACACACACACACACACACACACACACACACACACACACACACACACACACACACACACACACATACACACACACGCACATAGGCTCTCCCTCTCTCCCTCTGTGTGCTGTGATCTGTGTCGTCTGTCGCCGCTCCCCCTCCCCCCTCTTTCGCCCTATTCAAAAGACAATCGGAACAAGACATCCCCCCCCCCCACACCATCACCAAACCCACACCCCCAGACCCCCCCACATTCAGAAACCTTAACTTTTAAAATCTAACCAAGCTTTGCATAATATTATATATAATAATAATATAATAATATATAATATATTAATAATATATATATTAGATATATATAATACATTTTTAGTCCTCTGATGACTCCTCTTCCTCCTCCTATTCCTCCTCCTCCTCCTCCTACTAGGCTAAGGATGAGATTGTTGACACGCTGGGGGAAGGAATCAAGGCCGGCTTAAGGCAGGCGCGGAGAGTGAGAGACGATACCACTGACTATCAACTCTTTTCGCGGCTATTGGTCCGACCTTCGGCTTAAAGACGGATTTGTTGTCGCGCCGCTAGCCAAGACATACACACAACACGCATGCAAACACCTCCTTAAAAAAAACACCCCACAACCCGCCATGATTCGGTCCCAGCGAGGCTAGGTTTCGAGAGAAGTTCTTTTTTGGTGTATGTATTTTATTTATGTACTTATTTGTTGTTGTTGTTGTAACTAGGGCACTGAAGACGTGTGCATGACGCATGAAGAAAAGTTGAAGAAGGTTGGAGAGTTGAATGAAAGAATGAATGAATAAATGAATGAAAGAATGAAGGCCGATCATGTTGGAGAGAGCGGTAGGCCTAGAGTTTGAATGAATATTGGTTGGTTGTTGGGTGCGGGGGATGTGGAGGAGGGTGGGATGGGGATGAGGGTGAAGTCTTGTGTGTGTGTGTATGTGTGTGTGTAAGTAAGTGTGTGTGTGTGTTGTGTGTGTGTGTGTTCGCGTGCGCGCGCGCGCGCGTGTGTGGTTGAAGTTGTTGGTATGGTTATGAAGTGTTCTGGTGGAATTTTGTCTTGATGGATATTATAGATGATGAAAATGTTGGGGTTTTTTGTTTTTATTGTGGGGTTTTGATTATTCTTTCTTTGTCTGCCTGTCTGTCTGTCTGTTAGACACACACAGACACATATACACACACAAATAGACACGCATACCCACAAATTCACATACATACACATCACTGATGTTTAAATGCTCTTTTGTAGTTTTTATATATTCTTTTATATTCTTTTATATTGAGGATAATGGAATAAGCACTTATGTGCTTTTTTGCATCCAGTCCCCGTGTGTATGCAGTTTTGTAAATTTTGTCATCCGTTCCCACCGGCACACAATGGCCTACTCTTCCGAAAAGCGGAACGGGTTTTAACGTGTGCGCAAGATGTTCTACATGCGTTCGCACACAGGACCTCGGTTTATAGTTTCATCCGAAGGACTTTTGGGGAGAGTGGAGTCGGCACTGATGTTAACTCCAGGGGAAAATATCCCCTTGAACGGGAATCGAATCCGGGTCGTCAGATTGCAAGCGCAATGTTCTAGCCACCAGGCTATCCCGTTTGATGCATGCAGAAGAAGAGAACGGTTCTGCTGATAGTTGAAGACCCGAGTTCCACTATTTCCGGTAATACATCTTTTTTTATTATCCTATTTATTGTTTGCATGTGTAGATTGGGAGCCATATGCATTTCCTTGTTTCTGAGTCAATAAAGGATTCATACTACCTTTCTCTCTCTCTCTCTCTTTCCTTTTCTATCTCTGTGCGTGCGTGCATGCGCGCGTGTGTGTTTGTGTGTGTGTGTGTGTGGTGAGAGAGAGAGAGAGAGAGATAGAGAGAGAGAGAAACAGAGAGAGAATAAGAGAGAGAGAGAGAGATACAGACAGACAGACAGACAAAATACATACAGAGAGACAGAGGGAAGCAGAGACAGGTACAGCGACAGATAGACACATGACGGACAGACAGACACAGAAACAGACAGACAGACACAGACAGACGATAAACAGAAACAGAAAAATGCAGACAGGCAGACAGACAGACAGGAAGACAGACAGACAGACAGGCAGGCAGGCAGGCAGGCAGACAGACAGACACACAACACACACACACACACCAACAACACACACACACACACACACTTACACACACTTACACATCCACAATACAAACACTCACTCAGACAGACAGGACAAGACAAGACAAGACAAGACAGACGCAATTAAAAAAAGGCCCCAAATACACCAGCTTCACTCCTCCCGTCACCGTCACCGTCACCGGAATGTTTGGCGTACGCAAGTGCAGTCAGCTGGCCATGTTTTTCCACTCGGCAGCCCAGTCACAACTCGCCCAAGTCCCGCAACTCCGACTCGCCTGACGGGGACAAAGGGAAATAAACCAAGCGGAAGAGTGAGGCGCCACACTCCAGGTTGTTAGCCTCCTCAGCCTCAACTCCCCTTCCTTCTCGCCACACGACTAAAAAACAAATAATCCACCCAGCCGTCTGCCAAAAGCAATTGCACTGTAACTACTTCAAGTCCCCGTGGTTATTTAGCAGTCGCCCATCGCCAAAAGAAGAAGAAGAAGAAGAAGAAGAAGAAGAAGAAAAAGCATCCTCCTTCTCCCCAAACACACCTTCCATCTTCTATTATTTTTCTTTAGAGGAGAGAGTTAAATCAAGAGCTACGCACTTTACCATTATCAGCCAGGCAGCACCAAGAGGAGGATTGCAAATCCTGACTTTCTCTTCTGTGGGATTGCAACATAGAACCCTTTAGACCCTAACTTTTCCCCTACAGGATTTCAACAGAGAACCCTTTAAACCCTGACTTTCCCCTCAGAATTGCAACAGAGAACCCTTTAAACCCTGACTTTCTTTCTCCTGCAGAATTGCTACAGAGAAACCTTTAAACCCTGACACAGAACCCTTTAAACCCTGACTTTCTTTCCCTTGCAGAATTGCTACAGAGAACCCTTTAAATCCTTTCTTTTCCCTGCAGAATTGCAACAGAGAACCCTTTAAACCCTGACTTTCTTTCTCCTGCAGAATTGCATCAGAGAAACCTTTAAACCCTTTCTTTTCCCTGCAGAATTGCAACAGAGAACCCTTTAAACCCTGACTTTCTTTCTCCTGCAGAATTGCAACAGAGAACCCTTTAAACCCTGAGTGTCCCCTGCAGGATTGCAGCAGGTAACGGTGAAGGGATAGGTGTCCTATAATCTATGTGATCGTAGGGGAGCTAGGCATCAGAGACCTTAGCTTTTCCAGGGGCCAGCGTATTGAGGGTGGTGCTCATCTCCTCTCCCTCGCGATTGCAACAGAGAACGTACCTTTTAAACCCTTACTTTTCCCTGAATTCTTGAAGAAATCATCGAATACACTGTGCTATTTTCTGGCAATGTCTTGGGAAGTTGAAGCTGGCAGAGCCCATCCCTCTCCAGGTAATAGATTGCATGCTGAATATGTATGTGTCTTTCATACCACTGGCCACAGCTGGCCAACACGTCTGCTTAGAATAGACCTTGCATAAAGCTGAAAGGGGGAACTGGATAACCTAAGCTTTAGAGCACGACGCTCGTGATCTGACGGCCCGAAATTGAACCATCCACCATCGCGACACACGTTCCAGGAGATTTTTCCTCTGTACAGACTCCATTGCCCCCAAAGTCCTTTAGACAAGACTATAGTCCCGTATGCGAACGCACATAGAATATCTTGTGCACACGTTAAAACTCATTCAGCTTTTGGGAGGAACATGCTCTTTCATGCCGGTAGAAACGGCTAACAAGTGATCAAAAACAGCATCCATACGTGTGTTGTTTTTAGACATAATCCCTGGAAGTCAGAATCCGGTTACCTTAATGGTGGATAAAAACAGTCATATAGACGATGGATAAAACCAGTCACATAGACGATGGACAAAACCAGTCACATAGACGATGGACAAAACCAGTCACATAGACGATGGACAAAACCAGTCACATACGCACAATCTCACCATTGGTAAACCTTACAGCTCCAACCGAGGAACAAAAAACAAACAAACAAACAAAAGGTTGAACGAAGTACTACTAGAGAGGCTGAAGACAGAACGCTGGAGAAGGCTTTAAGTTGTTAAGTCATCCGTGGTGCCCCTTACAGCGGAGAAGACTGCACTGCTCTGTAACACAGAGCGTGATCCCACGGAGGCTTCCCTGTGACAACGGTCTTTTCAGGGTACCCCGGGACAGCGGAGTCAGGGCGTTGACAGACCCAGTAGGGCAGAGAGGACACAGCAAAGCCTGGCCATTCAGCTCATCTGCATGGGGTGATGACTGAATACAACCCACTTCATTTTCTTTCTGGCCTCTCTGCAGTTCGTAACACGAAGCCTGCTGCTTTCAGAGGAATCTCTCTCCTCCCTCCCCTCCCCTCCTGCACCTTCCACTAGCCCCTTCCCTCCTCTCCTTCTCCCCCTTTTCGCTCATCTGCTCTCTCTCTCTCTCGTTTCAAAAACATGGCTAGGGATCTTTTTGTTCGCGAATATTAAATTTTGTGTAGAGATTTTGGTTAGAAATAAAACATACAGTTATTCCTTTTGTATCTGTTTTCTTGTTGCTAGTGGACATCTTGTGTTTGTCTGACTCCTCTATTTGTTTGTTTGTTTGTCTGTCTGTCTGTCACTTTCTCTATCTCTCTCTTTGTTTTCATGTTATGGGTATAATTATGGCCTGGTACATTAAATGTTCCGAGTTCTTCTGTCTCTCTCTTTTTATCTCTGTTACTTTTTTATGTGACTTGTACATAAATTTAAACAGAAGAATCATTTTAGAATATATTCAACGAAGCAGCAACAGTAACAACAAGAACAACAACAACGGGGACCACAACAACAACAACAATAAAGAAGAAGAGAAACAAGACAAAAAAGAGGCAGGGATAAGGCAATAATTGCCCAGTTGCCTTGAAAGAAGGTGTACTAAATCTGTACATATTTATCTTCACTTACTTTGACTTTCAAAATCACATCTTTAACCTTTTATTTTTTGTTATTAACATTGTTTTTCTGAGATAAATAACTAAACAAAAGAGCACGCAAACAAACCAACAAAAAAGAATAATCAAATAAACATATGAAAAAAAATCCGCTTCATAAATAACCAATAAGTTGACAAATGAAGAAGAAAGCAATAAAACAAAGATAAAAAAAAACCATATTTCATGATCCAGCAAACAACAACAAAGAATTTCGACTGTAACATAACTGTTTTCAATGGAAATCAAAACATTATGGCACTTCTGGCGTTCAGCTTTTCAAACTTGGAGCAGAGAAGAAAGTGAAATAGTCCTGACTAGCAAACAAACCAAGCAATTACAGAAGCCTGGGGGAAGAGGTGGGGTGATGTTCGGGTGTGGGTGTGGTGGGGGAGTGGGGGGGAAGGGGTGTCAAGAGCCCAGAACCTCAGAAGCTTGCATGTGTGTAGTAAAAGTTGTCCCTTTCTCACCTGTACCCAAAGAGCTTTTCTTTAATTCCACAACTCCCTTCTGTGGAACCCTCTCCTCATCAAAGACTTCCGTGTGTGCCCCCGACCTTTTGTGTTCATCACTCTCCTTTCTGCTGTGTCCGGACCTAAGTGTGATGGTGTTTGTTCATGACAAGTCTCGGGCCTGTGCCACTGGCCCGTGCGCTGAATACGGGAAGCAAAAACAGGCTAACAGGATGTTAATTAGGTTGTACAGGTGTTCCTCCTCCTCGGGGTATATACATACCTGTGGTCCTTCTCGCCAGTACTGCGCCATGAATGAAATGAATTCCTCCATTTTCTTTCCTTGAAGGGCTTGGCCAGACCAGACCAAATAATTTTCTTTTATCCGGACTTCGTTTATCCACTTTAAAGAGAGGATTATAGCCTCTGTACCCGGAGGGTCTTGTCAATGAAACATCGTATGTAAAGGAGTCTTTAGGATGATAACAGTGTGTCACAGAATGTTAAGCATAATAACAAAATAATTCTGGGAATATTTACTACCGCGTGTTCATGAGTTTTAGGATAGTGACAGTTTGTCTAAGTATCTTGGGAATACTGATCGTGTGCTAAACCGTCTTGAGGAAAATAGCGATTGGGTGAAGAGTCTTGAGAATAACAAACTTCGAGGGAAAAGTTTTGATAGGCCAGACAGTGGGGTAAGTCTTGTGGTTCGTAACATACCAAGGACCCTTACGAATGATAGCAGCCTTCCCATGAGTCTTCACAACGATAGCATTGTGCCCCAAAGCGTCGTGCCAGAAAGTCCCCCGTGGGGGATGCCGGGGTGGGGGGGGGGGGGGGGGGGGGGGGGGGGGGGTGTCTGTCAGTATGTAGCCTGTCAGTATAAATAGCATCCCTACATTCTGGAAATTCTGTACGAGAGTTTTCCTCTTTTCTATCTCTCTCTTTGTTTCTGCCTCGTTTATTTTTTTCTTCCTGACACCTCCTGCCTGTATATTTTTTGCCTTCTTGGTCCATTCTTCTGGCTTTTCCCCCCAGAGAGACTTAAAAGATAACAAATCTCTTTTATGCCGTAGTCGAATGTACTCGGTCTGACTTGTCTTAACGGCAGTGTGACTCATTTTCCTTCATATAAGAGACAACAATAGTTGCTGTGTGAGCGTTCGACATAAACGAAAGTCTTAAGAATAACTTAAGAATAACAGTAAAAAGTCTTGAGATGCGCTGTCAAGACTTGAAGACACAGACGATGCACTGGAAGGTTTTTGAGCAGCATACATCTAGCGCACCTGAAAGTACCCACAATACTGATGAAAGTAGTTAGTTGACCCTGGCTGATATTCACTAACCACAAGCCAGGCATATATTGAAAGCGATTGTTTGTAATATTTTAGTCTAATTTTATCAAGAAGACAGACACTTTATGAATAGCAAGTATCTATCTATCTATGTATCTATCTATGTATCTATCTATGTATCTATCTATGTATCTATGTATCTATCTATGTATCTATGTATCTATCTGTCTGTTTTTCTGTCTGTCTGTCTGTCTATCTGTCTATCTATCTATCTGTCTGTCTATCTATCTATCTATCTATCTATCTATCTATCTATCTATCTATCTATCTATCTATCTATCTATCTATCTATCTATCTATCTATCTATCTATCTATCTATCCATCCATCCATCCATCCATCTATCCATCTATCTATCTACCTCCCTCCCTATATATATATATATATATAAAATCTGATAATTGCAGCCATGCTAACAAGCTACTGACTGGTCAGAACAGAGACCTGCAGGACGGACAGAGGCCCTGGTTTGGGTTCTCTCTCCACCCTGACAGGACGTGGGGATGGTAAAGTTCTTAGTTAGCTGGGAGGGACGGCAAGCCGCCATGAATTCCAATCTCAAAGGGAACACTTTTATTTATTTACTTATTTTCTTAAATTGTAGTTTTCGTTCTTCACATTACAAGCATTCTTGGGTTTTTTCCTTTCTGTTTCCTTACCAACGGGTACGTATGCCTTTGAGCTTATGTTGAGCATTCCATCCGGCCGAAAGCACTTCCCCCTGAAGAAAGGTAAGAACAATAACATACAGGAGAGAGAGAGAGAGAGAGAGAGAGAGAGAGAGAGAGAGAGAGAGAGAGAGAGATATCCCTTTCTCTTTCTATTGAGAACATTAATTAGTATACCCCCCTCCCCCCCCCCCCGTAAAAAAAATCACTACCATGTCTCTTCTCTCTCATGTTCACAACATTTTGAAACACAAAACAACAACAACAAAAACAAAACAAAACAGAACAACCCAGCAACCGCTGTGTACGTGCACGATATATTCCCCTTTCTTCTACTTCCTTCATCTTCAACATCCTTTTAACAATTATTCTATATAGTTGGGGTACACCACTGGGTTCTTTTTTCCCCCCACAAATCTAAATTCTCTCTCTCTCTCACTCTCCCTATCGCCCCCCACCCCTCCCCCTTCCCCAACAAAACACCCTTACTAAGAATACAACCAGGGCCGAGAGCGTCTTAAGACCTGAGACAGACAGACAGACAGACAGACAGACAGACAGAACCACTAGTGTCTAGTCCCTCTATTGATCGTCAGCACAGCGTTACAATGTCGCTGTCCCCACTGTCCCCCTACTTGCAGGGGCTAAGCAAACGAGGGGCAGCCCCTTGCGCCCCTGGCCCCCCCTCCCCCCCCCCCCCCCCCCCCCCCCCCGCCTCCCCCCCCCCCCCTACTCTCTCTCTCTCTGTGGGCCTGAGAAGCTAATCTGGCCCCAGGACCGAACCCCCGCGTGGGCCTCTGGACAAACAGCGGGCATTGAAAGACAGCACGAAGGACCAGAAGGACCAGGGTCCCCAAGTCACCAGCAAGACCCCGCGCGCTGCTGTGCTCTTTGCTACTGCCCAAAATCTCACAGCAAACTGACACAACTAGTAGCCTTAGTCCACACTTCGCTAGGATTGTTGTTGTTCTTTTTTTTCTTTTTGTTTGTTCTTTTTTTTTTTGGCGAAGAAAGAGGGAAGAGGGGTGGTGGTGGGTGTGGGGGGGAGGGAGGAAGGGGGAGGAGGGGTGAGGGAGGGAGAGAGGGAGGGAGGGAGAGAGAGAGAGAGAGGGGGGGGGGGGGGGGAGAGGATAGAGAGAGAGAGAGAGAGAGGGGGGGGGGGGGGGGGGGAGAAAAGTGTCACCACATTGCCAACATACAGGCGTCGTGCTAACAAGTCGATTTCAGGGAGGAACAAAGGCAGGTGAAGTGTTACATTGTGTGTGTGTGTGTGTGTGTGTGTGCGTGTGTGTGTGTGTGTGTATGTGTGCGTGTGAATGTGTGCGTGTGTGTGAGTGTGTATGTGTGAGTGTGTGTGTGTGTGTGTGTTTTGTGTGTGTGTGTGACGGATGGATTCGATAAGTCGGGGGTTTGAATCGAATCACAAGAGGCCTAGATATCAAAAGGATTGGAATGGGTCTCTCTCTCTCTCTCTCTCTCTCTCTCTCTCTCTCTCTCCTCTCTCTCTCTCTCTCACCAGTGTGGGTGGTGAAACAACTAGTAAGCTTTGGTAGAGGAGTCTTGAAATCAAGCAAGCTGTAGAACTCTCTCTCTGTGCGTGCACGCGCGCGGGAATGTGCGTGTGTGTGTGTGTGTGTGTGTGTGTGTGTGTGTGTGTGTGTGTGTGTGTACGTGCGTGTGTGTAAAGCCCATTAAAGAAAACCAAGAAGGCATAATCATATGTTGTATAGGCAGCGGTACAAACTTCAAATCTTCATCATTCTAAAGTCAGTGATTTTGTGTGTTCAGATCCTGACAGCACAAGGGGATCGAAGTGTTTACCATCTTCCAGCTCAACTGACGTTAGACTTTGCTAGTGTCTGTATACATGCATGCTGACATTAAAAAACATGTATGTGTAGTTCTTCGGGTGAGACTATAAACCGTGGTCCCGTGTGCAAGCGCACGCAGAACATCTTGCACATAGGCTACGTTAAAGCTCGTTCTACCTTTAGGAAGAGTCGGCCTGTAGGAATGGATGGCACAGAATTTGAAAACCAGAAGAAAACCCCCAATAAAGAAAAACATACAATGGTTTGATTGATTGGTTGATTGATTGATTGACGGATCTTATGTGATTAGCTACTTATTTGCTAAAATGGTTTATTTACTCACATAAAAATGGTATGTATTAATTCACTTTTTTCCTATTCATTGCTTATTTTCCATTTCTTTTAGTTCGCTCATTCAATTTATCTATTCATCTCTCTGCTTGTCTACTTATTCATTTATTTTTCATTCCTCGGCTAGAGCTCCGAGGTTCATCAATGGTGAGATTTCGCCTATGTGACCGTTTTTTTTGTTTGTTTGTTTTTTTTGCTGCCTCATCTTCTGACGATCCCCGTCCTACTGTTCACACGCCGCTCATTCCAATCTCCCCGCCACAACCACACCCAGATTTGTTATGTCTCATCCTCAGGGTCGGAAGTCCACAGGGAGCCAATCACTATCAGGCCACCGTGGGGCCACCAGCCAGAGGGGGCCCTGCACTGCTGCTGGGTCACTTTGGTGGTGTTCAGTGGTGCCTGTTCTGAGCTAACATACGCAGGACACCACCTACTAAGCCCCCTACTAACGACAGTATTAGCTCAGTCGCGGAGGCAGACTGAGTGAGTTGCCCACCCCAGGTGGCAACCACCACAACGTCCCTCCAACGACCGTCCCCCGCGAACCTCCAACCCCAAAGGCTTTGACACAAACTCACCACAGGCACAGAAGTGTATGGGCAAACCGAATCTGAGGTCACCATGAGACCAGAGAAACTGAGACCACCGAATGAGAGGCATTTTTTTTAATGCATGATGATCAATGACAATGAGGATGATGTAATGATGCTGCTGTGGAAGTGCATATGCTTTGAGACTACTTGACAGGGTTGTACTCTACGCTTAGTATCATAATATATCCCGGCGTCAACCGGGCCCGAGAGATACAGACACCTGCAGTGTTGGTCAGGTAATTTGAGCAACACTCTCAAACTCGCATCCGTTAAGTGGATGAAGCTCGACTGTGTGGTCCCAGTCTTCCCACTGAGCCCACAGCACACTTACTCTGGGTAGGAGCCGGCCGGAGTCCGAAAAATCCCTATGACTCTTATAGGAATCGAACCCGCGACCTTCCAGTCCGTAACCCAAGGCGCTAACCACTGCGCCATGGCGGCTGGTATGTGAGCGTTTTTTGCCCACCATAAAGGTAGCTGCATCCCGACTTCGGGGATGACGTCTTCATCAATCGTCTGTTGCAGGAAATAAGACTCAACTGCTCTGGTTATCTTTTGCCATCACAAGCAAAACTAAATGTACAGAGAAAAAAACTACACTAGACATACTATGGGAGCAAAATGTATCTCTTTTAAAATCTACAAAGCTCTGTTCAATTTTTTCACTTATTTTTTTTTAATGGGGTTGCCTCTCCGCACGGAATTTCATCTTTTACTCTATCTACTGACATAAAAAAACAACCACATAAAGTAATATTCGAGAAAATATATGAAAATTAAGAATTACCTCCCTTTGATTAATTTGTTATCACACGATATAGCCCTATGTAAATTCCATGTATCATTATTATTATTATCATCATTACCTTTCTCGCCACCTCACATACTCGTTTCCTGTTACCTCAACTCTCTCTCTCTCTCTCTCTCTCTCTCTCTCTCTCTCTCTCTCTATATATATATATATATATATATATATATATTTGTTTTGAATAGTGATTATTAGATTTCATCATTATTCTTTTATTTCAGTTAGATTCTTTTTTGCCGCCTGCTTCTTTTCGCTACCTGTTAGTGCACTGAGCATGCGTCTACCCTCTTTCCTTCCGCTCCTCCCTCCCTCCCTCCTTCCCCGTTAGCGTTCAAAACCGCACCATCATCAGATTGCTGAAGCTGTGAATCTCTCTCTCTCTCTCTCTCTCTCTCTCTCTCTCTCTCTCTCTCTCTCTCTCTCCCTCACACGCAAACCTATTGGTGTGTTGTGTGTGTGTGGGGGGGGGGGGGGGGGGATCTCTCTCTCTCATCTGCCTCCCATCCATAGGTTCTCTCTCTCTCTCTCACGAACCTACTGGATGGGGGAGGAGATGATGATGATGATGATGATGATGATGATGATGATGATATAAATAATAATAATGATGATGATGATGATGATGTCTGTGAGTGAGACAGAGATAGACAGACAGAGGCAGAGACACACAGACAAACAAACAATCACACAGACAGACAGACAGACAGACCAGATCAGACAAAAGAGTTGAACCTATAGCAGAAGGCAGCGGTGAGCGGACAACAAACAAGACATCACTGGCCAACAAGGACAGAAAGGACGGAGGCTGGCAGGGGGGAGAAGAGAGACGAGAGCGAGAGAGAGAGAGAGAGAGAGAGAGAGAGAGAGAGAGACAGACAGACAGAGAGACAGAGAGAGAGAGACAGAGAGAGAGGAGAGAAGAGAGAGAGAGAGAGAGAGAGAGAGAGAGAGAGAGAGAGAGAGAGAGAGAGAGAGAGAGAGAGAGAGCACACAAGAGTTTTAGAACAGGGGCGAGAAGGAAGGGAACACTTGCCCAAAGTCCCCCCATCGCCGCAAGCACACCTGTGCAAACACATAGCGCGCGCACATCACGTGCCCGCCGCCCGTGAAACTGACATGACTTCCGCTTTGTTGCAGGGGAGGCCACTATAGCAATAGCATCTCAACTCTCAACTCAACTCTTTGAATGAATCCGAGTTTGGGGGGGGGGGGGGGGGGGGGGGGGAGGGAGAGGGGGGTAGGAAGGAGGGAGAGAGAGAGAGAGAGAGAGAGAGAGAGAGAGAGAGAGAGATCTTAATTTCGAAGAATCTCGATATAGTAAGCCTTGGGGAACTTCGCTATATTAAATTCAAGCTCTTATCAGGTTTAGTGTCATACAGATCACAAAGTACAATAATTACACTTGTAATATGACACTTCCCCCAACAAAGAAACAAACAAACAAAACAAAGACAAAAATAATCCCACTCCCACTTCTAAACAACACCCGTCCCCCACCCCCCCTACCAAAAAAAAAAAATCACAACACAACAATGACTTGAAGACTGTATCTTCTTCAAGAAGTGCTCATGACTAAATGTCATGCTTCTAATTCTTTCTGTTTTGATGAAATGAACAGAGTGTGTGCAAAAATGTGGGGATGGGGATATACAAGTATACGATGTTGTGGGTGCAAGTAGGCCTATACATGCATATCAGTGTGTGTGTGTTGGTGTGTGTGTGTGTGTGTGTGTGTGTGTGTGTGTGTGTGTGCTGGTGTGTGTGTGTGTGTGTGTGTGTGTGTGTGTGCGCGTGTGTGTTTGTGTTGGTGTGTGCGTGTGTGTGTTGGTGTGTGTGTGTGCGTGTGCCCGTGCGTGCGTGCGTGTGTGTGTGTGTGTGTGTGTGTTTGCGTGCATGCATGCACAGACTCAAAGAAAGAATCCTGAATGTATCTAGATCTATATATGAAAGGGTGTTTGGACAGACAACACTTAATTACACAAACATCAAAATAATAAAGAACTGTACTAGAAGTAAACGCTATGGCAATAATGTGATAGATACTGGAAGTCAAACTGTGATCGACGCCTGAGGGTAATGGGAAAAATAGCGGTCAGATTCCCGTCAGCTAACTATAAAATTCTCAGCATTTTTCACTGCTCTTTTTTTGTTGTTGAGCCTCCATCTGACCATCCTACCTCCTGCCCTCACGTCTCAATAGAGGTGTGTTCAGCTCCAAGATTGTGAGGAAACTTCAAACACAGGAGGTGTTCAGACCATTATTGCGACATGGCGATGTTCTGTGTACATTGTTTCTCTTTTCGTTCCTCGGCTAGAGCTCCCAGGTTCACTAAAGGTAACATTTTTTTTAACGTATGCGACATTTTTTGGCCCCAACTATTAAGGAAGCCGCGATCCGACCTCGGAGATGATATTTAAAGACGACACCATTGTGCATGTATTTTTATTTCTAACTTTTTGTTATCCGTTCTTTACAAGCCCGAAATAGCCTACTCCTCCGAAAGGCACAATGGGTACAATGGGTATTTAACGTGTGCGCAAGATGTTCTGCTTGAGTTTGCACACGGGCCTCGGTTTTGTAGTCTTATCCGAAAGACTTTGGGGGGAAGTAGAGTCAATACTGATGCTGTTAAGTAACTCTAGGGGGAAAATCCTTTTGAACAGGTGCCTTGATGGTGGCTCGAACCCGGTCTTGATGCCGGATCGGAGTTAATTAGGAATTTAGGAAGTCATGCTGGGAGGTATCATGATAGGAAATTCATGATGTAGGGTACAGCCCTGTCAAGTAGTTTCAAAGTTGGTGAACCTTCATGGCATCATCGTTATAATATCATCGTTCTCATCATGATCATGATCATCATCATCATCATCATCATCAATTACCATCACCATTATCACCATCACCACCACCACCACCACCACCATCATCATCATGATCATGATCATGATCATCATCATCATCAATTACCATCACCATTATCACCATCACCACCACCACCACCATCATCATGATCATCATGATCATGATGATCATCATGATCATGATCATGATCATCATCATCATCATCATCAAAATGAATCATCGTGCACTACTGAAAAATCAACTTTCTCTGATTCCATCGTTTCATAATCAATATGTTGTGCTACTTTGAAAACAGGAAGTCATTCACAACACCACCTCCACCACAACCACCATCATCACTTACTCACATGATCACAACGATGCACGTGCATTCATGCATACAATAATTATAACGAACAATGACTGTTACATAATAATACTTTGGGCCACTTTTGACACAGTAATTCTGTATATCATCCCTGTGTTTATGGTAAATCTTGTCCTTACTTTTGATACCAAAAAGTGAGTCAGTAAGCCATTCGATAGTTGATACGTTGCACTACTTTTGACATTTACTAAAACACACACACACACACACACACACACACACACACACACACACACACACACACACACACACACACACACACACACACACAACACACACAACACACACACACACACACACACACACGCACACACACACGCACACACACACACACACACACACACACAACTATGTCCCATACGACTTAAGTAGCAAAACTGCTAAAAAAAACCCCACCCAAACCCAAACAAACCCATCCAACCCAAAAACATGGAAAAAACTAACAAAAACAAACCAAAAAAGACAAACACACACAAAACGAAAAACTATGACAGCCACACTCAAACAATACGCCAATTTCCCCCCTACTCCCTTTTCTACATATCTTTGACCTCTGTCACACCGGTTTGTCTGTGTGCGTGTGCGCGCGTGCGTGCGTGCGTACATGTGTGCATGTGTGTGTGCGTTTGTGCGTGCGTGCATGCATGCGTGTGCGTGCGTTTGCGTGTGTGTGCGCGTGTGTGTGTTTAAACCATTAAACAAAATATTTCCCATATTTTACAGGAACGTGAAACGCTTAGTGCCAAAAACAACGTTAGGTTGAACAAACCATTTTGCTATCAGATCATTCTTCTTCTTCCTCCTCCTCCTCCTCCTCACACAACTTGTGGCTTCTTCTTCGTAGGGAGCGTTTCAAGGGTGAAGTGATTGCTGTTTGCTTTTGCCCGTCTCAAGTCGTTAGCGGCAACCGTCTCGGCTTCCTACCAAAATACTCGAGATGCCTCTTAAAGGTAGCTCCGTTACATTGTAGATCTATCGGCTAGGCCTTGTGTGTTCATTTGGGGGGTGGGGATGGGATGGGTGGGGGTGGGGGGGTGGGGGGGGGGGGGGCTGGTCTCTTTGTTTAAAAAAAAAGTTTTATAAGTAGATTGAGTTGGGTGTGTGTGTGTGTGTGTGTGTGTGTGTGTGTGTGTGTGTGTTGTGGTGTGTGTGTGTGTGTGTGTGTGTGTGTGTGTGTGTGTGTGTGAGTGAGTGAGTGGTGTGTGTGTGTGTGTGTGTGTGAGAGGAGAGAGAGAGGAGAGAGAGAGAGAGAGAGAGAGAGAGAGAGAGAATGTGTGTGTGTGTGAGTGTGTGTGTGTGTGAGAGAGAGAAACTATATATACAAATATGTGTACATAAATAATGATACACACACGTGTGTGTATATGTATGTGGGTGGGTGGGTGCGCGCCGCACACACACACACACACATACACACACAACACACACACACACACACACAACACACACACACACACACACACACCACACCACACACACACACACACACGACACACACACACACACACACACACCACAACGTTCGTGCAGATGAGTGTATGTAAATGACGGCGAAATATATGCAGAGTGTTCTAAAAAAAACAACCAAACCCAACCAAACTTCGTAGCAGATATTGGGCATTCACATCGCACTCACAAGAGTTCTGTTATTCTTCTCTTTCCCCTCCTTCCCTTCCGGGGCCCAACCCAGCCCAGCTCTTTCCCCTCCTTCCTTTCCTTCTTGCTGCGTGAATCTTCGTGCTTTCTTCGTTTGATGGGCTTTTTGTCATATCTCCTTTTTATGTAAAGCTTGCATTTCGTTCGTTAGTTTTTGTTTAGTTATCACGTTGGTTTAAATATAGTTGTGTGGTTCACAGCAGGTTTTACAGCTACACATATACAACAAATTAATATAATTGATTTTAGGAAGCAGGATTGAATTCATGCAACACATCTGGGTAAAAGAATTTCCACAAGAGTCACTGGCCCAAGTTCCCTCCGAGGAGATGCCGGGGGCCTGTCAGTATAAACAGCACACCCACCTTCCGGAAATTCTGTGCTAGGAATTCCTTTTTATTTTCTGTCCTTTTCTTTGTTTCTGCCTTGTTCCTTTTTTTCCCTGTCACTTTCTTCTTGTCTGTTTTCTGCCTTCTTGGTCAGTTCTCTTATCTTCTTTTTCCTTACAGACTTGAAAGATGAGAAGTTTCTCCCACGCCGAAGTCGGATGCACTGGGCCTGACTTGTCAGGCGGTTACCGGCAGTGCAACGCATGTTCGCTTACACGACAAACTATTGCTGCTGTTTGAGCGCTGGATGAAAGAGAGGAACTGGCCCAAGCTAACAGTGCACTCTGTCAGTACATACCTGAATAAGTATGGTGTGCTTGCTTAAAGATGATAAGGATACAAGGAACAGAAAAAGGAATAAGTAATTAACTTTCTCAATGATAAGTAATGATGTAATGGTGCTCGTTCTATCTATCTGTCCCGTAGTCTGACGACCGTGGGGGCACCCTCAAAGACTCAGCAACCAGTTCCCTCCATTCTTCTCTCTGTTCTGCCTTTCTCAGGGTTTTGTTGAGTTCTAGGCCTGTCCATTCACTGATGTTATCCTCCCAGCTCTTCCTTGGTCTGCCTCTTCTTCTTCCTCCTTGAACAGTGCCTTGCAAAACTGTCTTTGTAATTCCTTGGGATCTTGTGACATGCCCATACCACTTAAGTTTACGCTTTTTCACGATCGTTAGAAGGTTCTCATAGGGTCCAATGGTTTGCTGGATTCTGTTATGCACGCTTTCGTTGCTTATGTGGTCTTTGTGGTGCTCGTTAAGATATAAAAAACCCAAACAACAGAAAAGTGATTAAAAGAAAAGATTGCTTTCTCTTCTGTTTAATCGAGTACCGCACTGCACTGTATTGCATTCCTGTGCATAGAGTTTAAAAAAATTGTTTCTTTGGTTTTTTCTTTTTAAAAACATACTCCTTAAAATGAAATCACACACATGAGAAGAAAAAAAATGTGTGTACATATTTGAGATATAAAAATTATCGAAGAAAAAAACCACAACCCACGAACATTTTTAAAAAACACACACACTCACACGAACCGTTACTCATCAAAACCTTTCTTACTATTTTTTCTTAATCAGACGAGCAACCCCTAATTCACACCTGCCTACAGCCTCCCCCTCCCCCCCAATTCTCCAGAATAAACATCGTTCCCACTCAAAACAAACAGCGGCATGGGGGAAGAAGGGGTAGGAGGGGAGGAGAGGGGCCCCATGTCAAATTAAATGTTGCTGGGCTAAAGTAAACTCGTCAGGCTCTTGCAGGCGGTGCCAGACTCTCTGAGAGTCGGTCCATCAACACCTGGTAATTACCTGTCTGTGCCTGCCTGCTCTGCCCTGCCCTGCCCTGCCCTGCCGTGTCGTAATTCCCACCTGTATGTATGTACGTACTGAAGAAGCGGTCAGTGCTGATGACTTTGTTGCCGCGCTAGCCTTGTTCAGCTGATTTGGACACGATGAACACGTTGGGTTTTTTGGATGGGATTTTTTGAAGGGGTGGGGGGGGGGGGGGGGGGGGGGTTGGGGGTTGGTGTGGGAGGGGTGTTTTTAACCCCCTCCCCCAATATTATTTTCTATAGGCTTTTTCTTTCTAGATGAATCTTTGAAAAATCGTTTTTCAAAATGATTGAGAAGTTGTGAGTGGTTGCATGCACTTGTTTTCATCCCCTACTATTTCATTAGAAAAATTTAGTGATTGATCTAATTTTTTCTTTTTTAACAATGTATAACGTGTGTTGCTCCATACAAAAGCAAAAAATCCTCAGGGTATCAGCGGTGTCACTACAACAGACCGCATAGTTTGCCATCTCAGACCGGATGAAAACTGAAGCATCGTCAGGCAAGGCAGATGGGTTCATAGTTTTGGCGGGTCTTCGGGAAGGGGGAGGTAAGGGGTTGGAGGGGGAGAGGGTTGTTGTTATTGTTGTTGGTGATGGTTTAAAAAAACCACTTACAGTGTCTTATATTATGTTCATAAATGCAGAACACTCCATAGTTATGTAGTTTAACCATCTGCTAAGTGATAGTTGATTAGACAGGGGGAATAGCACATGATTGGTTAAATGGAAAGAAACCACTTCAATAAGGTGTTCCGGGAGGCTTAGCTGGGGTTTTTTGTGTGCATTCGTTGGGACATAATCAACAAATAAAAGACTTTTTGGTTTTCATAAGAATATAATTATATGGTCTATGTTGGCTGCAAACTGAGAATATAAAGAAGAAATGTGGCAAATCCTGTTTCGGTTCCATCTCCTTTCATTATTATATGTACAATTAATATGTCCCCTAAATACACACACACACACACAACACACACACACACACACACACACACACACACACACAACACACACACACACACACACACACACACACTTGAATTACATTTTGCTTTATAGGAAGCTGGCGAACCTCGAGCCTTCGTGTACCACAAACACACACAGACATACAGTATCTTGGCTGAACGTTGTTCGGTAGTGCCTGGCTAGGGCAACGGGTGTTCCTTCATTAATTATAAGGTCTGTACTTCCAGACCATGGGCAACGCTTCTGGGCAATTGACTTACTTGATTGATTGACTGATTACACAGATAAATACACACGCACGAACGCACGCATGCCCCCCCCCTCCCACACACACACATGAGTTAGCTTTAGTTATTCACTTGTGTTGATCCAATCCTCAATGATTGGAATCAGCAGCATTAAGAGCAAGAACTAATGGCAGCCTCACATTCAGAGCCTGTCTGACGCACCACGTCATGTGTAGCATGTTTTTACACCTTTCTGTGTGTGTGTGTGTGTGTGTGTGTGTGTGTGTGTGTGTGTGTGTGTGTGTGTGTGTGTGTGTGTGTGTGTGCCTTCTGTAATTAGTGTAGCGAAGCTACTGTAAATCTTTAAAGCTTTCTCACCTACAAAGAATGTCTACATTTTTCTTAAGCCAACAGAAAACTTTGTGGCTGGTATGCGCTTGTGTTGTGTTACACAAAGATTACACACACAAAAACAACCAAACAAGTTTTATATCAAGAAGGTGACGTTGTGATGGAATTATACAAAGGAAAAGGCAGCAGGGAAGTAAAGCGTTGAGAGACGTAGGAAAGAATAACCAACACAGGTAAAAAAGTGTCTTGAGAAAAGTTACAGTCATAAGACAATACATCATCACAGTGTACACACCCTCACCACAAGATCTACCTCAGCGCAAACGGAAGGAAGCTGTCATCAACACCTCTCGTCCAATCACAAGAGCAGACCACCGCCAGCCGGAAACTCAATGACTGGGGGCATTACGTCATGGAAGGTGATGATGAGAAGGTGCGGCTGTGTGCTGTGTGCCGCCTGGCCCCTGTCCGTCAGTCAGTCCGTCAGTCAGTCAGTCAGTCAGTCAGTCCGTCCGTCAGTGCCTGTCATCAGCTCTACACCTGGTCAGCCCCATGCACTGACTGACTGACTGACTGTCTTGTCTGGGGCAGTGCAGCCTTTTGTTTGTGAGGTACTACGTGTTCTTTAGTCAGGAATGATACCTACCAATCCTTATCTCCCGTTATCATTCATTTTTCGTTCCACTAACAGCACTGAATTCGGGGTATATGACTAAAGCCAACCATTCCTGGGGTAAATTCAGAGTGTCATTTGCTAATGCCTGTGTCGAAGGATTAAGAATCATAACTGTTTAATTCATAAGGTTAAAAAACCCCACAACACATACGCGGAACGCATTTTCGCTCGTATGACAGACAACTCTAGTTGCTGTTTGACGCTGAAGAAGAAGATAAGGCAGAATAAAGGAGAGGCAGTCTATTGTGCATCCAACTCATCACAATGCTTTTTATTAAAAAAAATCATTATGTGTACAAGGGAAGGGACAGACTCCCTTAAACTCATGTGGAGAAACAGAAGTGGCAGACAATGACTGTGGTTAAACAATTTGTCTCGCTGAAGCTCTCCGCCTGAGTGTTTGTGAGAATATCATGCTCAGTCAGAAGAGTGCAAACACAGACAGCAGAAATAACCCAGGTGTGCTGTGTAGAAAAGAATGCTACTCGAATCTCCTGTTACCCACATATAGAGACCATTTCCGGTGTTCATTGCACTGTGGAGTCGATCCAGTGATATTTCCCATAGGCCTTCCCTCCCAGTATAAGTGGGGTAACTGCCAACATCGACCACAGCATCAAAACAGGTATGGACGCCTGTCTGAATGCAGGGCTGAACACTTGCTGAGCTGACAGGTACATCATCAGTCTGACATGAGGTGAGCTTTCACTGATAACCAGTGACAAGGCCTAAAACCAGTATCTAATGAAATCCCATAGTTTTGAAGCAACAGCTACCATAACTGCCTCATAACGCTTTCTTTTTCCCTTCAACTTCCTCAAACATATACTGTGTCAAGTAAGTCTACATGACTTGTATGGCTATAAAATACTCTGAATTTCAATCTGAATCTATGCACGCGGTCGTTTCCGTCAAGGGTTTAGACTGTCGACAGGACAAAGGACAATGACTGACAGACGATGTCATCCGTGACATTATGTTGAGGGGATTCTGATTGTGTCGTATGTGTGTAAGTTTTGTGTGCGCGCGCGTGTTTGTGTGCGTGTGCGTCTGTGTGCAGGGGGGGGGGGGGGGGTGGATAGCAGGTTAATGCTATTACCAGATCTGTCTATCTAATGTGCCCAAAATGTGTTATGGTGAAGGAAGGCTTTTGCATGCTCAGCTCTACTCTCTCCCCCTGCCAGAACCCCTATGTCTGCAGGCATAGAATGCTGCTATCTAGTACCTGCAGACATTCCAGACAGGTGCAGCATCGTTTGGAGGATCAGAGTATGCATCTCCCGAAGAATTTAAATGAACAGCGAAGGCAACACAGCAGAAAAGGTGTCAATACAAGGCTCAATTGAATTGGGAGGGCAGAATATCAGCAAGAAAGAGACGACTTTCCAGAAAACAGAGAGAAAACATAACAACTCACAGTGGAAGAAAAGCAGTACATTTCTGGCACTGATATTTCCAGAAATGGAGATACAATACAAACAGAAAGTTCTCTCTCTCGGCATCGCCTCAACGTAACCAGACAACTCGGTGCACTGCACTGGAAGCACTGCCTCTCCTGACAGCTGAACTGAATGAAATGAAGTGCTGACAGCTAGGCTACCAGTGTTCTGAACGAGTTCTTAATGAGCACTGGGCTGACGGCCACAAGATCGACTGCTTTGCGGTATTTACAGAACCTGCTCATGTGTATGTATGTATGTATGTCGGTTACCCCACCAAAGCTGTGATGCTCGTTCATCAGTCTACCACTGTTACAGCTGCAAAGCTAGATCCTAGTGTCGAAGCAGGGCCCAGTCCAAAACAAGTTGGAGCATCTCTAAGAACTCCCCAGCACGTGGCAGCATTCCACACCCATAGACATGAAAACCCTGTCTGACTGAAGCTGGGTCTGACAACCCTTCCTTCTCTGTCAAGGTTTTTTTTGTGCGTTGACTGGGCCGGAAGGACGGACACCATCCGTTTTTGTCGTTTGAAGTTATCTTGGAACGCTTAAACAAAATATGAAACGTGGTTTTCTTGTGGGGTTTTTATTTGTCGAGATTACGATTTCTATCAATTATGTGCCTGTAGGTGTTGTAATTGCCCTTCATGGGATGATTCAAGTATTTTTGACTTGATTTGACTTGACTTGAATATTAGCTTGCTGCACGCTATCGTCGTTGTTCTATCTTTGACAGAGAGAGAGAGAGAGAGTGTGTGTGCCTGTCTAGCTGCTCTCAAAGCTGGGGTGTTGAAGGATCAGCAATGATCTCGGCCATTAGGAAAACATTAGGAAAACAAAGCCGTATACCCACAGAAAAAGCTGCAAACCACACACACACACACACACGCATACACACACACACACCACACACACACAACACACACACAACACACACAACACATCACCAACCACCACCACACACACACACACCACACACACACACACACACACACACACACACACACACACAGAGTTACAGTCTCTGTCTCCGGCCACCGATATTTGCTGTTCTCTGAATAATTACCTGTGTTATCTTGCCCAGACTTAGCTGACGTCAGAAATGCAACCTGTGTGTATCAACAGAGTGCAAGGCCACACTGATCGTGCCATTGCCTCTGCATGCTTTGCATATAGGAGAACGCGACGCCCTACTTAAGTATTCTCTCTCTTATAGTAGAAGGATGATGGTGGTGGTGGTGGTGGGGGAGGGGGGGGGGGGGGAGGAGGCATTAGTCGTGGGGTTTTCTTTCTGATTTTCTTGGGAAACGTTCCTGTACTTCCCATTTACGTGTATGCCAGTCAGAATGTGGTATAAACATAATCTATTCAATATGTGGACGACACAAGCACACAGCAGCTATATAAATTCCATACATTATTTATCATTATTAACAATGCAGCAAGGGGAAGGGAAAAGCATTAATTAAGCTACAACTTATATTTAAGGCCCGCTTCATGGAGTATATATGTATGTATGTTTGACATGCTCAAGATCGTATATGAATCATTTATCTCAAGCTCTGCATCTTTGTGTCCATCTATTTCAGAAGAAATGACCCCCACTTCCTTCATTCTTGTATAATTACACATGACTTCTCTCATGACTCTTCGAGAAGTCGTTAGGGCATTTGGATTTTTTCTCTCCTTTACAAGTGTGACTTGGCTGGCGGAGCCCATCCCTCTCTGGGCAGCTGGGTGCATGCTAGGTATGTTTGTGTTATTTCATTCCACTCCCTGTAGGTGATTTTCTCTTTTGCGAATGCAGGTGATACATAGCATCAACACACACTCCCAGAAAACATGAGGAGAATGAGGGTAAATAGCATGCCTTAGGAAATAATGGTCGTTGTAAACTCCTTTTCCTACTGTCAGTTATTCGAGATTAGTCTTCGTGCGCACACGTGCAAAGATTAAGAGAGTGCAGGTGTGTAACATTAGGGTATGATATGCAGGTAGGTGTGTGTGGGTGGATTTTGTGTGTGTGTGTGTGTGTGTGTGTGTGTGTGTGTGTGTGTGTGTGTGTTGTGTGGTGTGTTGTGTTGTGTGTGTGTGTGAGTGAGGGAGAGATGGAGCGAGCGAGGGAGGGAGGGAGAGAGAGAGAGAGAGAGAGAGAGAGAGAGAGAGAGAGAGAGAGTATGTGTATCTGTGTCTGTACGTGTACGCAAGCGCGCGTGTGTTGTATGTTCGCGTGCCTGCGTTAGCACGAGGGTGCACGTGCATGATACTATGCGTGCAAATCCTCTCAATAACTGATGATGATGATGATGATGATGATGATGATGATGATGATGATGATAGTAATGATGATATCCACACACGTGCACTCACACATCAGCATCACCATAATCATAATACATGGCATTTATATAGCGCTATATCACGCGTGCACACGTGAACGTAATATACATCTTATAACCATTACACACAGGCACCCTTAGCGAGTGTGCCATGAAGCCACCAGCTCTGCTGTAAGGAGGCCGGCCTACGTTGTAGGTACTGCTTATCGACAGAGGCCACAGCATGGTGTCACCTCGCCACACTGACTAGACAGACAGACAGACTGCACCACACTCTGTGATCGTGAGGCAGCGCGGGAAGGCCATGGGCTTCATTAGCAGCCAAACAGACGAGACAACAATCCGCTGGGACGTCAGTATAATCACACCAACGAAGACAACAGGGTCCTCTTCTCGCCCTGTATTATCGTGCATACAGAATGCAGCCGCACCCTACATTATATATATATATATATATATTATATATATATATATATATATATATTTATATATATATATATATATATATATAATATATATATATATATATATATATATATATAAATATATATATATCTCAACCCCTACCAATTACAAGTAAATGAACGTCCACTTGCACTTTTAAAAACTCCTCTCTGTGTGTATGTATGTGTGTGTGTGTGTGTGTGTGTGTGTGTGTGTGTGTGTGTGTGTGTGTGTGTGTGAAATAACATGATACAACAGCCCAATCCCCTCCTGATAAAAGAAGGCAAACCTTCATCGTTAACATGACTATGTGACGGGGTTACGCTGGGTAGGGAAGCTGATGGGGGGGACTCCATTTTGATAAACAAACAAAAAGGTAGATAGGCATATTCTTGCCTTGCCTCCTAAATGTGTGTTCTGCTTGTTTTATTTATCTCTGCCGTTTCGGCTTGCCTTGCCTTGCATTGTGTTGCAGTGTTTCATGTTGCCATTTATCGTGTTGTATCGTACCGCACTCCCACAAAAGGTACATTAAGTGCCTTCTCTACATTTTTCAGATTTTGATGCAGTGAGAAACTTCAATCATTATGCTTTATAATGATGGATTCGCTTTTGTTGTAGCTTGACTAAAAGCGAAGTTATATTGGTTTTAAATTGACAGGGTGGTGAGGCGGCCATTTTGCGAAAATGGCATTTGAAGTTTCTTCAACTGTGTACACGTGTTTTGATAGAAAGGCCTTAGCAACAGGGCTTTAAATTAGATGAAACTTGGAGAAAAGATTAAGCTGACATTCTTCTATGACCTCCAAACAAAAGTTTGAAAGGATGTTTCTTATTTTCCTTGATTATATATTTTTATGACATTAATTTCGAGCGAAAATAGGCCAAATCGTGTTACCATGCAAAACAAAACAA
>CM054134.1:26825227-26827727 GCA_028751875.1 Rapana venosa | reverse complement strand
TTGGCTCAGCGTTACATTTGATATAGATTTACATCCAATAAACAGACGTAATGAAAGAGCAGAAGAGCATTTAACTGCAGAGCTCCTGTACTGATCCAATTGACACTAATCAAAGGCGTGTGTCACTCAGTGACTGTCATTATGTCTGTGTCTATGCCTGTGTCTGTCTGTGTCTATGTCTGCACCCACACTGTGGCTCGGTACTGCCAGGTAAGGTAAAGGCAAAGGTGTTCCATAACCTGTGTGGTCGTAAAGGAAGCGAGGCGTCAGAGACCTCGATTTCTCAAGAGGCCAGCATATTGAGGGCGGCACCCATCTCCTCTCCCTTACTGCCAGGTAGACTGCAATATCTATCTATCTATCTATCTATCTATCTATCTATCTATCTATCTATCTATCTATCTATCTATCTATCTATCTATCTATCTATCTATCTATCTATCTATCTATCTATCTATCTATCTATCTATCTACCTCCCTCCCCCTCTCTCTATCTATCTATCTACCTACCTACCTACTTATCTATCTATCTATCTATTTATCTATCTATCTATCTATCTATCTATCTATCTATCTATCTATCTATCTATCTATCTATCTATCTATCTATCTATCTATCTAATATGCATATGTACTTAAGTTAGAAAAAAGAACTGAGGTCTATGGAAGAATTTTTGATATTAAAAAACTAACTTTGGTTGAAATAGTGTTTTCTCAATGAGAAACAAACTTTGGAAAAAAACCCCAACTTAAAACAACAAAGAAAACTTGAGCTTTTAAGAAAAAAACATTACTTAAATTATCATCATAAGAAAGGGAAAGTGAATGGTGTGAGAGGGAAAGAGGACAGAGACTGAGACAGACACATAAGACAGACACGCAGGACAAATAAGTGGGGGGGGCGGGGGGGGGCGGTGGGAGGAGGGGAGGAAGCAAAAGTGGTGCTGTTAGTTCTTTGGACATTTAGTGACTGAAGCTTAGCACTCTTGTTTCTTTCAAAAGTAGGAAGATGAACTAAAGAAGAAAAAACGAACACAAACTGAAAAACAAAACCTCGACGACAACAGAAACATAGCAACAATCCAACACCAAAATAAAAACGAAACAAACAAATAAATAAACAACAACAAATAAAGGGATACTAAAAGCAGATATGCAGGGACGAAAGGCAATGCAACACCGACAAATCGGCCATTAAATTACAGGCCACAATAAGCTGCTAATGTCAAAGCGAGCACTACCTCTTGCCGGCTTGACACGGCTTGCCTGATGGCACAGGCTTTTGTCTGTCTGTCTGTCTGTCTGTCTGTCTGGACCCATTCTTTATCTTTACAGCCCTGCACCAATCTGCATAAGACAGACGCCTCGTATCTATCGTCTACATTATTTACACACCGAAGACAGTCAGATTGAAGGAAGGATAATCGTTCTTCTGTTCAGAGTCGAACAAATAAGGATGGTTGGTTGATGGCACTGTCCCTAAATCGGATTGGGGTTCTGCTGGCACTCTGGTACACTCCAGGAAAGCTGAAGCACAATAATTTTTGGAAATATCTTTCTTTTTTCCCCGTGAACGCAACTTGTTGATTAAACTTGAAGTGTATCTTTCAAAAAAAAGGGGGGAGAGATTTGATAGCTATTATGAAGGTGTTGTTGTTCTCTTCTTCTCGATGTTATATCAAATTCCCAGCAGAGATTTCCGATTGAAGGACTAGTTCTCAAACGCAAGAAAAACCTTTGCCTGACTCACTTGGCTGTCAGCCGCCAACTTTAACATGGTTATGAACATGATCTGAAAGGGACTGTCATCATGATATAAACATGCTCTAACGTGAATCTCTTCTCATACTGAATTCAGTTGAGCATGAGGTACCTCTCTGATACTTAAAAATTGTATACATGTTGCAATAGCCTTCGTGAAATTATCTACTATTATTTGAACGAATGGCACAACATGAGAGACCACCCCCCCCCCCCCCCCCCCACCACAAGTGGTCCGATTTTTTCTCCCAAAATATTCTATAATAATCCTGGTATTTTGTGTCAAACCAAAAGATCTCTCCAGGACTTGGAATATCACGTCTATCGTTTAATATATATATATATCGACCCAACGTCAAATATCACATGAAGCTTGCTGTTTTAATAGCATCATATAGCGGGAATCGTGTATGTATGTGTGTGTTCGCTGCGCGCAGCGCGTCGTCCCATTTTCCCCATCTCCTTTTCTACCCCCGCCCCCCCCCATCCCCAAACACACATACACCCACCACCCCTCCCCCATTAATAATAAAACTCCCCCTCCCCCTCCCCTTCTCCACTTCCCCAATCTGATTTTCCCCACACTCCTCCTCCGCAATACACGATGTCCATACTGGGAGTGCAGCTGGGGTGTGTCATGTAGCAAGGAACAGGTGTGTGAAGATGTACGGTGCCAGAACCAACCTCACTGCTCCTTCACAGCAAGCTGTCCCTCCCCCCTTATCTTTAGCTCACGACA
>CM054134.1:26807727-26820227 GCA_028751875.1 Rapana venosa | reverse complement strand
AGATAGACAGATAGACAGACAGAAAGACCAGCAGACAGACAGAGACGTAGATGGATACAATGGTGTAAAAGACAGAGAAATGAAAAAGAAAGCAAAAGCATGACTAGTAACAATGGAAACGATTATTTTTTTGGTGTGCGTGTGTGTGTGTGAAGGGGGAGGGGTAAAGTAATTCTTCAGTACTTGGCCTTTTCTTTTAAAATTGTTTTTCCCAGTTTGTAGATATGTGATATGATGTTTAAAACTGCCATTGCACAGGAAGAAGAAGTCATTCGCTAAAAATCGTACTTTTTGAATATCCTTTTCCAGTTAATGCACTGCATGCAAAGAGTGATTCATTCCACTGCAGGAGAATAGGGGAGATATAGCACAAAGTCTCTGACTGAGCAACCAGGCCATTAAGTTTGATAGAACTCATTTCTCAAAGGTGTAACAGTCAGATCTAATCAAGGGAAATAGGAAAGAAAGCATAACCCCCAAACATCACGAAACTCACAGAACAGATACTCAGATAGCCTTCTGTAGAATCTGCCATCATCATTTTCCCTTTGTATTTTGTGGTGATAACAGAATTGATTTTCTTCCCACTTGGACCATTGCTCTCAGGAGCACAACCCTTCTTGCCATTTTCCATGTCACTCGCCTTCCCCCTGAGCGAACAGACAGACGAACAGACAGACATAAAGACATACATACGGACAGGCAGACACACACACACTCACACACACACACACACGCACACACACGCACGAAACACACACGCACGCACGGACGCACGCCACACACGCATGCACACACACACATCCAAGACCACACTAAAGACATAGACGTAGCAGACAGACCCACACCACACACACACCACACCACACCCACCAACACACACACACACCACACCACACCACTACCACACCACACCCACACCACTACCCACCACACCCACCACACAACACACCACACCACACCACTACCACACCACTACCACACCCCCCCACCCACCACACCACACCACACACACCACTACCACACCACTACCACTACCACACCACCACCACAACCACAAGAGTCTACTCACCAACACACTCATGGGCCTCAGTGGAGGTGGCCCGCTGCCACGGGCGGTCGTAGTGGAAGGGCTTGCACATCTCACAATCATATCCATCAGTGTTGTGCTTACAGTCGCACACCAAGCGTCCCTCGCGGTTGACGACGCAGCGAGACGCGTGGCCGTTGCACTTGCAGCGGCCGCCCACGGCGAAGTCGGAGAGGGCGTAGTAGTAGCTCTCCTTGGCGCCCTCGTCGTCCACAGACTCGTCCCCGTAGGTGTTGAGCTTGTTGAAGACCACCATGATGTCGGTGGCCGTCACCCAGTCCTGCAGCACGGGGCTGTTGTCGAAGTCGTAGGCGGAGGGCCTTCCCTCCAGCGTGCTGAAGGCCACCCTGGCCCCGGAGAGCGGGTCGATGTGGCTGTAGGCGTCCGTGCACAGCGCCTCCTGCTCGTTGGCCTTGGTGATGGCGGCGCGCGGGTTCTTCTTGTACATCTGCTGGCAGTCGCTGGAGTAGTACTGGAAGGGCACCCAGGTCTTGCCGTAGTCCACGCTCTTGTAGATGCCCATGGAGTCGGGCCGGGCCGAGCAGAACTGCAAGGAGATGTAGGTCAGCTCGTACTTCTTGTTCAGGCTCAGCTTCAGCGTCACGTTCTGCGGGTACTGTACGAAGGGCTCCGACATCCAGCAGGTCAGGTTGTTGGGATTGTTGAGGTCCGTCAGGTAGGCGGCCGGGTGGCGCCGCTTGGGGTGGCTGTTGTCGCAGATGAAGCAGTTCCTGCGGATCTGGCCGCTCTGGTCGGCGCTGGACTTGCAGTACCTGGAGGGCGGGGAGCCGCAGTGCTGGAGGCCACCACCTCCTTGCCGAAGGCCGCGTTGACGAAGTCCGGGATGCAGCGCTTGGGTTTGCTGCTCTCGTCGAAGCAAGGGTCGGGCGGGGACTGCTGGGAGGCGAACAGGTTCCTGAACTGCTGCGCGGAGACCAGCGAGGGCCAGCCTAGCATCAGCAACGTCAACACCACCACCACCCCCTTCCTGGCCCCACGCAGCTGTTGGGGTGTCCGTGAAGGGCTGTTGGCAGGCATGCTGGATGGAATGTGTGTGTGTGTGTTGGGGGGGGGGGGGGGGGGACTCCCTCCCGGTGTCTCTTCCAAGCGGGGCTAGGCCACGTCTGGCGAGGGCCAGCCAGATGAAGGCAGCACACACTCCCTCCCTGTCAACTCTTTTTCTTTTGACCTTCCCCCTCGGGCCTCTGTCTTCCTTCCTTCGCACGGTTAGCAAGCAAGTTCCACTTTCTTTCTCTTTCACATGTTTAGGCAGCCAGTAGCCGAGGGAGTGAAAGAGATCTGGGTGATGAGTTTTTCAGTTGTTGCCGAGTGCTGTGCTGTGCTGTGCTGTGCTGTGCTGTGCTGTGCTGTGTTTCTTCCTCTCCTCTCAGGCCGTAGCCGTCTGAGGGAGAGATGATGGGTGTTGCAGACCAAGGTGGGGATACACTGCAGATACCATCCCCCGCCGCCAAGTGGGCTGCACACACACACGCACACACACACACACACACACGCATACACACGCACACACACACACTCACACACACACACGCACACATACGCACACGCACACCACACACACACCACACTCACACACATTCACACACACACACGACATACACGCACACACATTCACACACACATCACACCACACACGCACACACACATACACACACACGCACACAACACACACACACACACCACACACACGACGCACACACACTACCACACACACTCACACACACCGCACACACACACACACACCACGGTAGAGATACACTCCCCACACTATTCCCCCATAGACACACACACACACTCACACAGAGGGTTGATACAGCGGCAAAGAGACATTCTATCACACCTAGCCATCAAAAAGAAAACCTTTTCATTTTCAAAGCAAAACAAAGTCTAGCAAAAGGAAAGAAAGCGGCGAAAGAAATTCTATCTCTGTAAGGGCGGAAACATCCCGTTTTTGTTGGTTTAGAAGTAAAGCAAAAATACAGACAAATAAAATCCGGATGAAAACGAAAGAAGAAGAAGAAGAGAGAAACAGAGACCGCCATTTACAAAGCACAGATGACGAAAAGTTCATATTTATTTAAAGGAAAATAATTTTTAAAAAAAGGAAAAACAAAACAAAAATCAATTTGCAGGAAGAAAAACGAGGAGAAAAAACACACCGAACCTTTATATTATACCAACAGCAATAAAAACATCTTTCGGCATTTTCTTTTCTTTAACTTTTAAAATTTGTTTTATTATAGGTACACACGCTTAGTTTTAAAGGAAATATGTGTTTCATACATATTTCCTTTAAAACTAAGCGTGTGTACTTAAAATAAAAAGGCTCTTTTTTCATTTTCATTTTTTTCTTTTTATGTACTGTGAATCTTACTTATCTGCAAAGCACACACATAGGTATTCTATAGCTAACAGGGAAGGGCAGTAAGAGTATCTTGCTGTCCTGTTCCTAGCCTAGTGTTGCGGTTTGGCTTCTGTAGTGTGATGTCTCCATTACACACACAGTGTTGTTTAAACACGTGCTAGTCACGACAAAGACAACAGCTGGATGCGCATCATACTGCATTCCTTAAAGTGACAGCAGGCTTAGGCCTAGTGGTCAGAGCGTTGTGCTCGCAATTTGACGGTCTGGGATCGAGGCCGGGTTCGAACCACCACCAAGAGGATCTAAGAAGATCCCCCCCCCATCCTGGAGTTGGAGTTCACATCAGTACTGACTCCACTTAAGTTCTTCCCCGTAAGCTAAGTCCTCTGGGTAAGACTATAAACTGAGGCTCCGGTTGTACAATACAAACGCGTGCAGAACATCTTGCAAACGTGTTAAAACCCGTTTTGCCTTTTCGAAAGAGTAGGCCATTGGTGTCGGTAAGAACGGATGACTATATATATATATTATATATATATGTGTATATATATATATATATATATAAATCCGCATGCACAGTGGTATTTTGCTAAATCATCATCCCTGAAGTTCGAATACGGCTACCTTTATGATGCGCAAAAAAAAATCAACACAAATCTCACCGTTGGTAAACCTCGGGGCTCTTGCCGTGGACCGAAAAAAAAGTGTAAACCAAACGAACAAAAGGAAAGAACAAACACGCAATTGGATTGGACACCATTTTCCAGATTTCTCTTTAAAGAAAGAAAATGTTATTTTCACTAGGCGCAAATTCGGGGCCACAGTTACAGCCAGGTTCTTTGTTATGTTCATCCATGACTGGTGTGCATTAGTTATGAAAGCGACAGTCTTTGTTTTGCTTGCTTCATAACATTTTTCCAGGAACAACAAACTACTCTAGTCGTGGACCTTTCTCACGTTGCTGACTGCACACGGGACCTCGGTTTATTGTTTTCATGCAGAAAGGCTAGCACCCTAACCGCTAGCTACCACTCATGGTTTGCTTGATGGGAGAAAAGACATGTGACAGTTGAAGCTGTTGATGACCTTGTCTCAGCGCACAGGCTTGCTATAAAAAAGATTTCTGTTCTTAATTATCACAGATCTCTGCATCTGTCTCTGTCCCTCTGTCACACACATACGCGCGCGCGCTGGGCGGCACGCGCGGCCACACACACACACACACACAACACACACACACACACACACACACACACACACATATCTAACAAATCGTCTAATCACTTAGAGTGAACTGACATTAAATTGAAGACAACAACAACACCACAACAAATACAGCAACAACATCATCAACAATAAAGAAAACGACGAATATCGTTGTGATGATGATTAAACTGGTTCCACCTTTCTGAAGAGTAGCTATTACATTTCGTGCCTGTGGGAACGAATGACAACATTTACAAAACCGCTTGCACACGGGCACTAGATGTTAACTCCCCCCACCCACCCCTAATCCCCTACCTGAGTGCTTATACATTATCCTCCAAAGAAATAGAATAAAATATGACTAATATCATAAATATGATTGTATAATCGATGCATGATTGTGAGTGTGTGATGATGTCGATCGATGATTATATAATAATATATATATATATAATATCATCGTTCTTCTTCATCTTCGTCATCGTTCCTCATCTTCTTCATCTTACCATCATCATCATCTTCATCAATGTCTTTTTTATCATCATCATTATCGTTTTTGATACAAATAGCCTTCCAACATGTCAAAGCACTTTACACAAAGCAAAATGTACACGTGTATTAAACGTGCACATCCCATGCTAACGATAAGAACAGTCATTCAGATGTACATAGTCTAATCCAAAACACCACTCCAAAATGATTACATTTTTGTCCCTCATCGGAATTGCGTGCACACACACTCACACACACACACACACACACACACACACACCACAACACACACACACGGTTGAGACGAAGTAGAAGTATAGCACACGAAAAACGGAAACTGCGGCGTGTGTGTGTGTGGTGAGTGTGAGTATGTGTGATGAGTGTTGTGTGTGTAAGGTTAACTCTGTGTGTGTGTGTGTGTGTGTGTGAGAGTGTGTGTGTGTGTGTGTGTGGTGTGGGAGTGGTGTGAGTGGATGAATGAGAGAGAGAGAGGAGAGAGAGAGAGAGAGAGAGAGAGAGAGAGAGAGCAATTAGCAATTATTTTTGACAGCATTTAGGATGTTGATAACGGCTATCTTTATATTTGCTCTGTCTCTCTCTCTCTCCTCTCTCTTCTCTCTCTTCTTCTCTTCTTCTCTCTCTCTCTTTATATATAATATAAAGATAGAATAATATATATATATATATATATATATATATATATTTATATATTATATATATATTATTAGTATTCTATCCTTTATTTGTTTGAATCATATCTGTACTTTTTAGCGTGTGCGAGTGATGTGTGTGTGTGTGTGTGTGTGTGTGTGAGAGAGAGAGAGAAGAGAGAGAGAGAGAGAGAGAGAGAGAGAGAGAGAGAGAGAGAGAGAGAGAGAGAGAGAGAGAGAGAGAGAGGAAGAGAGAGAGAAGAAGAAAGAGAGAAGAGAAGAAGAAGAAAAGAAGAAGAAGAGAGAGAGAGAGAGAGAGAGAGAAGAGAGAGAGAGAGAGAGAGAGAGAGAGAGAGAGAGAGAGAGAGAGAGAGAGAGAGAGAGAGAGAGAGAGGAGAGAGAGAGAGAGAGAGAGAGAGAGAAATGGCAGTGTTGGCAATGTTCGCCTGCATGTGTATGTGGTTATATCCTCAGGGTTTTTTGTTGTTTTGTTTTTGTGTTTTTGTTTTCATCCCTTTTTAGAATATGTATTGTCTGACTCATGAAGCAGACTGCAGGTGGTTGTTTATTATATTATATTATATGTATTATTATTATCATCATTCATTATTATTATTATTATTATTATTATTATTGTTATTATCATATTAATCATTATCATTATAGTATAGTAGAATGTATGAAGTGATGATATGTGGTATGGTATTATTAGTATAGTAGTAGTAGTGGTAGATATCATCATCATCATCATCATCATCATCATCATCATCATCATCATCATCATCATCAGTAATGCTATTATCATTCTTCTTCTTATTATTATTACTATTTGTTTTTTATTTTCCTCTTCTTAGTTTAAACATATTTAAAAAAATAGTTTACACCAATAAAGCTTTCCTAGAAAATGGAAGCCTACTCTACCTACCTAATACGCTGTGTTTGTTATGTGTTCGATCAATCATCATCATCAGCGCAGTGAAATTCTAAACTATACTTTACAATTTCTGCCCCCCCCACTCCCCCCCTCTCCTATCCTTTCTTTCTATTTTATCTTCTCTCTTTTCCTTTTTCTCGGTATTCTTTGTTTGTCCACTTTCTCTTTTCTTATCTTTTATTTTCGTTTCTCGGCTAGAGCTCCAAGGTTCACCAATGGTGAGATTTTTGCGTATGCGACCGTTTTGTACCCACCACGAAGGTAGCTGCAGTCCCGTCTTCGGAGAATTTCCACATTCAGTGAGTCAGCATGCGCGATATAGCGTTCGTAAGAATATCCCCCATGCGATGACAGCGCCTTGAAAAATTGACATTGAACCATGAGTCTACGGTGCCCCCCCCCCTAGGGTGTTAAGGTGGGGAACGTCCAACATTCTTCCCATTTGCTTGACACTCATGGACTCACTTCTTAACCACGCTTTAGTATAGTCATTCAAAGGATAATCTTATAAAATATACCGACTGTAGTTCTGAAATTCACGATTCAAAGAAAGGAGAACTAGCTTTACTGTAATTGCCCTTCATGGGATGATTAAAGGGTTTTTGACTTGACTTGACTTGACTTGATTTGACTTGACTTGACTTACCCACCAAAAAATAATGAACCAATGAAATAAGAAAAAAAAGAAGAAAAACGAAAGAAAGAATGAATGAAAGACCGACAGACACGGAACAAAAAGAATGAAAATAATAATAGGAAAAAAATGAGAAAGCTTCCGAACAGGCTGAAAAGATAGATTTGATCAACATGCTGATCTTGGTGTTTGAACATGAAGAGCTGTCTGTCTGTCTGTCTGTCTGTCTGTCTGTCTGTCTGTCTGTCTGTCTGTCTGTCTGTCTGTCTCTCTCTCTCTCTCTCTCTCTCTCTCTCTCTCTCTCTCTCTCTCTTGTGATTAATGATAGTCCCTTCTCAGGGCAAGGGCCGGATGAAAAAAAGTATGTCAATACTTATCGGTTATCCTTGGAAATAAAGATTATCAATCAATCAATCAATCTTTCTCTCTCACGGAGTACTGGATGTAAAAAGGCTCATGAATTCTTATTGCATTATCCTCGAAATAAAAGAATCTCTCTCTATCTTTTACACACATACACCAACACACACACACACACACACACACACACACACCACACACACACACACCACAACAACCACACACACACACACACACACACACACACACACACACACACACACACACGAGCGTGCGCACGAACTGTACAAATCTTCCTCAAATTAAGTAAGCAGGTATAGCAGCAGCAGCAGCAGCAGCAGCAGTAGTAGTAGTAGTTGTAGTAGTAGTAGTAGTAGTAGTAGTAGTAGTAGTTAGTTAGTAGTAGTAGTAGTAGTAGTAGCAGCAAGCCACACGCATAACCAAACACACAAGCACATATAGTATAACACAAACAAACAACACCACGCCTAAGTACTACACACACAGAACAATCAACGATCATAGTAGAGCCTAGCCTAGCCTAGTGTAAGCAGTGAGAGGCCGGCCAGCCCTGGTCCCGCTCACAGAGGTACTGCTGGTGGGTTACTATGCTGGATAGAAGTGGAGAGATGAGGAGAGGACGGTGTGACAGACCGCGGAATAGCAAGCAGGCAGGCCACAGAAAGAAGAGAGGATTACCCCTGGGAGACAAGGCTATCTGATACCTTAGCAAACATCACTCCCACACACAGAGACACAGAGACACACACACACACACAGACTCAGGCACACAGAGACACACACAACACAGACAGGCACAAACAGACACACACACACACACACACAACACACACACAACACACACACACACACACACACCACACACACACACACAACACACACACACACACACACACACACACACACGTCCAATTTTCTTGGTTTTTTGTGTTGTGAGGGCAGGATGAAAAAAGTTGTGTAAATTTAATCTTTTACCCCCTCCAATAAAGATCATTTTGACTTGACTTACACACATATACTACACGCCCGCACGCACGCACGCACGCAACACAGCTCTTTCTGCTCACTTCACCACACAAGATCAATGTCTTACTAACACACAAAATGCACACACAAAATTCCTGGATTATTTGCTTATACTTTACGCCTTACTATCTGCATGTCTTTTTCTCAAATACTTGTGATAAGGTTTTTTTGTTTTTGTTTTTGTGTTTGTTTTTGGTACGATCTTTTGACACAAACACGGCTTTTCCCAGGTGTTTGTGTGTATGTGTGCGTGCGTGCGTGCGTGCGTGCGCGCGTGTAAAAGGACACACACGTATTTTGACAGCAACATCATCAGCCCTAGGGGGCCAAACGGTACATTCGCTCGCCTTTCAATCTTGGTCATGGAAGGCAAATTTAACATGATGTTAACTAGGCCTAGCTGTCAAAATAATCCAAAGTTTTGATGAAAAGGGTAATTAAAAAAAACAAGCAAAATATTCCTGGATAAGGAGACCACCCCTTTTAAGTATTATGAGCTGTTCACGACCGCTTAACAGCTTTAAGATGGGAGTTGATTGCTGGAAAGAATTATAGAAATACCGTGCAGGGTGCTTGAAGTCGATTGTGCTGGGCCTGTCTTGTCGGGCGCTTAACGGCAGCGCAACGAATTTTCGCTCGTATGACCACACACAAAAAGGTTGTTGTCTGAGAGTTCGACGTCAACGAAAATGAAGTAATAATTCCATTACTGTTAAAACACTACGCCATCACACTAAGCCCAAATACGAAGCACTCTAAAAGATGTAATTGAGCGGTTGTAAAAAAATGTTTCGGTCCATTATTTAATTTTTACTTTCTAAACTGTCCTCTGCTTATACACTTACGCAAAAGAAAAAGGGGTTAAAAGTAAATGCAGTAATGGAGAGGATGTGCTATCATCGGTTGGATATGGGTTGTTTTTCTCAGTTGGATGCGGTATAACCTATAATTATATACTGTATGCTTAGAGTCAGCAGCTAGATCCCCGAGCTCCCCGCGGTGGAAATATATTGACTGAAAATGTAAACGAATATTATTGTGTTGTATCGTGTTGTATTAGACTTTAGATTTATTGTATTTAGACGTAGACCACTTTCAGTAACAGCCCTTTTTTTAAGGTACGATTCGAGATGCTCTCTTTGGGCAGACCGCAAGCAGCGCCCCTTAAGTTTTTTTCCCTGTCTGCACTTGTGTTTCTTTGCTTACGTGAAAATGGTTGTTTCTGCATAATTTTGCCAAGGAAACTCTAGTTTCTGTGGCTTCTTTTACATACACTAAATGCGTATTACATACGGAACCATGGCTTATCGTTTCATCAGAAAGACTCTCACTCAGACCACACCACTACTCAAGGCCTAGTGGATGGGGGGAGTTCGGGTTCAGACGGGAATGGAACCCAAGACTTCTCGCTTTCTACACACAGTTGTGTTTTCTCTAGACCACCGTATATTGTACATAATTATGTCATTCATGTTCCTTCTGATCTGCCTGCAGACATTAATTTTAAAGATTATTCAGTGTCCCCTTACCCCCCCCTACCCTCTCTAGTTTACATTCCTCCTTTTACTGTACTTTTTATATTTTAATAATATACCTTGTTTTTATTCAGCTGCACAAATGGACGTTACTATAAATGAGTACATACCGCTCTTCCCCTCCAACCCCTATAAAAAATTCGCGTAATGAAAACAGACCATGAACTTATGATTAAAGCAGCATGATTAATTCATAGTCAGACTCCAACAAAGGATCTAATCAGTAAAACATAACACTGCTTTGCACTGTATAATCATAGTCAGAGAGTCCTGACTGCTCTTCTCAAACCTGAACAACTTAACTCAGGCCTCTCTTTTCCTGAGGTCAGTAAAGCACATACCACACAACGCGCCACCATTTTTTCCTTTTTATTTTCTTCTTTTTTTTCTTCTTCTTCTTCATTTTTGGTCTGCATGTGTGTTTGCCTACCAGAATGGATCTATCTTATTTATAAATGATAAACTTTGCCACGGGTAACATTTTCTTTTTTTTCTTCCATTTTGTTTACACACGCTAACGGCGCGTGGCATCTGGAACCTCATTTTATCGTCCCATCCGAAAGACTAGCACCCAGACAGACCCCACCAGTAATGATGTAGTGGAATGGAGGAAAAGTACGGCTTTGGACGGAATACTTCTTCATCGTCCTGGAACGCTCGGTCAGCAACTATGGTTGTCTGTCATACGAGCAAAAATGCGTTGTGCTGCCGTGAAGCGCCTGACAAGTCAGACCCAGCACATCCGACTTCGACGTGAAAGACGGGATACAAACTGCAGACCTCTCGTATTCTTGACGTGTACGTTACATCTAGACTGCCCAATCACTAAAATCGTAAACTCTGCTCATTAAAAAAAAATTGCTTCTTCCTCATTTGTGTCTTTTTCTTTTTGGTCTTTTTTTTCTTTTTCTCTGTCATACTTTCTTTTCCCCCGCCCCCCTCCCCTCTTCTCCTCCTATCTCTCTTTTCTTTTTATTCTATCTTTTACCTTCTTTTGTTTCGATTTCATTTTTTTAAATTCTGCAGGAATTGGACGCCACTTGGCGTTTATCACAGAGTTTGGCAAGAACTCAAAGCTGACTGCAGAGAAAAGGAAGACACCATTTGGCTTGATACAAAAGGCTTCCTGGAGATGGGGAAAAAAGAGGAGACAGCTACTAATTGTTTTTTTCAGCCTGTCCAAATTAAAAAAAAAATCAAACAAACAACGGGTAGGAATCACACTTTACCTAGCTTTATTAGCGATGCAAAAAAAAAAGAAGAAAAAAAAGGTTGAAGCAGACACCGCAAGATGCTTATCTCCCCTGCTCCATCTCCCTTAACGCATTGCACAGACTGCAGAAGAAAACAAAACAAAACAAAACCAAACCAAAAAAACACAACAATAACAACAAAAAAAGTTGAAACAGTCAAACAAACCACTATCACCAGCAGCAGTGGTAGTAAGAAGTAAGAAGTAACAAAAACAGCACACCTGAAATAACTGGAGGTCCTTCCTTCCTTCCTTCTTCCTTTCTTCCTTCCTTGCCGCACACAGACTGGCAGGCCGACAAGACGAGAGACAGACAATCACAGACTGTAGCAGTAGAGCAGCAGAGCCGTGACTGGCACCTTCAGGACACGGGCCTAGCGGGCCTCCCTGCTAATGCACAGGTGAGAGCAGCAGCCTGCGGTCTGGCACTCCACTCCACTCCACTCCGCTCCCTCACATGGACACGCTCTCTTAGCACACCGTCACGCTTCCTCCTCACTCCCTCCTCCCTCCCCCCTCCTTCACTCGCTGGGATAGAGACCGCAGAGACCAACCAACCAGGCCCGTTAACTACAATACAGGCAGCATCATCATCATCATCCTTGAAGACACTGAGTAATAATGATAATATATCACGCTCTCACTTTGTGGTAGGTTTTGTCTGTCAGATGGTAGTGACACAAGCTTGGTGGTTGATGGTGAAGATATATCAGCACACACACACATACACACACACACAAAAGTCTTTTTCCGATGTTTCATTCATAAGGTGTGAACACCACACACCCTCCCTCCTCCTTCAAGAAAGTAAAAGCCCGGACTGTAACAGACAAGACAAGGAAGGCAGGCAGGCTAAGCAGGCAGGCAGGCAGGCAGGCAGACTCATACAACTGCTCCCCCAAAACTTCACACTG
>CM054134.1:26790227-26802727 GCA_028751875.1 Rapana venosa | reverse complement strand
CGGCATTTAATTAATCTTTGTTAAAAGAACACGTTTGCTGCTTTAAAACAAAGAAGTGCACTGATTCATTATGCATTACAGCTGTACAGGCCCCGATTTTCAGCATCATAATTATAAATAACTCAATGGGTTGAGAGAGAGAGAGAGAGAGAGAGAGAGAGAGAGAGAGAGAGAGAGAGAGAGAGAGAGAGAGAGAGAGAGAGAGAGAGGGGGGGGGGGGGGGGGGGACGCCCCGGGGAAACAAAGAACAAACTACTGATAAGATCAATAGGTTAAAGAAAGCATACACCAAAATATTAGCCCTAGGCATAAGATAAAAATTAATTTTAAAAACACCAAAGGTTAAGCAAGCAAGCCAGCAAGCAAACCATCCAGCCAACCTACCAGGGCATAAGTAAGTAAGTAAGTAAGTAAGTCAGTCAGTCAGTCAGTAAGTAAGCAAGTAAGTAAGTAAGTAAGTAAGTAAGAAGTACGTAAGTAAATAAGTAAGTATATCTTGCGCCTGCTCTTTCTGCCGAAAAGAAGCCCTGAGCGTTTACATACATACATACATACAGACATACATACATACATACATACATACATACATACATACATACATACATACATACATACATACATACATACATACAGACATACATACATACATACATACATATTCATAATCTTTCTGAACAAAGACACTTCACACAGTCATGCAGGCAGTCAACCAGGTCCTCAGCCAACAGGTAAAGTGATTCACCTTCTCTGGCCCCTGCCAAAGGCTTGATTAATCGTTGATGTCAGCGCAGTGCCAAGGCCTTGATTAACATGTTGTTTTGTCATGTTTTAAAACGTTATGATGATCATTATTGGCTTCCACCACGACAAGTCCTGAACATAACAACCTTCACTCTCCTTCAGTGGAGAACAGAAAACCTCAGAAGTCGGAGTATGGCTGCCTTTAGGGCGAGGTTATTGGAAAACAGCCATACACGTCAACTTCTCATCCAGTGTGTGCTTTCAATCTTACAGTGACTCCCAGGTGGGATGAGTGAGTCATAGTTCATATTCTGGGTGACCCCGAGAGTGTTTCACAGGGGATCGATCAGGCAACAACATGATTCTCACGCTTCGTGTTTTGTCTGTCAGCTTCAAAATAATTGTGTCGCAAGATACTGAAATATATAAAATGTGTTGAATATTATTCTTGCTAACTAACAAGTGCGCCAAGAAAGGTATCAGTAGGCTATACCTGTTGATCCGAAGATCTACTGAACAGAAAATTTAAGTTGATATGGCCAAGTTACAAAATCCAATGGCCTCCTTGAAACTGTTCTCCGGGGAATTTTGTCCATGGGGACAGACAATGAAGAAGACAAGAAAACAGACAGACAAAAAGCAAAGAAGAAAGAAAGAACCAAACAACAACAAAAAACAGCGAAGAGACGACACTGCAGAATGGAAGAGGACATTCTCTACAGAGAATCAGGCTTTGGTACCAACATGTGGAAGAATTTGTGGACAGTTCTTTAGTTCTGTGCCATAGAAAGTCTTAACGGAGTGAAGAGAGAAGAATGCAAAGAAGAAGAAGAGGAGGAGGAAGAAGAAGAATGCAAAGAATGCAAAGAAGAAGAAGAATGCAAAGAAGAAGAGGAGGAGAAGGAAGAAGAAGACTGCAAAGAATGCAAAGAAGAAGAAGAATGCAAAGAAGAAGAGGAGGAGGAGGAGGAAGAAGAAGAATGCAAAGAATGCAAAGAAAAAAAAAGAATGCAAAGAAGAATGCAAAGAAGAAGAAGAAGACGGTTATTTTCGTTCAAATATTGTTGCCATTGAACAAAGAACGTTTAATGTGTATTTCTTTACTTAGTCTCTCAAAACTTGACCCTTTTATTGCAATATTTTAGAAAAAATAAAAAACCAGCCATGGAGTTTTTCTCCCTGATCTCTTCTCTCCTTCCGCCCTACTCTTTTTCTTTCATTCCGTCTTTCTTCATTCCTGTCTTTTTCTCCCAAAGAAATTATATCTTCGCGTGAACGTATTTTTGCATTATTAATTGGATTATCACACATTTTCTGTTGTAACATCTAGATTTTTAAATATATTTTTGTTATATCTTGTCTTGTTTTGATTTGGATAAGCTTGTTTTGCTTTTTGCTTTTTGTTTGTTGTTGTTGTTGCTGCCAATGTGGGGGTGGTGGTGGTGATATATGTGTGTGTTTCTCAATGCAATTTAAAAAAATCATACACGTTACAGTTAATTTTGTTTATTGAAATCCTCCATGCCCCAAGATGCTAATTAAGACTTGAACCATTGTGTGTGGTGTGTGTGTGTGTGTGTGTGTGTGTGTGTGTGTGTGTGTGTGTGTGTGTGTGTGTGTGTGTGTGTGCGTGCGTGCGTGTGTGTGTGTGTGTGTGCGCGCGCGCGTGCGTGCGTGCGTGTGTGTGTGTGGGGAAGGGGGTGCATTTTTCAGCAGATTAAATCATTAGATAATTACATGGCAAGAGTTCTTAGTTGTAGAAGTGGTCCGATTATAGAATCCAGACATGGAAACCTAATCATAATGAGCTGATTCATCTCAAGTTGGCTTTGTTTTTCACGGTGTTTTGAAACCTTGGGTACAGATATACATATTTTTATTTATTTATTAATAATATGCTTCAAACAGGATGCTGATGTCACGACGAGATAGCCTGGTGGTTAGAGTGTTGCGCATTGCGCTCGCAATCTGCTGACCTGGGTTCGAATCACGTTTAAGGGGACTTTTACCCCTGGAGTTAACATCAGTGCCGTCTCACCACCCCCCCCCCCCCCCCCCCTCCCCACCTTCCTTCACCCCCCCCCCCCCATCCCCCAAAGTTCTTCGGATGAGACTTCAAACCGAGGTCCCGTGTGCAAACGCACGCAGAACATCTTGCGCCACCTGTTCCCCTTTTAGGAAGAGTAGGTCATTGTGTGCTAGTGGGAATGGATGACAAAATGTACAAAACCGCATACACACGGAGACTGCATGCAAAAAAGCACACGAGTGCTTATTGAATTATCCTCAAGATATACTAAAAAGGAAAGAAACAGATAAATAAATAAAAACAAAGATGATGGATTTTTAAAAAATACGCATTAATCTATTTGAGTGCTATCAACGACATGTGCATAATTGGTTAAGTTATGTGGAAGATGTCTTCCATGTGACGTCTCCTTACTCAGGTGTTGTACCTCTTTGTCGGCCTGCTTTCCAAGAGATGAATGGAGCTTCTCCAGGAGAGTCTTAGTCAGGAGCGTGCGTGGGTGCGCCAACGTTCCTGTCTTTGTTTGTCTGTCTGTTTGTCCTCGCGCGCGCGCGCGCGCGCGTGTGTGTATGTGTGCGTTCGCCTCTCTCTCCCTTCCTCCATCTCTCATTCATCTTCCCTCCCGCCTCTCTTATTCTCCCCCCCCCCCCCTACCATCACCATCATCACCACCACCACCATCACCTACACGCTCTTTCACGACACCTACATGTTTGTCTGTTTGTCTCTCTGTCTGTCTTTCTGCCCCGCTGTTGTTTGTTGTAGCGTTTCGTGCTCGGTGTCCAAACGACCATAGAGTTTGAAGAAGCCAGAGAGGCTGTTTGCACTTTTCAGGCGTGCGGGCTAGCCGCGCCGCCATGTTATTGTGACGCCGCCGCTCAGCTGATGCAATCTTGGAGTGTGCAGCTCTGCTTTAGGCTAACTAGCAGCCCACAGGAAATTGTATACGTACCCGTGGATACTTTGACACCTGTTTGGAGACAGGGGACGTTGTTCAGTGGATACAGTGACACTTCCCCCTCCACCCCCCTCCAAATTATTTTAATGATCCTGAAGTTGGCGGTTGCTGGTCAGAGCGTGGAGGATAACTGATGAGTGATTTTGTTCTATTTTATTTCATTCGTTCATTGTTTTACATAAACAATTAATTTAGTTTAGTTTAGTTCAGTTCATTTATTTATTCTTTTTCTTTTACGTGAAGTGATCTTTGTAATTAAATTTCCATTTCAGCTATTGTGCGGATTGGCCAGTACCTTATTCTGTTTCTTGAGCGATAGTATAAAACGGTAAAAATATGAGAGCGAGGCGTCAGAGACCTCACTTCTCAAGGGGACAGCATATTGAGGGCGGCACCCATCTCGTCTCCCTCGCTGCTTTACCTTCCCTGACCCTAAAGAGGCAGGTACCCATTTACAGCTGGGTGAACTGGGGAACTGTACTGAAGCCAAGGCGCGCAAATTGTATGCCAAAGATAAATCCAAAGAGTCTATTCTTCATGCCTGTATTTAGTGGGTGGGGCAGAATTGCCCAGTGGTTAAAAGCATTTGCTCTACCTAAGCTAAGATTGAGCGTGGTTGCCTCTCGGATGGGTTAAGATCGTGCGCCCTGGCTTCAGTACAGTCCCCCAGTTCACACAGCTGTAAACGAGTACATGCCTTCTTTAGGGTAGGGAAGGTTAAGCAGTGAGAGAGAGAGAGAGAGAGAGAGAGAGAGAGTAAAAGAGGAGATGGGTGCTACCCCCTCAAAATGCTGGCTTCTAGGGAAGTTGAGGTCTCTAATACCACACTCCCCAACGTCCGGATAGGCACTGACTCCAGTCCTCTGAAAGTCAAGTCAAGTCAAGTCAAGTCAAAAACACTTTAATCATCCCATGAAGGGCAATTACAATACTGACAGGCACAGGAAAGTGACTCGGATGAGACTATAAACCAAAGCCCCGTGTGCAAACGCACGCAGAATATTTTGCGCATATCTTAAAACCCACTCTGCCTTTTGGAAGAGTAGGCCATTTGTGCCCGTAAGAAAGGATGACCACAAACAAATGTATATAACGCATGCACACTGATGCATTTAGACGTCATCCTCGAAATCAGGATGTGGCTGCCTTCATGATGGACAAACATGAACACAGGTATGTGCGCAAAATTCTCACCAGTGGTAAAAATCTCGGAGCAGTAGCCGAGGATCAAGTATACACCAAACAAGCAAGCCCCCATTACCAAAATTAAAGGAAGAAACACAAACTCTTTCTCCCCATTAAGTTGTGTGTGTGTGGGGGTGTGTGTGTGTGTGTGTGTGTGTGTGTGTGTGTGTGTGTGTGTGTGACAAAGTCAAAGTCAAAATTTTATTTCCAGATGGTACATTGAATAAGCAATGCATTTGCTTTTTTTCATCAAGCCATCTATCTAAGAACAAATTTCGTAATGATTATACTAAGACACTACATTATTGCATCATTTAACATTAAATTAAACCAGTAAAGAAAGAGGAAAAAATCGATAAGGAAATACATTGAAAATACAAATTACCATATATACATATACACGCACACACATACTCATGCACACCTGAGCGCGTGCGCGCTCACGTCCACACACACATTTAAATAAAAATGTTTTGTGTGTGTGTGTGTGTGTGTGTGTGTGTGTGTGTGGGTGTGTGGGTGTGTAGGTGTGTGTGTGGTGTGTGTGTGAGAGTGAGTGAGAGAGTAGAGGAATTGTGATGGTCAGCCAGGACCCACTGTATGTTACCATAGTTCACTTATGATTATTTCTTACAGTTGTTACGAAGCGCCTGTCTTTCAGAGTACTACCTTCCATTCACAAGTGTTGTATTACAAGAACCACACCTGAAAAATGCTCTGTGGCCTCTCTGGATTAAAGTTACTCAATAATTGTTTTAACGGGAGAAATTTGAGTACGTAAGGCAACGTCATCTCCCCCCCCCCCCCCCTCTTCCCCCCCCCCCCCCCCCCCCCTCCCCCTTTCTCTCGCCTCTTTTTCTTCTCTCTCTCCTCTACCCACTATTCCTCACTCAACGGCGCGTCTAACGGCCAAGTTTGCGTTTCATGTGTGTGTGCGACAGTAACCAGTGAAGGCGACCCGGGGGACATACAAGGTTGCGTTGGCTATGTTTCCTTAACGCAGCATTTAGCCAAGGGGCCAGCCGACAAAGCCAACACTGCAATGTATGGTATGATTTCTGCACCACAATTGAGGTATGCATTTTGTTCTGTTCCTCAGCTAGAGCTCCCAGGTTCACCAATGGTAAGATTTTTTGGCCTACGCAACCGGTTTTTGCCCACCATTAAGGTAGCTGCATTCCGACTTCGGAAGATGCATGCTGGGTATGTTCTTGTTTCTCTAACTCACAGAACGGTGACATAAGTCACGGGATCTTTAACGTGCATGTTTGATCTTGTGCACGTGTACGTGCACGAAGGGAATTAAGGCGCTGGCAGGTCTGCACTTAAAGTTGACCTGGGAGATAGTTAAAATGCCCACCCTTAATTCACCAGACGCCCCCGAGATTTGAACCCCAACACCATTGACCCATGGGGTTGAAGTCAAGCAGTCTTCCCCACTAGGCTATAGTGTCTGTCAACATTGACGTGTAAAACTATGTTCTTTTCTTTTTGACCATCAGAAGCAGAACATGTGGATCGGTGGTCTAGAGGTATTTTGCCCGTATAGAGAACGAGAAGATGCATGTTCGGTCCTCATCGGAACCCGAACTTTTCCCCTCCACTAGACATACGGTCTGGTTGCTAGTTTATCAGATGAAACAATAAACTGAGGTCATGTACTATGTGAAACACACTATCATTACACGTAAAAGAACCCACAGCGACAGGAGAGTTGTCCCTGGCAAAATTTTGTAGAAAAAAGACCTCACTCTCATTGGAAACAAATACACATTCGAAAAAGAAACGATCAAATTAGAAAATGCCATATGAAGAGCTCCTGACTTGTGAAAAAAAAAGCAAACTGAAGTGGTACGGCCATGTCACACGAACATCTGGACTGGCCAAGACTGTCCTACTACAGGAAACAGTACAAGGAGGGAGACGAAGACGCAGACAGAGAACACGATGGGAAGACAACATCAGAGAGCGGACTGGCCTGGAGTGGAACGACGTACTACAGGAAGCTGAGAGCCTCGAGAAGTGGAGGAAGCTGGTTACAAAATCTTCAGTGGTGCTCCAACGGTCTACTAGACTACAGGATAGGTGAAGGTGAAGGTAGCCGCATTTCAACTTCAGGGATACCGGACTGACTGATAGACTGTCTCCCTTAACTCTTCTACAAATGAGTCGGTGGAACACGTACGTACAGTGCACTGGGTTGTTCCCCCCCCCCCCCCCCCCCCCCCCCAGACAGTGTGCTGTGGGCTAGTTGAACCTGGGGAACACATCACCCCCCCTCCACCCCCTCCCGCCCCCTGAGATCATAGACTGGATGTTGTGATGTTGACAAAAAAAACAGGCAAGTCGAAAACCAGACATTGAGAAATTCATTTTTGTGAAGCAAATAACCATAACTGAAAATAGTTATCAATTCTAATACACAATTACACTGTCCAAGGTAAACACAAAAATTCATTATCATCATCATCATCATCATCATCATCATCATCATCATCATCATCATCATCATCATCACCGTCGTCGTCGTCGTCGTCGTCATCATCATCATCATCATCAGCAGCAGCAGCAGCAGCAGCAGCAGCAGCAGCAGCAGCAGCAGCAGCAGCAGCAGCAGCAGCCTCATCACCATCATTGTTATATTCTCAATTCATTTTGCTATATATTTTTTAAAAATTGTTGTTGTTGCTGGAGACCAGATAACTCAGTGGTCAGAGCGCTAGCTTTCCCATAACCAATGTTAAGCAGCATTGAGCGTGGTTATCACTTGGATGGGTGACCGTTTTACGCGCTTTGGCTTCAGTACAGTTCACCCAGCTGTAAATGGGTACCTGCCCTCTTTAGAGTCAGGGAAGGTAAAGCAGCGAGGGAGAGGAGATGGGCGCCGCCCTCAATATGCTGGCCCCTGGAGAAGCTGAGGTCTCTGATGCCTCACTCCTCTAAGACCACATAGGTTATGTGACACCTTTACCTTTTTTAAATTTTTTTTTTTTTTTTTACTGTTGTCAAGATTTTAAATTTACATAGTGGATCGGTGGTCTAGAGGTAACGCGCCTGTCTAGAAAGCGAAAAGTCCGGGTCTGAAGTGTGCGGCGGTTCGTACCCCGTTTGGACCGGAAATTTTCCCCCCATCCATTAGACCATGAGTGGTGGTCTGGGCGCTAGTCTTTCGGATGAGACGATAAACCGAGGTCCCGTGTGTTACACGTAATTATTTAGCGCACGTAAAAAAACCCACGGCAACAAGAGAGTTGTCCCTGGCAAAATTCTTAGAAAAAAGCCACTCTGATAGGGAAACAAATACAGCTGCAGAAAAAAAAAGAAAAAAAAGGGTGAAAGGGTGGCGCAGCGGTAAGTGGCGACGGGTTCTCCCGCTCTCCCCGGGGAGAGCAGCCCGAATTTCACGGAGAGAAATCTGCCGTGACTTAAAGTGGTATGAAATAAAATCTGAGCGCTTTGATTTGTTGCTTTACAAGATTCAGCGCTATATAAATTCCATACATTATTATTATTATTATTATTACATATGTTTGACTCGAGTGAGAATCCAAATATAGCCAGACAACAGCCCAAACCAACAGCATGACATCTCTGTCCATGATGAACATTTTTTTGAAAAAAAAGATTTTTCTTTCTTTCTTGCTGAGGATTGCAAATCCTCTCCTTTTGATGCCAACGACAAACCATAGATACTAGCCCCCTAGCGGCCCAAAGCCCTGAGAGCGCCAGAGGTAAGGAAGGGAGGAAGGAAGGTAAGCCCTCTGTGGGCCAGGTCGTCAGCGGGGAGCGTGAACTATGCCGCCCTTTGTGGGCTGTTTACCTGGGCCTGACACCTGCTTCCACACAGCTTGGCTGCACAGGTGGTGGGGGTTCGAGTCCACTAGCGACACAGACCCCGCCCCCTCCTTCTCTGTCTCTGTCTTTCTCTTGTATCTCTGTGTGTGTCTCTATCTCTGACTCTGTCTCTTTCTCTTTCTGTCTGTCTGACTCTGTCTGTCTGTCTCTCTGTCTGTCTGTCTGTCTGTCTCTCTGTTGGTCTGTTTATCTCTCTCTCACTGTGTCTGTCTGTCTCTCTGTCTATCTGTTGCTTCAATATGTGTTGGTTATTGGTGCTTGGTTGGTTGTGTGTGTGTATGGGTTTGCCTCTGTCTACCTGTCTTTCTCCATCTAATTATTTCAGTTTTAGAATATAGAAAAGAACGTAATTGTGTAAAATTAACTTGTTAAAACATTACTATTACTATTACATTTTAGCTACGTTGTCCGTTTTTGGTGGGGTTTTTGATTGTTTGGATTTTTTGGTGGATGGGTGGTTAATTTTTTTATTTTTGACAAATTTATCTAACATGATATGACATGGAATTGACGAAATCGTCAGAAAAAAATTTGAGGAAGGAGTGAACAAAAAACGAACTGTGGCACAACAGGACACACATCTGTCATGTATTCATCCCTCCACGCTAACTGATGGAAGAAGAGAAAAGGGCATGAGCAGATGCTGAAGAAAGACCAATCCAAATGTCACTCCGTCCACCCTTGTCCTCTCCTACAATCAGTTTTGACAGCTGCTGGCACGACCATCAGACAGGCCGGCAGTTTGTTTTCCCAGAAAAACTGGCCTTATTTAAAGGACCAATTTGTTATCATTATTTTTCGCAAGAGCCCTTAATGACGATGTTTGTACAGGGACATCTGTAACGGCTGTTAAAGTTGGAGGAATCGTCAGAATGTGTGTGTGTGTGTGTGTGTGTGTTGTCAATATTGTTGCCGTGGAAGAGAAAATAATTATGTTGACAGTTTGATGACGTTACGATGTCTGCGTCAATCTGTATCAAAGTGTGTTGACAGTTGATCACGTAACGCACACGTGTATATAATATATATATAATTATATTAATATTATATATTATATATATATATAATTGTGTGTGTGTATGTGTGTGTATGTGTATATATAAATACATACATACGTACATACATACATACATACATACATACATACATACATACATACATACATACATACATACATACATACGTACGTACGTACATCGAAATTCAGCTGATGTTATTTACCGCCAGCTAAGAGCCAAACCCATGCAAATTTGAGAAGAATTGTTTAAGATCTTTGAAGATTAGTGTAGATACAAATACAGTGCTTGCTTTCTCCCCTTACATAAACAAAATTAGGCTTGATTTAAGCGTTAAAACTAGGTTTTTCTGTTTTAAATGCTTAAGTGTTGGAATGACATAAATGGCATAATGTTTTGATCAAAGCAAGCAAATATCTATCACTGTTATGACCTCCTCCAAGCTCCGCAGGAGGCAAAAAGATCTAATCATAGGTGCCTACAAAGGTGCCAAATGTAAAATAAAAAGTCTCTCAAACAAGCAACTACAACAATTAAAAAAACACCCCACAAACAAACGACATAGCTGAAAACATTCACCCCAATACAACAAACAAAGAAAAAACCCAGTAAACCACAAACGACGTGGAACTCCCCCCCCCAAAAAAAAAAAAAAAAATCACCCCATGACAAACAAACAAAAACAAACATAAACCCCACAGTCAATTAAAATCCTGCCCTCATCCGGTTAGCATTCCTATCATACGTGAACTCCCTCCCCCAAACCGTAAACCAAAAATGGAGTTTTCTCCGCATATCTTTCAGACCATTATTAGTTCAACACTTTAGAGAAACAAATATGTACTCAAACCTGTTCAATAGGTCTACGTGCCTCAGTAGCCAGGGAAGTTGTCAATAGATTTCTGTGGGCCAGGCTGTCCATTATAATAGATGTAGCTAGCCTTCATTGGGCGAAGGCATTGAGTGGACTCCACTACACTCTACAACACTGGCTGCCTGGACTGGTCTGGTCTGGCCCATGTTTGCTGGTCACACCTGTCCTGACAGAACCATCCAAGCGGCCATTGAAGATACCCCCCCCCCCCCCTCCCCCCCTCACTACCCCCACCTCTCCACCCTTCCATCTCACCTCCCGGGAGATCTCTCCCGCCATGAGGAATATTTTTATGTTCAGACACACGGAGAGTCATTTTGTAGGGGGGGGGGGGGGGGGGGGGGGGGGGGGGGGGACTAAAAGGGGAAACAAAGGAAAGATAAAAAAAATATGTCAAGGGAAAGAAATCTGAGGTTGGCTGAAGCCTACAAAGGGGAGTGGGTGAATGAATGAAGCCAGGAGACAACTGCAATTTTGTGTTTGATAACTTATGGAACATGGAATTGCTGGTACAGTCTTGAATAAGGGATTTATAATTTGTTTTTCACATTCTCACTGCATTTGTTGCTGTTTATTGATGTGAGAGGATCGAAAAGGGGGGCAGGAGGGTGTGTGTGTTGTATGTGTGGTAGAGGGGGGGGGGACGTGTGTGTGTGTGTGTGTGTGTGTGTGTGTGTGTGTGTGTTTAGAAGAGCTCAGTGGTTACAGCATTGAACTTATGATCTGAAGGATGTTAGAACAAACTGTTGCTCCAGCTGGTTAGGGGATCGTTTCTCCGAGTTAATATCAGTCCTGACTTTAATCTCCTGCAAGTGTTTCAGATGAGATCTCAATCGCATAAATATGCGGATGCACACATAACATCAAGCATTCCTTCCATTATTCTAAAAATAAAAGAATGAATTAAAACATCAATAAAAGCCCACTCATTTACTTCGCGTCAATCTTTCTGTGGAAGAGTAGGTTAACTGGGGCCGATAGTGTGGGTGACACCCAAGGCTTCACAGGCTCTCTGGTTTATGCAGCTAGTGAAACATTTATCAGTCTTAGGTTTGATATGCATTTTGTTGTCATTGTTGGTTCCTTGGCCATAATGGTCGCTAGGGGGACACGAGGGAGGCAATGGTGGACAGTTTCCTCTAAGCCAGCGTCTTCAATGTTTGCTGTAGGATAGCCACGGCAAGGTCGAGCCGGCCATGCATTGAGGTTCTCTTTCCAAACCTTTCGTCTGTCTGTCCTTGCACGTTCTCCCTTAAAGTGTCCTCTGCAGGACAGTCTTGGTAGCAGAGCTGTGACGTGTGATGTGACCAAACCACGTCATCTTCTTCCTCTCTACAACAGCCATGAGGGTATGGTCCGGTCTTCATGATCACCTCTTGCCAGAATGACTCGTTGGTCATGTGATCACACCAGATGGATTAATTTTCTTCTTCTTCCTTGAACGCTCAGACATCAACTATTGTTGTCTGTCATATAAGTGAAAATGCGTTGCGGTGCCGTTAAGAATCTGACAAGTCAGGTCTAGCACATTCAATTAAGCATGGGTGAGAATTATCTCGTCTTTCTGGAAAAAGGCAGGAGAGTGGACCAAACTGGCGGAAAATAGACAGGACGGAGGTGGCAGAAAGAACAGGAACAAAGCAGAAAATAAAGAGAGGGATAGAAAAGATGGAACTCCAAGCACAGAATTTTCCGAAGGCGGGGATACTATTTATACTGACAGGCCCCTGGCATCCCCACGGGGGAGGATTTACTTCACAGACTTGTATTTCTTTTCCAGCTCTGCAGCCAAGATCCAGCTGTTACACCCATACGCCAGGATGGAAATGACAACTGCCCTGA
>CM054134.1:26777727-26787727 GCA_028751875.1 Rapana venosa | reverse complement strand
AAAGAAAAACGACATAGCAATGTCTCTCCTTCTCTCTCTCCATCTCATTCTGCTCCCTTCCTTTTCCCACCCTTCTTGTAGTTACTGGATGGGACAGACGTAGTCTTTAGTTCATCTTAGATATAATCTTTCTCACTCTTTCTACACTCAGCAAAGAGGAACAGCAGCAGCAGAAGCAGCAGCAGCAGCACCAACAACGACAATAACGGAAAAACAACAAACAGCAACAATAGAAATTACCTCCACCTGCACCTAGTGGGCGAGACCGATGCAGATCGAGTAGAGAGGAGAGAGATGAGAGAGACTGGTTGTAGATGATGCGAGAGATGATAGTAGAGATATATGAGATTGAGGGTATTTAATCATAAGAAGCTGTAACGGGAGGTGGAGTACCCAGAGAAGCACTAAGCAAAGTGTGTGAGCACTTCCTTCCCTGCCACCCGATATCTCCCCCCAATGCTCATTTTGCAGCTGCACCAAGGTGAGCAGCGGCCGTAAACTGTGATAAAGTCTGGCCTTCTCTGGCCTTGCTTGCCGATCCCTTTCCGTGTGGCCATTAATAGCTCGATAGTCTTTCTCTTGCCATGATCCTCGTCTTTCATCATCTTTCTCTTTGCCATGATCCTCCTCTTTCATCATCTTTCCCTTTGCCATGATCCTCCTCTTTCACCCTCTTTCTCTTTGCCATTATCCTCTTCTTTCATCATCTTTCCCTTTGCCATTATCCTCTTCTTTCATTATCCTCTTCTTTCATTATCCTCTTCTTTCATTATCCCCTTTTCCCCTCTTCTCTCCCTTTGCCATTATCCTCTTCTTTCATCATCTTTCCTTTGCCATTATCCTCTTCTTTCATTATCCTCTTTCCCCCTCTTCTCTCCCTTTGCCATGGTCCTCTTCTTTCATCATCTTTCCCTTTGCCATGATCCTCCCCTTTGATTATCATTTTCTTTCATTATCCTCTCCTTTAATCCCCTTTCCCTTTTTTTGTTCTCTTTTGTCATCTTTTCCTTTGCCATTATCCTCTTCTTCATTATCATTCCCTTTGCCATTATCCTCTTCTTTCATCATCATTCCCTTTGCCATTATCCTCTTCTTTCATTATCCTCTTCTTTCATTATCCTCTTTTCCCTTCTTCTATCCCTTTGCCATTATCCTCTTCTTCATTATCATTCCCTTTGCCATGATTCTCTTCTTTCATCATCTTTCCCTTTGCCACTATCCTCTTCTTTCATTGTCTTTCCCTTTGCCATTATCCTCTCCTTTCATCATCTTTCTCTTTGCCATGATCCTCTTCTTTCATCATCTTTCTCTTTGCCACTATCCTCTTCTTTCATCATATTTCCCTTTGCCATTATCCTCTTCTTTCCTCATCTTTCCCTTTGCCATTATCCTCTTCTTTCCTCATCTTTCCCTTTGCCATTATCCTCTCTTTTCATCACCTACAGCTACTGACTTGAGGCCAAGATTCGAACCGTAGATCTCACGTTTTCCTAAACAGGTGTGTTGATCTTTCTGCCCTGAGGCCGTGGTTCATGGAGTTCAGTCATTCCCCACATGTGCAGTGAAGTGAAGTGGGGTGTTTGGCACCTGGAGGTGATCACTGATGGAAGAATGGAAACGATGATCTTTTTTGTTTTATTTTAAGGTGAGAGATAGTGATGTACATGGGAGGCGTTCTTACTTCTTGACCTCTGCATCTGCAAAACCACTCTCTCACTATCTCTGTGTAGTAGCTGTCTCTGTCTTGTCTTTCTGTCTGTCTATTGTCTTTCTCTCTCTTACTCCCCCCCCCCTCTCCCTCTCCCTGTGTGTATATGTGTATGTGTGTGTGTACGTGCATGCGTGTGTGTGCTTATTTATTTTTGTCTTATTCTTTTATTTCGAGGATAATGGGATAAACCACTCATGTGCTTCTTTAAAAGCCAGTCCCCATGTGTATGCAATTTTGTAAATTTTGTCATCCGTTCCCACCAGCACACATGGCCTACTCTTCCAAAAAGCGGAATGGGTTTTAACATGTGCGCAAGATCTTCTGCGTGCGTTCGGACACGTGACCTCGGTTTATAGTCTCCTCGAAGGACATTAAGGGGGAGTAGAGTTGGCACTGATTTTAACTCCAGAGGAAAAATCCTCTTGAACAAGATTCGAACTGGGGTCAGCAGATCTCAGTGCAATGCACATCACTCTAACCACCAGGCTATCCCGTCCTGTGTGTGCGTGTGTGCGTGCATGCGCACTAACGCGCGCGTGTGTGTGTTGCTTTGATTTTACGTCTGTTTACTCATAGTGATATCTATATCTATCTATCTATCTATCTATCTATCTATCTATCTATCTATCTATCTATCTATCTATCTATCTATCTATCTATCTATCTATCTATATGTGTGTCTGCTGTCTGTTTTTCCCTTGTCTCTCTTCTTCCGATTATTGGTGTTTCAGTCTGTTTGTCTGTCCATCTCTGTCATGTCTCTGTCCCTGTCAGTGTTTGCCTTAATCTGTCCACCTGTCTGTCTGTCTGTCTGTCTCTCAGTCTGTTTCTCTCTCTGTCCATCTTCAATGCCTCTGCCTCTGTCTTGGTCTGTCTGTCGATGTCTGTCTCTGTATGTTTTTATTTATTTTTTATTCATTTATTCTTTTACATCGAGGATAATGGAATGAGCACTCATGTGCTTTTTCACACCCAGTCCCCGTGTGTATGCGGTTTTGTAAATTTCGTCATCTGTTCCCACCGGCACACAATGGCCTACTCTTTCGAAAAGCGGAACAGGATTTAACGTGTGCGCAAGATGTTCTGCATGCGTTCGCACACGGGGCCTCGGTTTATAGTCTCATCCCAAGGACTTTCTTTGGTGAGTTTCTTCTCTGCTCTGTTCTCTGTCTCTGTGTTTGTCTCTGTCTCTCTCTCTCCCTCTCCTATCCCCTTCTCCCTCTTTCTCTTTTTCTCCTCCCATCTTCAAGGATGCTGGAGTAAGTGAAGGCAATAATTAGGTCGTCGTAGATATCTTTTCCTCACTCTTTTTAGATTCAGCTAAGCACCACTACCACCACCGCCTCCATCACCACTACCACCACCACCACCACTACACCACCACCACCACCACCACTGCCACCACCACCACCACCACCATCAACAACAACAACAACAACAACAACAGCAACAAACAGCACGAAGATACCCACCTGCACGCAGTGCTACTCTATGGGGAAGAACTGAGAGAGTGAGAGAGAGAGACACACACACAGACAGACAGATACAGACAGACAAATACAGTCAGACAGACAGACAGACAGACAGACAGACAGAAGACAGGCAGGGGTATTTAATCAGCAAGAAAGCTCTTAAAGAAAGGATAGGAGGTGGACTACCCAGTGAAAGCACTAAAGCAAAAGGTAGGTGGGGTGAGCATATCAAAAAGGCATTCCCTGCCACCCGGGATACTCCCCCCCAAAGCTCATTTGCAGCGGCACCCAAGGTGTGCAAGCGGCCGTAAACTGTGATAAAGTCTGGCGCTTCTCTGGCCTGTGCTGCCGTCTCCTCTCGTTCCCCGTTCCCTGGTGGCCATAAAGAGCTATGACAGTCTATCTAGTCTTGTGCTCTGCTCTGTTCTGCTCTGTTCTGCTCTGATCTGCTCTGCTCTGTTCTGTTTTGTTCTCTTCTGCTCTGCTCTGTTCTGCTCTGTTCTGTTCTGCTCTGTTCTGTTCTGTTCTGTTCTGCTGTGCTGTGTTGTGTTGTGTTGTGTTCTGCTCTGTTCTGCTCTGCTCTGCTCTGCTCTGTTCTGTTCTGCTCTGCTCTGCTCTGCTCTGCTCTGCTCTGCTCTGTTCTGTTCTGCTGTGCTGTGTTCTGTTCTGTTCTGTTCGTTGCTCTGTTCTGCTCTGCTCTTCTCTACTCTGCTCTGTTCTGTTCTGCTCTGTTCTACTTTGCTCTGCTCTGTTCTGCTTTGTTCTGCTCTGTTCTGCTGTGCTGTGTTCTGTTATGTTCTGCTCTGTTATGTTCTGTTCTTCTATGCTCTGTTCTGCTCTGCTCTGTTCTGTTCTCTTCTGCTCTGCTCTGTTCTGTTCTCTTCTGCTCTTCTCTACCCCGCTCTGCTCTTCTCTGCTCTGCTCTTCTCTGCTCTGCTCTGTTCTGCTCTGTTTAACTCTGCTCTGCTCTACCCTGCTCTGTTCTGCTCTGCTCTGTTCTGCTCTGCACTGCTCTGCTCTGCTCTGCTCTGCTCTGCTCTGTTCTGTTCTGCTCTGTTCTGCTCTGCTCTGTTCTGCTCTTCTCTACCCTGCTCTGCTCTGCTCTGGTCTGCTCTTCTCTGCTCTGCTCTGTTCTACTCTGCTCTGCTCTGCTCTTCTCTGCTCTGCTCTGTTCTATTCTGATCTGCTCTGTTCTACTCTGCTCTGGTCTGCTCTGGTCTGTTCTACTCTGCTCTGCTCTGTTCTACTATGCTCTGCTCTGTTCTACTATGCTCTGCTCTGTTCTACTCTGCTCTGTTCTACTATGCTCTGCTCTGTTCTACTCTGCTCTGCTCTTCTCTGCTCTGGTCTGCTCTTCTCTACCCTGCTCTGTTCTGTTCTGCTCTACTCTGGTCTGCTCTGCTCTTCTCTGTTCTACTCTATTCTGTTCTGTTCTGCCCCGCGCTCTGCTCTGCTCTGTTCTGCTCTGTTCTGTTCTGTTCTGTTCTGCTCTGCTCTGTTCTTTTCTGCTCTGTTCTGCTTAGCTCTGCCCGGGTTAGTCCTAATCTTTTCTTCCATCACACAGAACTACTGACAGGAAGAAAGAAAGGTAGGCAAGGAGTTGTAGTTTAGAAGACACTGTACCTCCAACAACCTTCAGTAGGTGATAGTGGAGGAGAGAGAGAGAGAGAGAGAGAGAGAGAGAGAGAGAGAGAGAGAGAGAGAGAGAGAGAGAGAGAGAGAGAGAGAGAGAGGAGAGAGAGAGGAGAGAGAGAGAGGGAGAGAAAGAGCGAGGAGAGAGAGGGGAGAGAGAGAGGGGAGAGAGAGAGAGGGGAGAGAGAGAGAGAGAGAGAGAGAGAGAGGAGAGAGAGAGAAGAGAGAGAGAGAGAGAGAGAGAAGAGAGAGGAGAGAGAGAGAGAGAGAGAGCAAAGGGACGGACAGAGTTAGTCACAGAAACAGATAGACTGACAAAGAAAGACAAAGGCGGGGGTGGGGGGCGAGGGAGGGAGAGAGCTATAGAGACAGAGAGACAGAGAGATACACATACACACGAATCCTCAACTCGCACTGATATTGACCATCCCATCACCGCCCACACACATACACACACACACACACAGACGTAGTAGACTATGCACACCTGGTCACACCTGCTCTGGGACAGGCCATTACTGCAGATAAAAAAAAAATCCCGAAGGATTACAGGATTGAGTAGGAGGGGCAGGTATAATCCCAAGATTGTGATTGTGAAGTCAGATATGCTTTTATTGTCAGTATGCTTCCAACAATATGCTATTTAACAGAGACTCCCAAACAGGACTGCGCCTTTCCCCCTCCCCCTCCCCCCCCCCCCCCCCCCCCCCCCCCCCCCCCCCCACTCCCAAATAGTCATTTGATGCTTTCGGGTTTTCAGTGAAATCCTAGACCTAGACAGACCAGAGATGGTGATGATGGTTTAATCTTTATTTATTGAATTGAGACGTAGGCAATGGCACAGCTGCTTATGCATGCGTTTATATATACCCACCTTTGTACTTGGGTAGAGAGTTTGAGAAATTATTAAAAAGTAAAACAGGAAAAACATTAGTAAAGGTATCCCATAACTTGTGGGGTCGTTGGGGAGCGAGATATCAGAGACCTCAGCTTCTCCAGGGGCAGCATATTGAAGGCGGCGCCCATTTCCTCTCCCTCGCTGCTTTACCTTCCCTGACCCTAAAAAATAAAACAGGTATCCATTTACAGCTGGGTGACCTGGAGGACTGTACTGAAGCCAAGGCACGCAAACGAAAGCGGTCGCCCATCCACTTGGTAACCACGCTCAATGCTGCTTAACCTTAGCTTGGGGAAAACAGGTGCTCTGACCACTGAGCATATGCTAAAAATGAAAAGCACACAGTTGGTTGCTGGGTGATACAGGCACATAAGAGACACTCAGAGTACTCAAAGATGGCTAAGATACATCAACACAGGGGGATTAAAAAAACACCACGTTCATTCTTATAATGAATTCTGGGTGGATTGCGAAGAAAAGTTAATAAACACGAAGGTGACGATTTCGTTTCTGGTCTTTCTTGGATTGCCTGGTGTTTTTCAGCTCACATTCTATCTCCTTTGGCCTGTGACATAGATTTCATCCTGAAAGACAATGACTGTTGTCCTGTGTTGAAAGGCGTTGATTCGAAGTTGAAAGTGATAATCATAAAGTAGCTACTGCCCGAATACCTTTGCCTTCAATTTCAAAAGAACACACAGACAGTTCTTTCAGTACAGCATTCAGCATGCCTCCTAGCGTTGACGGGAGTCCTTCAAGAGACATCTTGATTGGAATGCTATGAAAAGATTGAACAATAATTTGTAAGAGCTGAGGAGTGAGTGACACGTCTTGCTGGCTGCCAGACGAGGGAAGCTACTGAGAGAGAGAGAGAGAGAGAGAGAGAGAGAGAGAGAGAGAGAGAGAGAGAGAGAGAGAGAGAGAGAGAGAGAGAGGGAGAGAGAGAGAGAGAGAGAGGCAAAAGCAATTTTACCGAGACAGAGACAGAGACAAAGAGACAGAGAGACAGCCAGACAGACACAGAGAACACACACAGAGAGAGAGAGAGAGAGAGAGAGAGAGAGAGAGAGAGGAGAGAGAGAGAGAGAGAGAATTACCATTAAATAAACCCAGACAGTTAGTTACATTACAGAAAGCTCCACACACTCAGCTCGCCAAGCAGTAGATACGGCCACTCAGTGACACAGAAGAAGGCAGGCAGTATAGAGACTAGGCTAGACTAGACGCTCCAGACAGGGCACGAGAACCATTCCAGCAGCCTCTAAGAAATGCCCACCTGAACAAACTAAAAGCCGTTGAGCACCTTTTTTTTTTTTTTTTTTTTTTACAAATAAGCCCCACTGATACGACTCCTCAAGATAATTTGGGTTACAAACTGTTCGGGCGACTTCGGCCAAGGAAGGTGAGTAAAGTAAGCTGGGAGTTTAAAGACAGACAGACAGACACACATTCCCCAAACATGCTGTACTGTAGGGGCTGGAGCTACTATACGGAGAGAGGAGAGAGAGAGAGAGAGAGAGAGAGAGAGAGAGAGAGAGAGAGAGAGAGAGAGAGAGAGAGAGAGAGAGAGAGAGGGGAAGAAGAAGAGTTGGAGGTGGCAAGAACACGTGGGTTTTCCACCGCAGGGGGTCCAACTACGTCACCCCCAGAATGGTGACAGAAGACATCCATTTTCGCCTTCCTATCTTTAAGAGAGGGAGGAAGGTGGGATGGGATGGGTGGAGGAGAGTGGGGTGTGTAGGTGGGGTGGGGATGGGGATGGGGATGGGGAGGGAGGTGGCTTGTTCATGGCTTCTTCTGGCAGCCTTTGGTCCCCTTGTAAATCTTCTCTGTCTGTCTGTCTGCTTGTCTGTCTGTCTGTCTGTCTGTGTGTCTGTCTGTCTCTGTTTCTCTGTATCTCTCTGTGTCTCTCTGTTTCTCTCTGTCTGTGTCTCTCTCTTTGTGTCTGTCTGTCTGTCTCTCTGTGTGTCTGTCTCTCATTCCATCCCTCTCTCTTTATTACTATCTCTGTCTATTTCTCTGTATGTCTCTCTGTATTTCTCTCTCTCTTTGTGGGTGTCTCTTCTCTATCTCTGACTCTGTCTCTCACTCTGGTTGGTTGTCTCTGTCTGTCTGTCTGTCTGTCTCTGTTTCTCTGTATCTCTCTGTGTCTCTGTTTCTCTCTGTCTGTGTCTCTCTCTTTGTGTCTGTCTGTCTGTCTCTCTGTGTGTCTGTCTCTCATTCCATCCCTCTCTCTTTATTACTATCTCTGTCTATTTCTCTGTCTGTCTCTCTGTATTTCTCTCTCTCTTTGTGGGTGTCTCTCTCTCTATCTCTGTCTCTGTCTCTCACTCTGGTTGGTTGTCTCTGTCGCTGTCTGTCTGTCTGTCTGTCTGTCTCTGTTTCTCTGTTTCTCTCTGTGTCTCTCTGTTTCTCTCTGTCTGTCTGTCTGTGTCTCTTTCTTTGTGTCTGCCTGTCTGTCTCTTTGTGTGTCTGTCTCTCTTTCCGTCTCCCTCTCTCTGTTTCTATCTCTGTCTGTTTCTCTGTCTGTCTCTCTGTATTTTTCTTCTCTCTCTCTCTGTGGGTGTGTCTCTCTCTTCTCTGTCTCTGTATCTCACTCTGGTTGGTTGTCTCTGTCTGTCTGTCTCTGTCTGTATCTCTCTGTGTCTCTGTTTCTCCTGTCTGTCTGTCTGTCTGTCGTGTCTCTCTCTTTGTGTCTGTCGTCTCTCTCTGTCTCTGTCGCTCTGTCTGCTCTCTGTGTTTTTCTGTGTGTGTGTGTGGGGGGGGGGGTTGTGCTCGCTTGCTCTGGTCTCTGTCTCTGTATCTCACACTGGTTGGTTGTCTGTCTGTCTGTCTGTCTGTCTCTGTCTCTGTCTCTCTTCAACACGTGCTTCAAGGTACGAAAGCCCTCCTTAGAAGCCACTTGCTGGGCCGATAAGAAAAAGTAGAGTGGGGAGGAGAGGTTGTGGCAACAAGCTTTGCTACAGGGGTACGTGTTGGGGGTATCTTCCCTTCCCTTTCCCTTCCCTTCCCTTCTCTTCTCTTCTCTTCTGGTTCTGTTCTCTTCTGGTCTGTATGGATACGGGGATACCCGCAGTTATGCTGATAAGGCTGGATACGGATTAGCTTGAAGGGTTTTTGTATTGTTTTTGTGATGTGTAGTGTGTGTGTGTGGTGGTGTGTGGTGGTAGTGTGTGTGTGTGTGTTGTGTGGCGGTGGTGGTGGTGTGTGTGTGTGAAGTCAAGTAAAAATACTTTAATCACCATGAAGGGCAATTACAATGTGTGTGTGTGTTGTTGTTGTCTTCGATTTTAGTCTGTTCACTCTCAGTGATATTAGACGAGAAAGTAAAAAATATATATACAAGGGGTGTATGATAATTGAGGTGTTGTAGAGGCCTACTGAAAAATGCGAGGATGTGTGTGTGTGTGTGTGTGTGTGTGTGTGTGTGTGTGTGTTGTGTGTGTGTGTGTGTGTGTGTGTGTGTGTGTGTGTGTGTGGTGTGGTAGTGTGTTGTTTTGATAATGCTGTATTGTCTTGTATTCAAGTGTGACGGGATTATAGTTTGCTGTTTCATGTTGGGCTGTTTTGTGTTGTAATGTATTGCTAATATTATTTTTAAAAGTACATTTCGTATGCTGTTGTTTTCGCTGTGTTGCTTTGCATTTTGTTGCAGTGTCTTGCATTAATTTGGTGTGTGTGTGTGCGTGGTGTGTGTGTGTGTGTGTGTGTGTGTGTGTGTGTGTTGTGTGTGTGTGTGTGTGTGTGTGTGTGTGTGCATCGTAGGGCGTGTGCTTCCTCAGTTACACAGATTTAAGTGTATGTGCATGTGCATATACAGACAGACAGACAGACACACACACACACACAATATAAACTCGCGCGTTAGTCCTAAATTACGCCTTAAATTAAAAAAAAATGTACAGCCTAATTACAGCTGAATATTAGATTTAAGGTTTGCCATCAAGTTGAGACGCTAAATAGATTAGCGTCACTTTTTGGGGGTTATATTAGGGGTATTGAACCTTAATCTTAATATGTTTCGTTATTATCTAAGTTAATGTTGATACGAACACTTAATCTCAATTCTTGTAATCTTGATCAAAATACTTCAAAATTTCATATACGTGAATCTTGATCTCATTTCATTTGAACATTTTCAATTTTAAATTAAACACTTTTGATTTTCATGTAAGCATTGTCAGATTTGGACCTGTTAACATTGATTTTTACACTTGACCTACTACACACTTTACTTTTTAGTCTGCAGGTTTGTAATCTTTGATCTAAACACTGATAATCTTGATC
>CM054134.1:26772727-26775227 GCA_028751875.1 Rapana venosa | reverse complement strand
CGTCTGTCGCGGAGAATACCATGATGGGTTTCTGATGACCACAGTGCTGACCAGCCTATTATCTGTAAACTGACCGCTGCGAGAGGCCTGTGTGGTCACCCGTGCAGGGCTTCTATGCTAAACTATCTGGTCAGTCTGGGGTCATGTAGTCCAGCACCACGGGTCAGGCAGATCGCTGAAGAAGAGAAAGAAGTTGTGTACAGTGCTAAGAGTATCTCATTATAAACCAGCATCCCTCCCCCCCGCTGAAAGATTTGCCCCCGTGGATTTTTTGTTTGTTTGGTGTTATTCATGTCTGAAAACATTTCTAACAAGTTAAGTCAAACAAATAAAAAAAGGAAAGTTTTCAAAAGTTTAATAATAATAATAATATATGGAATTTATATAGCGCTGAATCTTGTAAAAAACAAACAAATCGAAGCGCTTAAAAGTTTTGAAAGTTTTCTAAGGTTTAAAGAAAAAGAAGAAGAAAAATTGCGAAGAAGATTTGTGAAGAAGAAGAAAAAGAATGCAAGAAGAATGCAAGAAGAAAAAGAATTGTAAAAAGAACTGTGTAGAAGAAAAAGAATGCTAAGAAGAAGAAGAATGCAAAGAAGAAGAGATACAAAGAAGAAGAAGAATGTAAAGAAGAAGAAGAATGTAAAGAAGAAGAAGAAGAAGAAGAAGAAAAAAGAAGAAGAAGAAGAAGAAGAAGAAGAAGAAAGAAGAAGAAGAAGAAGAAGAAGAAGAAGAAGAAGAACAAGGAATGGAGAAAGAGGAAGAGGGAAGAAAGATTCGAAGTTATTAATTAGAAAAAGAAGCTTGGATACCACCACCACCACCACCACAACAACAAGTGGGACTTTACGAATGAGACACAATCTCTGGCCTCATAAACAGCAGCCTGAAAATTATTCCAAACAAGCATAACAAGCCCGTCATGACTCAAGACAGAACACAAAGAAGAAAAGCAGCAAAAGGAATTGCCCGGGGGAGGTTTTAACAGGGGGTGAATTTTCTTTCCCCCCCTACCTCGGCAATGTCCGCAGTTGACCATCATTTATCTTGGTGTTGAAGAGGGTGGGAGGCTGTTGGTGAGGTGTTGGAGGTTATGGACATTGTCTGATAGGGGTGGTGGGTGGTAGGGGGTGAGATGGTTGTCCTGATAAACAGGTTAGTTTACCATCGCCTCTGTCATCGCTGGGCCAAGGTGTTGAAAAGGTAAGGTGAGGTGTTAGGGGGGTGAGAAGTCTAGAGTGAGAGCAAAGTGTGTGTCTGTGCGTGCGTGCGTGCGTGGTGTATGTGTGTGTGTGTGTGTGTGTGTGTGTGTGTGTGTGTGTGTGTGTGTGTGTGTGTGTGTGTGTTGTACTTTTGTTTTTTATGCGATAAATGTTTTTTGCACTTTACTTGGTTTTCCATGTGATGAGGGCATATTGCACTTTGCTTTAATTGTGTGCTAGATACGTGCTGCGCTTTAAAAAAAAAAAGCGTGATAAAAGATGTTGCACATTGATTATCTGCGTGATAAAAGATGTTGCACATTGTATTATCTGTGTGATAAATTATGTTGCACTTTGTTTTATCTGTGTGATAAATTATGTTGCACTTTGTTTTATCTGTGTGATAAATGATGTTGCACTTTGTTTTATCTGTGTGATAAATGATGTTGCACTTTGTTTTATCTGTGTGATAAATGATGTTGCACTTTGTTTTATCTTTGGGATAAATTATGTTGCACTTTGTTTCATCTGTGTGATAAATGATGTTGCACTTTGTTTTATCTGTGTGATAAATGATGTTGCACTTTGTTTCATCTGTGTGATAATGATGTTACACTGTATCTGTGTGATAAATGATGTTGCAATTTATCTGTGTGATAAATGATGTTGCACTTTGTTTTATCTGTGTGATAAATGGTGTTGCACTTTATCTGTGTGATAAATGGTGTTGCACTTTGTTTTATCTGTGTGATAATGATATTGCACTTTATCTGTGTGATAAATGGTGTTGCACTTTGTTTTATCGGTGTAATAAATGATATTGCACTTTATCTGTGTGATAAATGATGTTGCACTTTGTTTTATCTGTGTGATAAATGATGCTGCACTTTATCTGTGGGATAAATGATGTTGCACTGTATCTGTGTGATAAATGATGTTGCACTTTGTTGTATCTGTGTGATAAATGATGTTGCACTTTGTTTTATCTGTGTGATAAATGATGTTGCACTTTGTGATAAATGATTATGCACTTTATCTGTGTGATAAATGATGTTGCACTTTGTGGATAAATGATGTTGCACTTTATCTGTGTGATAAATGATGTTGCACTTTATCTTCGTGGTAAATGATGTTGCACTTTGTGATAAATGATGTTGCACTTTGTGATAAATGATGTTGCACTTTATCTTCGTGGTAAATGATGTTGCACTTTGTGATAAATGATGTTGCACTTTGTGGTAAATGATGTTGCACTTTGTGATAAATGATGTTGCACTTTGTGATAAATGATGTTGCACTTT
>CM054134.1:26765227-26767727 GCA_028751875.1 Rapana venosa | reverse complement strand
TGGGAACAAGTTGTTTGGCCATGTCCGCTTGTGACAGTGGTCGTTGTGGTACTATTCTGTACTGACACAGACACCACGTCACTGTTGTATTGTACTGCTGATCAACATTTCTACATACTTTCATTTTGATTTGAATAAATCTCTGTGTTTGAGTGTGAAAAAAAGCATTTCTACACAGATATTTTAAACGGGGGGGGGGGGGGGGGGGGGGACGGGATAGCCTAGTGGTTAGAACATTGCGCTCGCAATTTGACGACCCGGTTTCAATTCCCGTTCAAGGAGATATTTTCCACTGGAGTTAACAGCAGTGCAGACTCCACTTTCCCCAAAGTCCTTCGGATGAGACTATAAACCGAGGCCCCGTGTGCGAACGCACGCAGAACATCTTGCGCACACGTTAAATCCTGTTCCACTTATCGGAAGAGTACGCCATTGTGTGCCGGTGGGAACAGATGACGGAATTTACAAAATCGCATACACACTGGGATCGGATGTAAAAAAAAAGCACATAAGTGCTTATTCCATTATCCTCGATATAAAAGATTGAAAAAAAAAAAATAAATAAATAAGCGTTTTGCTTGTTGAGCTTATGTGGCGGTGTGGCGTTTTGGATAACTAGTTAGCTAGAGGTGGATAACGCCACTGTGTCAGGAAGCCTGCAGATGGCTATAGTCTCCTCTGAAAATATGGCAAGGGAAAGGAGTTTAAAATCAACGAATCATAAATTGTCAGAAAAATGCCTCTCAATCAAACAAACCTGTAAAGTCAAAGCCAATAACTTAAAAAAAGGTTAAAACCGACAAAACAAAAACACTCAACCTTCCTGCCAAACAACTTCCCTGCGTCAAAGTCGATGACTTAAGAACTGAAATGAAAAATGTTTACTACCAAACAAGTCTACAGAGTCAAAGTGAGCGAACTCTTAGGTCCAAGGAAAACATCCCCTCTTCTTCACAGACAAAGAAATGTGTGGCGTCAAAGTCAGACAAGGATCAACTCCAAGCAAACATCTTAAGTAAAAAGAAAATCAACGGAATCAAAGCCAGCGAATCATTAACTCCAAGGAAAACTCTTTTCAACCAATCGCATTTGTGGAGACTCAAACCTTACCCTGGGGGACGGGATAGCCTAGTGGTTAGAGCTTTGCACTCGCGATCTGACGGCCCGAGATCGATCGAGCCCCAGTTTGAGCTACCCCCCTCCCCCCCCCCCCCCTTCAAGAGGAACTCCCTCCTGACGTTAACATCAGTTCTGACTCCACTTCCCCGAGTGTCCTGCGAATGAGACTGAAAACAGAGGTCCCCTGTGCGAACGCACGCACTCACGCACGCAAAACATCTTGCGCATACGTTCAAACACGTTTTGCCTTTCAAAAGAGTAGGCCATTTTCATGCCGGTAAGAATAGATGACAAATAATGCACTCTGGGATCGTGTTTAGACATTCCCTAAGTCAAAGTGCAGCTGCCTAAAATTTAATGGTGGGCGAAACCGGTCGGATAATTATGTGTACACACAAACCACACCACTGGTGAACCTCGCGGAGATCTAGCAAAGGAACAGGGACGAAAAGGAAGAACGTGTGTGTGTGTGTGTGTGTGTGTGTGTGGTGTGTGTGTGTGTGTGTGTGTGTGTGTGTGTGTGTGTGTGTGTGTGTGTGTGTGTGTGTGGTGTGTGTGTGTGTGCGCGTACACACACACCCCCGCATACGCCCACGCGCGCGTGCATGCAAGCACTAACTACGTGGATCCGTTCCTTGAAAAAACCACCATCTTCCAGAAAAAAAAGAAAAAGTTTTGTTTTCTACGTTCAAGTAAACCTCATTTAGACGATCTTATCCCATATTCTGACTACCCCATCCCCACCCATCCACACCCCCCCCCTGCACCCCACCCACCCCTCCCCCTACCTCCACTCCCTGCCTCCGCCCCGCGCTGTCTCTATCCCGTCGACTACTTCCCCCTCCCCCTCCCCACACCCGTCGTCTCACCCCCCCTTCCTCCAGCCCTGTGCGTCAGTCAGTCGTAATGACCGTTCACGCTTCATTAGAGGGCCTGATTGCCTGGTGGTCAGTCGGGGCCAGCGCTGAGTTAAACAAATCACAGCCTTCGCTTCAACCGCCTGGCCAAGGCTAACTAACTGCCCGTTTAACCAACTAGCTAACTAACTAACTAACGAACGAACACACAGAACATCTCTGCTTCTACTCTCTTCTGCTGGTGGTGGTGGGGCGGTGGTATTACTAACGCTGACCAGCCAGCAGCTTAGCAGAGAGAGAGAGAGAGAGAGAGAGAGAGAGAGAGAGAGAGAGAGAGAGAGAGAGAGAGAGAGAGAGAGAGAGAGAGAGAGAGAGAGAGAGAGAGAGAGAGAGAGAGAGAGAGAGAGAGAGAGAGAGAGAGAGAGAGAGAGAGAGAGAGAAAAGAAAACAGCCCCCTTCATCCCCCACTTATCGTTTTGAAAAACAAATAAACAACAAACACAATTACCTAAAGCTCTCAGCAA
>CM054134.1:26757727-26760227 GCA_028751875.1 Rapana venosa | reverse complement strand
GGGAGTGGTTTTCTGCCTGAGTTACGCTTCAATTTGTTGCCACCGTTTATAGGATTAGATGTGGAGATGCTTTGCTTTGCTTTGCCTTTTTCTTCTTTTTTCTTTTAGCGAGTCATTTGCTGAGTTTTAGACGTTGTATCCAGATGTGTGTGTGTGTGTGTGTGTGTGTGTGTGTGTGTGTGTGTGTGTGTGTGTGTGTTTGTGTTTGTGTGTGTGTAAGACATATAGGGGTGTGTGTGGTGTTTGTGTGCGTGTGTTGTTGTCGTTTGTTTTGTTGTTGTTGCTGCTGCTGTAGTTATTGTTACTGTTTAGGGGTACGAGTGCAGGGATGTTTAAAACTTACCCGTCCAGTTTCCGTGATTCAAATTTGTTGTTAGAATTTTGAATAGAGTATCACCCTGTGTGCAATTTCACATTTGCTATAAAACGTTCATGAAGTGTTGAAAGTAGAAGAAGGGAAAAAAAAGGAAGAAAACATAAGTGTTTAGAAAATGAATGTAAACAGTTCTCTGAAATGAACTTACATCGACCAGTGTATCTGAAAAACCATGGATGTTTGGGATTATGTTTTGATTGCTGCCTCATCTTATCTAAGTCCATGCCCCACTGTTCCAACGCCGCTCATTTTAATCTCCCTCCCCATCCCCGACCCCCACCCATTTACTCAGAAAGTCCACATGGAACTTATTAATATAAGGCCGCCGTGGGTCCACCAGCCAGAGGGGCCCTGCACTGCTACTGTATCACTTTGGTGGTGTTCAGTGATTGCCTTTTCTGAGCTACCTTACGCAGGATCACACCACCTACAATATCCCCTGAAGACGACGGCAATAGTTAAGTCGTTGAGCCAGACTGAATGGAGTGCCCATGAGGTGGTGACCACCACAGTGTCCACTCATCGACCTCCTCCCGTAAACTTCCAGCCCTGCAAGGCTTTGACCTCAGCTCACCCCAGGAACAGGTGTACGGGAGACTGGAACTGAGGTCACCACGAGACCAGAGCAGCCGGGGCCACAGAATCAAAGACACTTTTCTTTTTCTGCGTGGTAATTAATGGTGATGAGATAATGATGACGCTTAAGACGTACATCTGCTTTGAAACCACTTGACAAGGCTGTACTCGACACTTCTTGTACTAAATAAATCCTGGCGTCAACCGGGTCTGAGAGATACAAATATCTACAGTGTTGGTCAGGTACTTTGAAAACACTTTCAAGAAAATTACGTCTGTAAAGTGGATGAAGTTCGACTGTACGGTCCCAAATCTTCCCACTGAGCCCATAGCAAACTCAATCTAACCAGCCGGAGTCCGAAAAAAACACCCTATGATTTTTGTGGGATTTGAGCCCATGACCTTTCAGCCAAGAATCTAGCGAACTAACCACTGCGCCATGGCGGCCGGTCGTGTATCGATAAAATTTGAAATTGCAACAATACCCCTTTTTTCAAATATCTTGTGAGCGTCATGTAACTTCCACGACCCGATGACCAACACACCTGTATCTCTGACCGACCACAAAATAGCCTGGAAACAAACTGTTTGAATCTCTGGTGTAGTCATAAACATCCCATGAATGCAGCATGCGTATCTCTATGATACCATCAATTTTCTTTCCCTTGAACAAAACATCTCTCTCTCTCTCTCTCTCTCTCTCTCTCTCTCTCTCTCTCTCTCGAACAAAACATCTCTCTCTCTCTCTCTCGTCTCATTTTCAGGAGGAATCCTGTTGATAAAACATGGATAATTGAAACAACTTCACATGTCTATGAGCATTATGTTTACGTTTTATTATTTTTTTACCGAGCGTGTGAGAACGTGAAGGAATGTTTTGATGCAGTCTTTGGGTCTTTGTGTACAGTCTGGCAATGTTCCATATTATTTTCTTTTCATCGACAAACAGCCTGATATCACTGAGTGTCTGAAGCGTGGTTGTTGTTTTTTTTAAAACCAATATTTGTTGTTGTCGCTGTTATAATTTATTTGTTGTTGTTGTTGTCGCTGTTGCAGTTGTTGTTATTGTGGTAGTGGTGGAGGTGGTAGTGGCGGTTTCTTCTCTTCTTATTCAAGACTTAACAAGTGTCTTTGAAGTAAAGCTGGTTAAGTATTTGTCTTTCTTGTTGCTGCAGTTATTGTTTTTTGTTATTATTGTTGTTTTCTTTCTTTCTTACACAGAAAAAAGCTTCACAATCTGCACATAACAGTATACATACATACAAAAAAAAAGAAAGAAAGCTAACCCGAAACCCGACATCATTTTTGCTACAGGCACTGTTGTTATGAATGCACCCCATGCCCCAGCGGAGATTTCCGATTTTTAGGGACAGAATAAGTACTTGTATGTATGTATGTATGTATGTATGTATGTATGTATGTATGTATGTATGTATGTATGTATGTATGTATGTATGCATGTATGTATGTATGTATGTGTGTATGTATGTCTTTGTATGTATGTATGTATGTATGTATGTATGTATGTATGTATGTATGTATGTATGT